>WEKY01035073.1:2174653-2210956 GCA_013390045.1 Picathartes gymnocephalus
GAGCGGCGGCGGCGGCTCCACGCGGGGGACGCGCCGCGGCCCGCGCGCATGCGCCGGAGGGCGGGACGGCCTCCTATTGGCCCGCCGGGGAACTACGTCACCAAAGAGCGCGCCGCTCCGCGCTCTGACTGGCGGAGAGGAGCTGCATATGGTGTTTGATTGGTTGAATGAGGCGGGAGGGGCGGGACCCTCAGCTGGGGACGGAGCGCGGGAAGGGACAAACGAGACGGTGCTTCCGCATAGCAACGGGAGTGTTGGACGTTGCTAAGGGCCGCGGGGCGGTGCGGGCCTGGCGTTATCCCGGATTTTCCCTGGAAATCGGGAGCTTGGAATGGCAGAGAGGATGGGAAAGCGGAAAAGGGAAACCCCTATCTGGGGTTATCTGGGATTTCCCTTGAAAATTGGCTCCTAATCCAACAGTTTGGCATGGGAAAGAT
The DNA here is from genome assembly GCA_013390045.1 of Picathartes gymnocephalus. NCBI lineage: Eukaryota > Metazoa > Chordata > Aves > Passeriformes > Picathartidae > Picathartes > Picathartes gymnocephalus. The sequence goes on from WEKY01035073.1 coordinate 2,175,091, forward strand.
CATGGAAAATTGGAGAAGAGAAGGGGAGTGTAGAGAAACCCATTGCTGTGGTTAACTGGGATAAAGAGAGGGATTTCTCATGGAGATCATCTCTTTCCAACTGTTTGGAATTGGAAGTACAACATAAAAGCCTTTAGAGAAAAGGAATGAACCCATCTGTGTGCTGGTTCAGGATAAAGAGCAAGATTCCCTGGAAATCAGGTCCTAATCCAACTTTTTGGAGTGTGAAAGATGACACAAAAGCCTGCAGAGAGAGGGAGCACAGGAAAACCCATCGCTGTGATTATCTGGGATAAAGAGCAGGATTTCCCATGGAAATTGTCCCTTTATCCAACAGTTTGGAATGGAAAAGACGATAGGAAAGGTTTTAGAGAAGGGAAGTGCTGTGAAAGTCAGACCCACATGGAATTCTGCAGCCTGAAATGGTGTAAAATGTAGAACACACCCGAGCCACGCCCAGCTCTCAGCAGCAGGCTGGGGACACCTTCTGAGGTCTTTTTATTTCTCTAAATGTTCACGTTTCTTCCCAAATGCACGTTTAAAATCATGGAATCATGGAATATCCCAAGCTGGAAGGGATCCACAAGGATCAGAGTCCAACTCCTGGCCCTGCACAGGACACTCCAACAATCCCACCCTGTGCCTGAGTGTGTTGTTCACAAATACTCACCAGTTCTGCCGAGATTCCAGGGACTTTTACTCTTTGTTTCCTTGTAAAACAATCCTGACTGGAACTGAGGCTTTATCAAGACCAGTATATCTCTATTTTTACATTTCCAACACATTGTTTGAGGGATGGGGGTAAAGTTTTGTGCAAACCAGGCTGTGCAGTCATGGATAGAACACTCCCCAGTAATTTAAAATTATGATTTAACATGGTGATCTCAGAAACTTTTCCCAACTTTTATGATTCTATGAATTCCATCTTTTCAGCCCCTGGAACAAAACCCCCAATTCATAGATTCACCATCAAGCACAAAGGAACCATTCAGTAGCTCTTGTATTTATATTTAATTGTCTTCAAAAGGGTGTATTACAGCTGGGGGGATGACACATTAATGTATTAATAAACCATGCAGGGAGTTGTGCAAACTTAATTTCTGTCCTACAGCAAGAACAAACAGAATCATCTTATTGCATGGGCAGTCCCAGGGGCTTTGTCATCCCTTCAGCACTGAGATTAATCAGTCACAAATGCACATTCCAAAGGAGGACACAAATGAGGTGAAAATCTCTTTATAGAGTTAATGAGTGACTCACCTCCCTTCCAGCCCTCTCTCCTGAACAAGACAGCCCAAGGAAAATGCTCCAGAAATGTGGAAATGAAGGATTCAGCTCTCAGGAGACAAAAAGTCAGGGATGAAAGTTCCTCTCAGCTCTGAAAGGAGGTGTTTTAAGCTGTTTTAGGAAGGGGTTTGTGAGCCTGCATGGGGCTCTCCAACAAACAGCACAGCTTCAAAACCGAGTTCCACATGTAGGACAAGTAAGCAATAAATTTAAAATAGAGCAAGTGTTACTGAGGGAGGGTGTTCCCACTGATGCTGGGGTTTAGCAAAGAAGTATCTACATTTCTTTACAGCCCTAAGCCCTGAACTTTGAAACCATTTTCTTGCTCACCCGGTATTTATAATTAATTTGTCTTTCTTTTTTTCCCAGCTCCCCTTTCCAGAGTGGCTTAGCCACAGCGAGTTCAAGCCTGGGGCCAAAGGGGAAGAATCAGATTCACTCTTCTCCCTTAAAAACCCCGATTTTTAAGCTCAAGCTTAGCACTGGGTGGACGCCCAAGACAAGGCACCAGAGATGTGCAGGGTGTGTTCAGAGTGCAGAGGAATGATAGTGCTGGAGACTTAGTGCCTGTAATTAGTCCCAGAACAGGCTAATTAACCTCCCTGAAGACAGCAGGGCTCCCATTTGGTGAAAAGCGGTTGCAGGAATGCCAGAGCAATGCAGTGGTGATGATCCAGGCAGGACCACAGAAACAAAAATAAGTGCTTTAGATGGTCTTGTCTGGCTTTTCTGGACTCTCTGCTGCTCCTCGAGCCCAGCTGAGGGCTGAGAGCCCCGCAGGGACCTGCTGGGGAAGCACATTCCCAGGATTTTGAGTTTCCTGCTCTCTCACACTCCAGGTTCCCTGGCTGTTGGCAGCAGGAATGGATTTGGAATCTTTCTCTGAGCTCCCTGGGTGAGCAGCCAGGGCAGTGAACAGTCGAGTCCTGAACGTGCTCATAAAGCTGCAAAAACCAAGCTGGATCGACCTTCAATAAATAGAGAACAGGCAGCAAGCAAGCAATAGTGAGGATCCCCCACTTTGCCTTCTGTTTGTTATTTGTGTTTATACAAAATGGGCACAGATTTGGCATCTTTTAGCCAGATTGGTTGTGCCATCCAGCCAGGCCAGGCCTTTAAGCTCTGGGAGAACTTGGCTGGGGACAGGCTTTGGGCTGGACAAGCAGGACACCTCAAGGGACAGCACGGGCTGGGGGATGAGGTGATTTCCTCCCCTGACTCCTCCTTTTTGTCCAAGTCCTTGTCCAACAAGATCCCTTGCTGTGCTGGGAACCTGCTCCAGTCTGTCACGCTCTCTGTCTGTGCCTGTATCCTTGGGCCTCTGTAGCTGCAGGAACACAAGGAAAATAAAGTCAGCTTTATCCACCCATTTCCACATCTGAGCCAGAGATCTCACCCACTCCTTTGAGCATTTTTTTTGCTGTCACTCCAGCCCCTTGCTGGGAAAAAAAGGGGCTTCTGTTTAGCTTCTGTTTAGTTTTACTCCATCCTGCCAGGATACCTTTAATGTCCATGACAGAAAGTGGCTGCTGGGCAACAGGAGGATGGAAGAAGTGTTGTGTCTTAATAACACATCTTAAATAGTGGCTTTAATACCTACCTGTCCCCTGGAAAGTGAAGGGCGACCAAGGCTGCAAATTAAACAGCACTTCCAAAGCCTGTGCCAGCTTTTAGCCATATTCCCACCCCTGTTACCCCAAAGCAGCTCCAGAACTGTCTCCTCTATGCTTTTTCTCCCGCCTGCAATAAACTCCACTAGGAGGAGTGTTACTCCTAAAAATGGGGGGAAAGAGCCCAACCTCGGTCAGTGCCTGTGGTGAAGCAAGACCGGTGATGAGCACAGAAAATCCCAGGCCTGGGGGCTCCTCTGTGACCTCAGGGTGATGCCTTGGATTTTAACTTTCATATTTCCAAACCCTGCAGTGCTCAGGGTGTGACTCTGCAGGGTTCTGCAGCCTGGGAGCTGCTGCTCTCTCACGTTCACAGTGACACAACAAAGCCTCTCCAAGGCTGCTCTCCAAGGACACCCAGACTCTCCTGGGCCCAAAATGTGCAACCCAACACCTTGAGAAGGGGGCTGAGCTGGGGAAATGCCATCATGAGCTAAAGTTGGAATTGGGGAATTGATGCTGAGATGCAAATGGCCCAAAGCTCTAAAGGGGTGAAGAACTCGTGACTCGGGGTCCATGCTGGGCTCCATGGTGAGAGCAGCCTCTGGCTCCCCAGGCTGTGCCTTTGGAGGCCTTTCCAATCAATCTCCACCTTTATTCCCTCCCTCCTGCCTGCTCTCTGTTTCTAGGGAGCCACTCCGGGCACCAAGCGCTTCTCAGGAGCCCCGTTGAAAGCCGTGCCGGCCCGCAGCTCACCTGGCTGCCTGTGCACGCTGCGGCAGAGCCTCTTGCCGGGCTGCCTCTCGTACACGGGCTGCACACACACCTTGCCGGAGGTGCCGGCGGGCAGGGCGGGGAGCAGCACGCTGCGCACCTGCGGGGACACGCTGAGCACCGAGGAGCGGCCGCTCTGCCGCCGGCAGCGCACCCGGTAACCCAGCACCGCCCCGTCGGCGGAGTCCCAGGAGGCTCTCAGACTGTTGGGACCCACGTCCTCAAAGCGGAGGTGCCTCACCGTGGAGCCCTCTGCGGAGAGAAGATCGGTGTTACCGCAGGATGTTGTTCCAGGGGGGTCCCTACCACTCTGTCAGGGGAGTGCTGCCGGCCAGCCTGGGCTTTGGTGGAGATAAACTCACTCTACATCTTCCCACTGAAGGAGCTCGGACTAATTAATTCTTAACTTTGCCCTAGAACCAGCATAAAATTCTTTTTTTCACGCTGTCGCACACCGGCAGTGACCTCCCGCACCCTCAGCTCTGGCATCCCCTGAGCTCCTCACTCTCAAGTCCTGATAAGAGCCAGACTTTGCCTCCTGCGATATCCTCACAGCTTCTTCTTCAGAGCACGAGTTTCTGCTCACTGAACTTCCACCCCTCTGATGCCAAACCACCCCAAGGAACAGGCACACAGGGGACAGCAGGGAAAGGCGCTTTTCTTTCTTCCTTCGGGAGATTCCTGGGTCTGCAGCTGCGCCATCAGTTCAGCCACAGCCCATGAACAGCTGTCACTGCGTGATTCTCTTTCATCCCTTACACATCTGCTAATGGCACATCCAGAGCGGCTCATGCAGCTTCTCCCCCCATGACTGGACTCACTGAGTGCTCTGGCTTCACCTGGAGACCCTCTGGGGACACTCCAGGGACTCAGAATCACAGAATCACAGAATCACCGGGTTGGAAGAGACCTCCAAAACCATCGAGTCCAACCCAACCCTGACACCTCAACCCAACCCTGGCCCCGAGTGCCACCTCCAGCCTTGTCTCAAACACACCCAGAGATGGTGAATCCACCCCCTCCCCAGGCAGAGCATTCCAATACTTTATCACCCTTGCTGTGAAAAAACCTTTCGCTGATATCCAGCCTCCTCACCTTCCTGGGTGCAGGCTTTGGCTGAGAGGGATTTCTCCTTCCCAGATCTGTAGATTGCAGTCACTGTCACCAGGTAGGTGGTGTTGGGTGCCAGGTTCTCCACCACGGTGCTGTTGTGCCTCCCGTCCACCTGCAGCACCTTCACCGAGTTCCCTGGGAGGGGCCCATACAGGAGCTGGTAGCTGAGCACGCTGTCCAGCACGGGAGCCCAGCTCACGTGGAAGCTGCGTGGCCCAGAGTCTGAGATGAGAACCTGAACTGGGCTGATTTCCTCTGGAAGCAAAGGAAAGAGGTGTGAATGAGGATTTAATGAGTATTATTGACCTGCACCATAGTGGGCTTGAAGGATGTGGAATTAAAACCAACCCAGCAAGCTGATGTGGATACTCGTCACACAGCTCAGCCGAATAAAAGAGTTTCTCTGGCTGGGCAGAACAACCCAACCAGAACGGTTCTTTCATGCAGAAAATTAATACTGTGTACAAGTCCAGCTTGACTTTGCCACCCCTGCCCAGGTTTTCAGTTTACCACCTTTTTGCTGCCAACCAGTATAACTCTGAGTTATTTTTTGCTCAGAGGGGCTCCTTCCTGCTCTGAGTGCTCACCCTCTCCTTCCCTCTCAAACAGAGATTTCGGTCATTCCAGCATGCTCTGTCTGCTCCTCCAGCCTCAGCTAGGAGACAGGGATCCTCTCCTTGTCCCCAGGCAGGGAATGTGCCCAGGCCATGCCCATTTACCTGCCATGCCCAGGCCATGCCCATTTACCTGCCAGCGTGGTGACCCTCGCAGTCTGGGGGGGGAAGAAGTGCACGTTGGATTCAGGAATCAGAGCCACCTCGTAGGTGGTTTCTGGTGCGAGGCCGCTGAGCACGAGGCTGGTGTGAGCCCCTGACACCTGCTGGGTCCTCTTCCTGGCCGGCTCAGCTGCTGGGGCGTATTGCAGGGTGTAGTAGCCCGTGTCCTGGGCCAGCAGCTTGGGCCACAGCAGGCGGAAGCTGCTGGAGGTGATGTCTGTGGCGTGGAGCCGGTTGGCTTGGATGACATCTGGAAGAGGGACAGTGGCCAGAAATCACTGCTGGCATCAACAGCCAGAGCAGGGAACAGCTGCAGTCCCAGCCCTTCGGGGTGGGAGATGCAGCTGGGCAGCAGCACTGGCACCTGAAGTCACCAAGGTGTGGAAATCACCCAGCAGCCAAACGAAACCACTGAATTCCTGCACATGAAGCAGCCCAGAGCGTGAAGAGCTCCAGCTCTCCCTGCCCCCTGGCAGTGCCCTGTGGCCAGGAAGAAGGGGCAGCAGCTGGGGACTGCCCAGCAGGGCTGAGCCAGCTGGACCCATCCCAGCTGAGGTCACTCCCTGCAGGCTTTCACAGAGCTCCCTTGTTTGGTGACATTCAGCATTGAGAGCCCCCTTGTGCCACCTCACCTCTGCCTGCCCCTGCACAGAGCCTTCTCCTCAAGCCTCGTGCTACCTTTGAGTTCCAGACCCCAAATGCCAGGCACAAACACCTCTTGTGATGCTGGGCAGCTCCCCCAGCTGCCTCTGCTGCTTGACCCTTCTGACATGTGTGGCCCTCCAAACGCATTTTGGGCAGAATTCCACTGTTCTCTGGTCTTCCAGAGGGGCAGAAACACACAGGACTTTGTTTCTAGCTCCAGGGAAGTGACATGGGACGACATGGAGATGCTCTTCTGTTTTTAAAGGGTTTTTAAGAGCACCCTGAGCCTTGAAGTGCTCCTAAATCCTTAGGAAAGAACCTTCCAGCTCAAATACTCACAGAACACTGTAGGTAGTTCTCACTGGCTCCCCATTACACAGAGGTAGAGGGAGGCACAAAATTCCTCCCAAACCTGCAGGATGGGGTTGCTTTGCACTCCCAGCCTTGCCCTTTAGCTGGGAGAGGATCAGCTCTCCTCCTCTGAGCTGCTCCAAGGCCCTGCCAACTTCCCTGTACCAAATAAAACAGCCTCAGATTTTCCTGTGAGCTGTTCCCTGGCTCTCCCAGGCAGGCAGGAACATTTCCCTGCTCCGTGCCCTGCCTGCTCCCATCCCATCCCATCCCAGCCCATCCCATCCCAGCCCAGCCCAGCCAGCAGCACTCCACCCACAGGGAGGGTGGGAGGCAGGATCAGGAGTCCTGGGGCACTGCACCCTTCTGTGAGCCCCACCAACACCAGGGGCCAAGCCACGAAGGAACAGGGAGCACAGGAAAGGCCTCAGCCCTGCCAAAAACCCTGCCAAAAGCTCAGGGAATGGAAATAAGTGAGCTTGGAGGCAGGGACACTGTGAATAAATGGGGCAGATCAAAGGGCAGGGGGAGGAAGCCCACAGCAAACAGCTCTGTCCCTTGTTGCCAGACCCCAGATGCCTTCAGCATTTAAAGAGGGCAATAAACCCCTGAAAACAGATGTCCCCAAAGCACTTCCCAGCCCTTCTCAAAAAAATTTCTCATTTTTGGGGATGCTGTTTTGTATAACCTGGATTCAGGATGCTCCAGACACTAAATGACCACTGAAACAAAATACCATGGGGTCTGTGGGGTGGCTGGGCCAGGAGGAGGGCTGTTGGTGCTGCCCCACATCCACCTGGGAGAGGAGTGGCTGTTTGGGGGAGAACACAGGCCCTGGGAGTGGTTTTTTAAATGATTGTGATTGGGATCAGGAAGGAATTGCTACACACAGAGGATTCTGTGGAAAGGGTTACTGGGACACCAAACTCAGCTCCAACCTACCTCAAATAAGGAATGAAATCAGAATTTCCAGAGAGAACATCCAGAAAATTCTGTGGGAAGTCTGCAAAGTGACAGTAACTCCCTCAGCATTCCAAACAAATCCGGAGGCACCTGGGAGGCTGAGACAAACCCCAGGGGCAGAAGGCAGTGCCCTCGCCTTCCAAAGCCTGCCCTGAGGACCAGATCATGGATTTGCATCTCCTCAGAGCCTTCCCTGGCTGCTCCAAAAACCTGGAGTGCTGAAAACTCCAATCTGCTGCCTGTTCCCTCTGGCAGCAACCAGCACAACCCCAGCAGGAGCAGAGAGGTAGCACTTGAGCCCAGCGAGGCAGGGCTGGGCTGCTCTTCCCAGGGCTCTGCTGGCCAAGTCATGGATGTGGAGCACGTCAGGACAGGGGATTTATGGAACAAAAACATTCCTTTCCTATAGTCTCAATGCTGACAGCAGGCACCGTCCTTAATTGTGTTTTGTAAGAGAACAACTGCAGGAGTTGGAGATCTCAGCCCCTGTCCGTGTGTTTAGGGAGTCAGATCTGTCCTAGAGCTGGACCAAATCCTTGCCAGGCACACACATCCCAGTTGGGATGTGTTCAACACGTTCCTCCATCAGCTGGCACAGAGCCAGACAACGTTTGAGAGGAAAAAAAAAAAAAAAAATCACCCTGGATGTGAAAATCAGCTCAAGGGGCTCAGGCACTTTGTGTCCACAATCAGCAGCCTCTTGCTGAGCTGAAATCATTCCCGTTTGGGAAACCTCTGGTTAACAGCCTGTGCAGGTGGGGGCATTTTCGTGCTCAGCCTGCGTTGTGTGGATGCCTGACCTGCATGACTCATTTCAAAGACTTGTGGGGTTTCAAGGAATTCAGATATTTTGCTGCCCGAGTTCCTCATTCCCAGCCGAACTCCTCACAAACACAAGTTTGTCTCACCAACAGCTCTGCAGGAGGGTATCTGTCCCACTCAGTCAAATATCCCAAGGGAAATATATTTCTGCCAGAACTCCCAGAAGCCTTGGTTTAATCTTGGACCTGCCAAACCCCCCCCCCAAGTTTGCCAGGGCAGCACTCTTGGCTCAGGATGACTGTGGAATTTGGGGGATTCTCTCTCTGCCCGCCCCACAGAGCCAAACACAAACCCATCCTCAGCCCCGCTGCCCCACCCCGGCCTACCGAGGATCCCATCCCTGAGCTCCTTGGTGATGATGGGCAGGTCATCCACGTCCACAAAGTGCAGGTGTTTGTCCGAGGGCTGGCTGGCCGCGGCCGAGAGCTGCAGGAAGTTGCTGCGGCCGGTGCTGACGATGAACACGGTCACCCCCATGTCCTTCAGCAGCTGCATGGGCTCCGAGATGTCATCCGTGGAGAAGCCATCGGTCACCCACACCAGCACCTTGGGCACGTCTGGCCGGGCCCCGGCCTCCCCGCTGAAGAGTTTTTCCTTGGCGTAGGACAGAGCTCTGCCCGTGTTGGTGTCACCCATCAGCTGCCGCGTGTCCCTTATGGCTTTTCGCAGGGTGGCACTGGTCAGGTACTGGTCAAACGGGAACTCCATGGTGGGCGTGGTGCTGATGTGGATGATGCTGGTCTGGACGTCCCTGGGGCCAAAGGTGAAAGGGTGCAAAAGGTCCCACATGAATTCCTTGACCCTGGAGAACTCATAGTGGGAGACGCTGGCAGAGCTGTCCAGCAGGAAGAGGAGGTCCCCCTCGGTGTTGGAGGTGGATGGCTGGGGACCTGGCAGGGGAGAGAGAGGGAACAGCCTTACTGGAGGGGTGTGAAGCCAAAACCTGCACAGGCAGCTGCTGGGAAAGCTTGGTTATCTCGTGCCAAATCCCAGGATTCAGGCAGAGGTGCTGGCTGAGATGGCAGAAGCACAACAGATCTCAAGCAACTGGAGAGAACAAACAGAGAGAATCGGACACTCTTCAGAAGTGGAGAAAGTTAAAGGTACCTGGAGGTGATTATTTACAAAGGCATGGAGTGACAGGGCAAGAGGGGATGGCTTTGGACTGACAAGGAAAGGCTTAGATGGGATATTGGGAAAAAATTCTGTCAGGGTGGGCAGGCCCTGGCACAGGGTGCCCAGAGAAGCTGTGGCTGCCCCTGCATCCCTGGCAGTGCCCAAGCCCAGGCTGGACGGGGCTGGGAACAACCTGGGGGAGTGGAAGGTGCCCCTGCCATGGCAGGGGTGGAATGGGATGATCCTGAAGGTCCCTTCCAACCCCAAGCATTCCCAGATTCTGTGGCCAGGCTGGAGGGACCTGCAGCCCAGCTGGATCCCGGCCAGTTCCGTGTGACCCAGCACAGCTCACCCCCGTGCCACGGGCACTCCCCTGCAGAGCCCTGGTGCTCAGAGCCAGGCAGAAAACAAAAGTGAACCCCAGGAATCACCACCTCACCCAGCAGAGCTGAACTGTGACCCCACAGGTCCCTGCCACTGGATCCCAGAACTCCCAGTGGCATTCCAGCAGGGCTTTGCTCCGTGTGCTGCACAAAGCAAGGCAAACCACAGCTCTGAGCTCTCCCCTCTGCTGGAAGGAGTACAAGCCACTGGTTTGGCTGGCAGGACACAGGCAGAGATCTTGGCAGCACGGAGTTGTTCTCCCCCTGGGCTCCTCACCGCTTTCAGAAGTGTCCCTCGCTTCCCAAATGTTGCAAGGAGCAGCTGGAAACGCGTCTGGCCCTGGCAGGGCAGGAGCAATGGCCAAAGGACGTTCTTGCAGCAGTAAACAACGGGGTCGTGTGCACAGGCACTGGGAGGGGAATTGGGGATTCACCCCCAGGGAGCAGAAATCCCACTGCTGCCAGAGCTGCCTGCATGGGGAGCACCTGGGGAGCACCGGTGTGAAACCACAAAAGTGCAAAGGGGAGTCACAGCCGTGTCCTGTTGTGTGAAACCCCAAAAGCAAAAAGGAGTCGCAGCCGTGTCCTGTTGTGTGAAACCCCAAAAGAACAAAGGAGAACACAGCTGTGTCCCTTTGTGTGAAACTCGAAAATCAAAGGAGTCGCAGTCGTGTCCCTTTGTGTGAAACCCCAAAAGAACAAAGGAGAACACAGCTGTGTCCCTTTGTGTGAAACCCCAAAAGAGCAAAGGGGAGTCACAGCTGTGTCCCTTTGTGTGAAACCCCAAAAGCAAAGGAGTCACAGCCGTGTCTTTTTGGCTGTGCCCTGCAGCTCTGGGGCACCAAGAGCATCCCATTAGCATCCCTTAAACGCTGCATTTCCCCATCACTCATTGCTGTGAAGGAATTCAGGCTGAAAAGCTCTTCATTAGGAAGAGCCCCAGTCTGGCACCACACGGCTCTGCCCCAGTTAACAGAGCCAGCAGCTGAAGCCACCGCTGGGCAGGGCTGCATTTTGGAGCTGAAGGGACCCTCTGTGGGTGGGGCAGAAGGCTTCTCCTTCATCCAAACACCACCACGTCTGTAACGCTCGGTCCTGCCTGAGATGGAAACAAATTCCTCCCATCCAGCTGAAAAAAATCCATTTAAAAATCGAGACAAAAGCTCTCCCCCCATCAGGAACGTGACAACGCTCAGAAAGCGAGCGGACACTGCATCGTCCCCCCCTGCAGGTCCAGGCTTTCAATTCCCTCATCCTTCCTCCTGCTCCTTGTCCTGCATCCAGTACAAACACGCCATCCGTGCCAGAGGTGGGGCTGCCGAGGTTTGGTACCAGCAAGTCCCTGCTTACGCAATTTGCTGCTCTTTTCAGGCACTTTCCTCACTTTGGCGAGGTGCCAGATGAGGATTTCTCACTTTTCAGGGGGGATTTGGGTATCCATGAGTACTTCCCTGCCTCCTGAGCTGTCAGGGATAACCGCAGAGCTGACCACGGCGCTCTGCTCGAGCCTGGGGGATGACACGGGCCACCGGGCAGGGTCCTGCTGCCGCTCCCTGCCCCGTCGATGCTCTTCGGACCAGAAGTGTTTTGAAGGGCTTGATATGGGAGCAGCAAGTCACCATGGAAACACAACGCTGCCTGCTGGCTTTTCCAGGAGGAGAGCAGCTGGCCAGGCTTCCCCGCGATGCTGACAGGAGACATCCGCTCACGGAGCTCCCCACGCTCCCAGCCGGGAGCCGAACACGCTCCACACGCCTGATTTACACAGCCTTGGAGCTCCTGGGGCTCAGTTACAGCCAAAAAGGATCGCGTCCTGTCTGGGTTAACTGTGTTTGACATCCCACGTTTGTCTTCTCCTCTCGCTGCTTGGCCACGCAAGGGAAAAAGTTCTGCTGTGAGAGGGAGGAAGGGGAACTGAGGAACATGGGCTGAGCTTCCCTGTGGCCCCTCTGGATCTCAGTGAGAGGCAGGAGGAGGAAGGCACCACCTCTCCCTGGCAGAGAATTGTCCCCCCAAAGCCACCCAGGAGGGGTTTTACACTTCAAACCATGCCACAGAGAAGAGAATTGTCCCCCCAAAGCCACCCAGGAGGGGTTTTACACTTCAAACCATGCCACAGAGAAGAGAATTGTCCCCCCAAAGCCACCCAGGAGGGGTTTTACACTTCCAACCACGAATTGGTCATGGTCTGCCTTGACTTTGTGTAGGAACCCATTGTCCAGAACAATCCAGTGCCCATTGTCCAGAACAATCCAATCATTCCTGAGCTGTGGAAGCACCAGTGGCCACCCAGCAGCTCCCTCACTTTGCCCAGCTGAGAATGAAGCCACGGTCACTCACATTCAGTCAAATCCCAAGGAAAAGGGGTTCTGGACGTGCATCCCAAACTGTTCCTGTCTGTGTGTGACCATGGCACAGCATCACAGCACCCCTGGGCTGGCACCAGCCCCTGCCAGGAGCTGTGCCAGGCTGGGACACACTCTGCCTCTGGAGCAGGGCACAAACCCTCTGGAATGCCATGCCTGGCTTTGTCACACGCCCTGAAGGTCTCAGCATTGTTCAGAGCCTGGGCTGGGAAAATGCCACCCACTCCCAGGGCAGCAGGGTGGCAGGACAATGGGAACTGCTGCTGCCTGGGTGGACTTGGAGTGCTGGGACAATGCCAGGGGCAGCAGCAGCGTCCCTGCCCCAGCTGGGATACCGAGGGACAGATCCCAGACCCTGTGAGGGATCTGAGCTCCAGCTGGGACACCGAGGGACAGATCCCAGCCTGGGACACTGAGGGACAGATCCCAGCACCCTGTGAGGGATCTGATCCCAGCTGGGACACTGAGGGACAGATCCCAGACCCTGTGAAGGATCTGAGCTCCAACTGGGACACCGAGGGACAGATCCCAGACCCTGTGAGGGATCCGAGCTCCAGCTGGGACACCGAGGGACAGATCCCAGACCCTGTGAGGGATCTGAGCTCCAGCTGGGACACCGAGGGACAGATCCCAGACCCTGTGAGGGATCCGAGCTCCAGCTGGGACACTGAGGGACAGATCCCAGACCCTGTGAGGGATCTGAGCTCCAGCTGGGACACCGAGGGACAGATCCCAGCCTGGGACACTGAGGGACAGATCCCAGCACCCTGTGAGGGATCTGATCCCAGCTGGGACACTGAGGGACAGAATCCAGACCCTGTGAGGGCTCTGAGCCCCAGCCCCAGCCCCGGCCTTTCCGCGTCCCCCAGCACAGTCAGACCCCGGCAGTTTGGGCTGCAGAGTCCGAGGAGCTCCGGCCAGGCAGACACGAGGTTCCCTCTCCTTTCCCAGGTGCAGTGAGGACCAAACCCCGCGGTCACAGAACCTTCTCCGCTCGGGAGCACAGAGCAGGATGAGCTGGTTTGCCGCAGCCCGGCCAGCACGGTGCGGGCTGGGTCCCTGCCCCGGGAGCAGCAGAGAGACACCCAGCTCCTGCGCGGCCCTTGCCCGCTGTCAGCTCCGCAGGAATGACCCCTTATCGTTTGCCATGAGCACTACCCAAGAGAAAGCGTTTTAAAGCGGAGCTGTAATGGTTGAATTACAGAGATTAGCGAGAGAACACGCTGTTAATCACCGGCTTGACTTCTCTCCACGCCTGTCCCCCAGTCCACAGTGAGGAGCGAGGACTTTTCCATAGGATCACTCCAAACTCTGCAAATTTCTGAAACAATTTCCTCTCCCCCAGTGGAAACAAACACGACAAAATGACTTTCTAATCGGCAATGGCAGACAGGTTTGTTTGTCTCTTGTACGCAAGTACATCTAAACGCCTAAAGCAGCACCGTAGCCTCAGCTTTTATTCTGAAAAGGGTTTACGAGGAGCTCTGAGGAGGCACGAAATGGGGTAGAGCACCGCAGGAACGCCTTTGCCTCTTCAGGCACTCACCTGGCTCAGGTGTGTCCTGTCCCGCTGCGAGCCGCAGCCACAGACCGAGGGAAAGCACCGCCTTGGCCAACATAGCCGAGCCTGCTCCTGGCCAAACTACCTGAAATCCCCGGGCTGGGCTCTGTGGAGGCAGACGGAAAGCTCAGGGTCAGTCATAGTCCGGATGCACCCGATCCCAGCGCGATCCCACTGCCATGCCTTGCGATCCCTCCCGCTCCTCGCCGCGTGTTTCGCTGGGCTGCGGAGCGAGCTCTGGCTCCTGGAGGCGATTTTCCTTTCTTCCCCCCCACCCCTACTCCTTTTAAAGCCGTAAATCCATCTTGACAGGAATAGCTGGAGGAGAGGCACACGCAGCTCTCCTGCTGCTCTTCCTCCGCCGAGTTAAGCTTGCCCCAGGAGCGGGGATTCAGTCCGTGTGCAGCTGGGCTTGGGTTGAAAAATATATCCCTACAGATAAAACTTTGGCCCTGCGAGGCGCTGGCGGCAGGCCAGTTAGCAGGGGGGAAAAAAAAGAAAGAAAAGCTGCGAGAAATCCAAAGCTCTCAGCTCTGGAATGAGCTGGAAGAAGGGAAAAAAACCACGTTTATAAAGGAAAGAAAGAGTAGAAAAGGCTGGGGAGCTGCCCTGCCCTGGGAATATTGGCTAATCTTCTGGGAGGAGCATTCCACAGGTCCCAGGGCTGCCCAGCGGGTCCCTCCCACGGGCTGGGTGGGGGACACCCGGAGCCTGTGTCCCCCTGGGGGAGGGCTGCTGGGGACACCCGGAGCCTGTGTCCCCCGGGGAAGGGCTGCTGGGGACACCCGGAGCCTGTGTCCCCCGGGGAAGGGCTGCTGGGGGCACCAAAACACCCAGAGCCTGAGGGAAGGGGCTGCAGGTGGGTGGGAAGGGGCGGGGATCAACACTGAGAATTGCAGGGCAGAGAACAATATTGGGAATTGCAGGGCAGGGATCAATATTGGGAATTGCAGCTGGCACAGGAACAGCCCAGGGATGATCTCCCTTGGCTTCTGTTAAATACAGGCTCAGGTCTGGGATCCGGAGGCAAAGGAGGCTCCCAGGCTAAGGATGAACCTGCTCCTCTCGCTGGGTGAGGGGAGCAAACACCAAAGCTCCCGAGGTTCAGCCTCTCCGTGCCCCTGTGTGCAGGGCATTTCTGCCACAACATCAAGAAATCAACCCCAGTTCCCTTTCCCAGGGCTGTCCTGCTCTCCTTGCACCTGCATTTGGCTCCCAATCCTCAGGTGAGGTGACAACAATTCCCTTTCCCCTTTCCACGGGTCCAGCAGAGGGAAAAGCTGGAAAATTACATCCAGTTATGAAGAGATCCATCCATCTTCATCTCCTTACCACGGGGAGGGACCAGCAGGCCAGGCTGAACAGCAGCACAGAAGGGATGTTTGGAAGCTTTTGGGATTTCTGGTGAGCAATATTTCCTCCAATTTTATTCTCTGTCCCCTGGGAATTGTAAAAGAAACTCAACAGGAGTCAGGGGCCAAGGACTGTTTAGAGTCAAAAAAAAGTTGTATTCAAACTCATCCACCAAATGGAAAATCAGGCTGAAGATCCAGTTAAAAACCCGTGGATTCAGACATTTCAGGGCACTTGTTTGTGTTCCCCTCCCAGTTTGGGACATCCCAAGGGAGCTGACAGCACCGGGCTGCTCCATCACTCAGCCACGCAGCCCTGTGGTACCGACAGCCTCACCCAGGCTGGAATCAGCGTTATCCCGGGTTTTAAGGGACTGGGATATCCCTGCTCGCACTCCGAGATCCCCTCGAGGTGGCATCCTGAGGCAGGGAAGCTGCAGGCTCAGGTGGCAAGGGATCTTACAGGGGAAAATTACACAGCAAAGAAAATCCCACATGGTCTAACCCCTCAATCTGAGAAATCCCACATGGTAATAATCCCCCAATCTGAGAAATCCCACATGGTAATAATCCCCCAATCTGAGAAATCCCTTCATGGTAATACCCCCACACCCCCCNGAGAAATCCCACATGGTCTAACCCCCCAATCTGAGAAATCCCACATGGTCTAACCCCCCAATCTGAGAAATCCCACATGGTCTAACCCCCCAATCTGAGCAAATCCATCCATTCCTGCTGCACGGATTCCCACTTGATTATTCAGGGGCTGACCATGAGGGCAGCCAAGAAGCCAAAAGATTTGCCAAACCACTGCTGAGTGCAGGATTTTTCCAGTCTCGTCCTGGTTCTCTGCTGGTGTTTCTGTCCCTGCTGTTCTCCCCCTGGCTGGATTCTGGAGCTGGGACATGGGAGGGATGAGCTGGAGGAAGCAGGGAATGGAAGCAGTGGAAGGAAATCCTGTCCTTGTACCCACCTGCCCCTGCCAAGGGCTCTGAGAGCCCTGGCAGCCACACCCAGAGCATTTCTCGCCCATTTTCACAGCCCATTTTCTCCCATTTTTCTTTGCCCTATTGCAAATCCATTTGCTTCTCATCAGCTAACCCAGACATCCACTTGCTCCCATCATATTCCACCATATATCATCTATTCCATCATGTTCCATCCCATCCCATTTCCAGACCCATTCAGAGCCCCTTGATCAGGGCTGCTGGATACATGGGGATGATTTCCTTCCATTACTCACTTCCCAAGGAAGTGTTGCTCATCTCAGAATAATTCCCTGGTTTTTTTGCCAGTTTATCCCCGTGGATGCCATTCACAGCCTGCAGCCTGGAGGGAGCCTTTATCTCCCTCTAAGTCCTGCTGGCATAGGTGCAAGCAGGAAAAAGCAGCCTGGAAAATAATTAGATCTTACAGGGTTTGGGTTTATTTTTAAACTTCACAGGAATTGGCCAATCCTGTCTCCAGTAAGCCTGGTGCCTGTGCTCGTGCTGATTCTTTCCTGGATGCATCCTGCACTCTGAGCCAGAGGTGTCACTCCAGATTTGCTCCTGGTTAAATCCCAGCTCAGCCTGAGCTCCCCATCATTTCTGAGCTCCCATTCTCCACCTGCTGCGGATTTAGCCAAAATTCCCTCGGGGTGATCCCACTCTCCCCATGCCAAGCTACAGAACAGCTCAGGAACAATGGGCAATTGTAAGAAAAAACCCAAATAAAACCACCACCAACCAATCAATCACATTTTGGTCGTGATATTGCCAGGGCTCAGGTATTTTACAGAGCTCTCAGTGCCTGGGAAGGTTTTGCTGCGGTTGCTGCGACATTTCAGGGATGTAAACAATCCCCAATTTCTGAAGAGATGCAACATCCTCTTCTCTGAGACGAATTCCTGCAGCTGGAACAAACAGGGCTTTTGGGAACACGGCCTTGTTTGAGCTCCACTTAGGCGGGTTTGTTTGCAGGGGGATCTATATATGGCAGTTTGGAAATTCCCCGTTTGGAAAGGAAGCAGAGCAGCTTTGGGGGGGGGTGAGGAGGGGTGAAAACTTCCCCTGGAACTCCAGGGAAGGCTCGTGCAGCCCCAGCACCTCTGGGGAGTCACCCAAGGAGCCAGAGATCCAACTGGACAGGGCTTGGGCTGGAAGGCCAGACCTTGCCCAGCTCTTTCCAGCCCAAATCTGACTCAGAGGATGCTGAGAGCAATACAGAAATACCAACATCAGCCCCAGCCAATGCCAGGTTTTCCCCCAAAATGAGCAGGAGCAGCTGTGCCACCCTTCATTTCTGCTCAGCTGCAGGCTCCTGGCTGAAGGGCACCAACTTCAACTCCCTGACCCCAGGAATGCCAGTCTGACTCCCAGCCCGGGGTCAGGCCCTGACTTTGGCACTTCTCAGTTACCACTGTGTCCTGCAGGGCACGGCCTGGAGTCATCTCTTATTTTTGTTTGACTTGGAAGACAAACTACAAAAATAGATGTGTTTACTCGCAGCTTCACCAGTTTTATGTTTCTGAGAAGATGAGCAGTGCTGGGAATGACTCCTCAGTGAGGTAAGGTCCAGCTTTTAGATGATCTCTTTTATCCCAAAGCTCCCTAAAAAGCTGTGCAGCACAAGAACACGGCCACTTTTGCAGTGAAGAGCAGCAGGTGAGCTCTGAGCCCTGAATTTGGGGTACCTCAAGCCCAGAGATTTCATTTTCTCCTTGCTCCAGCCTGGAACTGCTGCAATTCCTTTGGTAACTGCTCACAGCTGGAGCAGAGAACCCCATAGAGGGTAAAAAAAGGAGAAACAGCAAAGGACAACGTGGATCATCCCTCTCTGAGGAGCTCCTGGGTCTCTCCTGTTGCCAGGTAGGGCAGAAATAGCCCAGCCCTGTCTGTCCCCATTATTGTCAGGGCCGCCCTGGGAGATGCTGGGCTGCCAGAACTCATCCCCCAGCCCTCTGCAGAGAGGCCAGGGCTGTCCTCAGGCAGCAGCTTCCCTGCCAGGGAGGAGCTGACCCAGAGAGCTGGGGCTCTGCTTCACCCTCAGCTCTCACTCAGCCAGGATGAGGAGGAGGAGGAAAAGCCTGGGAAAGGCTGAGCCCCCAAAAAGCAGGCAGGACACAGGCTCAGAAACACTGACCCTCCAAAAAACAGGCAGGACACAGGAACACTGACCCCTAAAAACCAGGCAGGAGAGGGTCAGAAACACTGACCCCCCAAAAAACCAGGCAGGAGAGGGTCAGAAACACTGACCCCCCAAAAAACCAGGCAGGAGAGGGTCAGAAACACTGACCCTCCAAAAAACCAGGCAGGAGAGGGTCAGAAACACTGACCCTCCAAAAAACAGGCAGGACACAGGCCCTGAAACACTGACCCCAAAAAGCAGGCAGGACACAGGAACAGTGACCCCTAAAAACCAGGCAGGAGAGGGTCAGAAACACTGACCCCCCCAAAAAACCAGGCAGGACACAGGCCCAGCCATCTCAGAGTGTCCAAAACTCCCCCAAATCCCACAGTCAGTGCAACCCCAACCCCAAGAGCAGGGGAGGAGGACACAGGAGAGTTTCTGGAGCCCGAGACTTTGCCAGAGCAATGTCCCCAGTCCCTGTTTGCAGTGACGGAGCTGCCATGGATAAATGAGTGGAAGTTACACGTAAATATCTGATTCCAGAGTGCCAGGAACTGCTCAGGCGTGGGGGCACACACATGGGTGGGCCCAAGCAGAGATTCCCTGGGTCTTTAGGACCAGCACCTCTTTCCAAAGACTCCAAGGCTTCTGTTGAAAGCTTCAGAGGGCTTTGGGAGGAGTGGCTGGTTCAGATCTCCATAGCCTGGCTGAACCAACTTTTCCGTGCAGCTCATAATTCCTTGGATTTAGCTGGGCACAAATTCGATGGCTCTGAACAGGGGGGAAGTTTCATGTTTAGCCCTGAGAATCTCCAGCAGAGATTCTCCAAGATTTTTGAATTCCTGCTTCATTTCCTTCACGAGACAGGATTTGACTGCCATGTTTTCATCCAGCTGGACCTCACTTTGCTTGCCAGGAACCCAAATAGCTCCAAAAATTGGACTCGCTTCTAAGCAAAGTCTGAACGGAGTGGTCGATTTTTAGCCAAAGGCTATTCTTTGGAGTGGATCATTTTCCTTATTGCTTGACTTCTTTGCCCTATCTCCATCCTGTTAGGACAGCCCAGACGAGTGGGAAAAGCCAAGTTTAAGACAACCTCCTTAGGATTGGGTTTCCTGAGGAATTTCCACCTACGTAAGGAGCTGCTGCTTCCCCTCCAACAGCAAGTTCTTGGCCTTGAGAGCCCCCAGCCTCCCTCAATAGTTGTAATCTACATTTTTCCATCTGGGAGAGAGGAAAAAAACCCAATTTGGAGCATCCTGTAGGGATGCAGAGGAGACTCCAGCATTTGGAGAGCTTTGTTTGTCTGCAGGGAGGAGCCAGAACAGGAACAACACAAAGAATCTGAGAGATCAGATTCCCTCCTCCAGGAAGCTGCCCTGGCTTCTGTTTCACCCACTTCACCTTCTGTCCCCAGTTTCTGTGAATCCCTGCAGAAATTAGGGCAGCTTTGCTGCCTGGTGCCACACTCAGGGCTCTCTCAGGGTGCTGGAGGGCTGAGTTAACTCTGTGATTACAGATGCTAAAAGACACTCAGAGAGAAATTCTCAGCTTACAGCATGCAGCAATCTGCCCGTGAGAAAGTAAAAACATTCTCACACATTGAACCATGAACAGGACAGTGTACCTGTGTGAATCTCAGCATCAACATGGAGCAGGGATTCTAAACACCAGATTAAGAGCTGCACCTGCACTTGGGAAGTGTGTGTTCACTCTTAATTGCTTTAGAGTGTTTTTATCACATAGCCAATGCTGTGGAGGGTGTCATTTTAATAGCCAATGAAATACAGCTCAAGTACGATCTGTACTATAAAATAAGTGTTGAATTAATAAACTGGGCCCCTTAGCCTTCACTTTACTGGAGTCCTTGTGTCATTGACCGTCTCAACAGCGACATGTGATGGCTTTTATGTGGCTGTTCCATCCATCTCAGGCTCCTGTGTCAGGCAGTGGTAGCTCAGCAGAGGCCAGCAGGGCATCACTCCCCTTTTCCTGCAGCCGCAGCCCCTGGGCGGTCAGGAACAGAGCGGAGCTGCTGCTCCATCAGCTGTGTTTTGGCCGTGCTGTATTTTCAGAGGGTTGCTGCCAGGCTCTGAGCGTGCTGGGAGCAGCAGGGGCAGTGCTGGATGGGCCTCTGAGCACCCAGCAGCCCCACATCCAGCCCCAGCAGGGAAGGGAAGCAGCGTGGGGCAGGGGAAGCTCTTGGCCCCCACTGGAAGTGCAGCTGCAGCAGAGCTGGCCAAGCCTGGAATTGAGAGTGAGGCTGATTTTCCATCAGCCCCAGCACCCAGGTGGCAGCTCCGGCCTCTCCTCTCCCAGCTCTGTAGCTTTCCTGTTCTTCCTTAGGATTTTAGCTTTTATATTTTCCATTTATTTGTGATCCTGCAGTTCTGCAGTGTAGAACTCTCAACTCCATGCACTGTGTGAGCTGCTGCTCTCCCATTTGGGTCAGACACAACAATTCCTCTGCAGGCCTGGGAATCAAGGATACCTCACTGAACCAGGCCCAGAGAAATGTAAATAAATGTGAGTTGGGGCAAGCAAACTTGGGGTAAATGACTTCATTACCTGAAGCTGTAATTGGCAGATTAACCCCCAATATGGACCAAACTTATAAAAGTGTGAAACCCTGTGACCCATTGTCCATTTTTGGGTGTACCCCATGAAGGGCTTTATCTGCCCTAAATGTACCTGAAGCTCCTTCAATAAATATAACTGCTTTTTATTCCCTTAATTCTATCTGGCCTCTGTTTCAGGTAGCCCAAAAAGCCATCACTGGGAGCAGAGGAGCTTCACTTCAGGATAAATCCAGTCCTAAAGCTGCCACAGTGGGGTGGAACAGCCCCAGCACCAGTGGCTGCAGCAGAGGTGCAAACTCTGGGACAGAGATTTCCATTTATTTCCCTGCTCCAGGCTGCCAGAGAGGCACCAGCCCTCATTTTCAGGGTTTATAACAGAGCTGCCTCTAAGGTAGGCTTTGCTGAGGGCTGGTTTTGCATCTGGGGCTTTCCCTTCCTCTCTCAGTGAGAAGGCACAAACATGTGAGCAGGAACAAAGCTGGGAGCACGAAAAACAATCACCCTTTTTGTGTGGAGCCACAGGCAGGGCAGCTGGGGAGGGAGTGGGAGGGAAGGGAATGACTCCCTGGGCCCTCAGCAGGGTTTCTCCAGCCCAGCTGACCTCGGCCAGCTCCCTCCCTGCTCCTGGAACACTCGGGAAGTTGTCCCCCCATGGTGGTTTAGTGTCAGGGGGGGCACGGCCCGGGATCAGCTCTGAGTCACCTCCTCCTTCAAGGCACCAATTCTTCATTTTCCACGAGTTCAGCGAGTCCTGGAGGTGCAGGTGCCCTGTGGAGCCTGGCTTTGGAGCACTGACAGGATGGGACAATCAACAGGGAATCCATCCTGGAGGAAATTCCTGCCTGGACGGCAGCAGAGTCAGACATAAACCACAAACCCCACTCCTACCCCATCACCCAACCCCACGGAATTTCCTTGAGGGAATCTGGCCATGGGGGAATAGCAGGAGCCTCACTGGGACATAATCCTGTGGTTTTTACCACTGGAAAAGGCCACGCTGGGGTCTGGGAGGGCAGGAGGGACTGGCTGGATGAAATGTGGGGGTAACGAGGGGGATGAGCCTTGCTGCCATCAACGAGTTGCAATTTCCAGTCAATAAAAAGCAGATTGGAAATCCTGATGGATAAACAAACCCAGGGAAGTGGAGGGCTCTGCTGGGAGCTGCTGGGCCTGACATCCATCCCTTCCTCTCTGCCAGCCTCACATCCTCCCACGGCAGCCTGGGGAAATTGCTGCCATTCCAGCAGCTCGTGGGGAAAGAGGTGCCTGGGTGAGTGCACAGCCACTCAAACAATCCCCATCTCTTTTGGGGATAAGAGACTTTTGTTCCAGAGCTGGGTGCTGTAATTCCTGAACGATGAAAGAACAACCAGAGCACAAAAATCCCCCCCACAAATAAGTGTCACTGTTGGACAGAAATGTCCTCTCTGCCCTCCTCCCTTCCATGGGGGATCTGCAAGATAAATTTGCTTTTTCAGCCAAGAAAGAAGAGGCAGGTGATGTGAGTGCAGAGCCCATCCACACTCACCACTTCCCAGCAGGAAAGAGGAATTAAGTGAAAGATTAAAAAAAAAAAAATCCAGTGAGCAGCATTACTCAAGTAGGGGAGGAATTGAGGTCCCCTGTGAGGGTTCTGAACAGATCAGCCACGTGGAAATCTGCCATCCTAGAGAATGGCCCTAAAAATCCCCCCCAAGCTGGGATGGGTGACTGGGAATGCCACTAAACATTGAGGGAAATGGGAACAGCAACAGAGGAGCAGCTGCACCCACACCAACACTGCCCCTGTGCACTCAGATCCTGGTGTTCCCTGAAAATCTGCAATTCCAGCTCTTCCTCCCCTTCCCAGCTGCCCTGAACCAGGGAATGAAGGAGCACTTACCCTCTCCACTGCCATTTCCCCCGCAGGCTCTCAAAAGCACAAGCAAAGCTGCAGATATTTATCTCTAAATGGGACACAGGGTGGCAAACAGGGAGGAAATGTCCAGCTGGAAATCTCAGGTGCTGCTGCTGCTGCTCAGGAGGGAATCTGTGCTCAAATTGGGCTGTCCCAAGAGTGGGGCCTGCCCTGCTCCCCTGTCCCTGCTCCCTGGGATGGCTGTCCTGCAGAGGAAGTCTGGCAGATCCTGTTTTGCAGAGTTCTCCCACACATGGGGCTTTTTCAGCCTCTGCTTCGCTTCCTGGCACCTGTCGAGGACGGTGCTGTCAGGGTGCTTTGCCAATAAAAAACGCTCAGAAACTTCTCTTGCCATTTGTTCCCTCTCTTCCCTCATCTCCAGGACTGACAAAGGCTGGCAGGAATGGAGGGAGCACCTGGGACAGGATGGAGAGGTCTCCCAGAGAGGTAAAAAAGGGGAAAATTGATGCGGAGTGGAACTGTGAAACTTGGAAAAAAAAAGGAGTTTTTTGCTTGCAGTCCCTCAGACTGTCCATGTACTGCTTCCATCACCAGTGTAGGCTCCCAGGGCTTCTCTCCCTTCAGGGAATTCCCTACAAATCCCCAAAGCAGTGGTGGAATTCTGGGGGTTCTTCCCCCTTCTCTCCTGGCCCTTCAGACCAACCCAAGGCAGGATGTGAGAAGACTCCCATTGCTCCAGATTTCATCAGCAAAACCCACAATGTTCTCACCTCACACGCCAGACTTCTGATCCCGCCCAGAATCCTGCGTTTTTCCAGGATTTCAGATCAAACAGCAGGCGGTTTTAGTGCAGGGATTCCTGGAATCATCTTTTGTTACGGTTGGTCGTTAATCAGGGCTGACAAAACTTTCCTGTGAGGCAGCTCTGGAAGGAGCTGGAGACTGAGCCAGGCCGTGCATCCTGCAGAATCCCAAATCCTCCTGGAGGATGCCAGCAGGAATGCAAAGACCCTTTTTCCCCCATGGTAAGACACACCAAGGGTCACAAGCCCAAAAAGTGTTTTAATTTCTGGTTGTGAACAATCCAGACATGGCAGGAACTCCAACAGTGACCTCACGGAAATGTCTGGTGCCAGAGGAACACTTGGCCAGGCTTTGGAGGGAATTTTCCTCATCTCCAGGATGTTCATGGGGTTTTTTTTGTTTTTTTTTTTTGCACAGCCACATCCAGCAGGGCTGACAGGGAAATTCTGCATCTGTTCTGGAACAGCTGCTGTGCTGGGCTGCAACTCCATCATCCAGGGATTGCTCTCCTCTCTCCTTGCAGGCTTTCCCGGGATAAAAAAGGGACTTGTTGGTCTCCAGCTTTCCCCTCTAATCATTATTAGTGGGAATCTGCCAGTTGCTGTGGAATGGCTCGGCACAAACACGGCTCTGCTGCTTCCTGGTGGAAACGAGGGAATTCTGCTGCTGCAGCATTTGCACTCCAAGAAATCTTCAGCTGCCTCTTCCCAGCTCACTGGGAATAACAAACCCCATTCCCCATCACTGCTGTCTTGATGGGACAACCCCAGAATCTCACCACAGCCTTTGCCTGCCACACTGGTGTGGCTAAAACCATGGCAAGGACAGCAAGGTGTTAAATGATCACCAAAAAGCCCCGTGAACAAAGGGCCCTTCATCCAGGAGCCGAAGAGCTGAGGTGAGTTCCACCCACAGGACCTGTGCAATCCCAAGGAAAGCTGATTTTCCAGGGGCTGACAGGAATGGTCTAGCCCAGGTAGGCAGAGCCACACCCTGGTAGTGAGAACAAACCAGAAAAATGAGAGTTATTCACACCCTTGTTGCGCTGAATCAGACATTTAATTGCAGTCAGGCAAAAGGGGTTTCTTTCTCCCTGCTCCGTTTCTGTGGGATATGGAGCGTGGAATCATCAACAAGCAGGAAATCAGAATGAACCCTTTCCCTGCAGCCTGAACTCAAATCCTCTGGTGCTCTGAAGCGCTGACTGATTTCCTCTCTGTGCTTTATTTTTCTCTGGATTTCTGCATATCTGGAGCCTGGTTTTGCCTAGCAGGAGTATCCCAAGCAGAGGGATTTTCCTGGTGCACCTGGCTGAGGCTGGGCCAGACTCCACGCTTGTAACCTGTAGCCTGTGATCACTTTGCACTATGGCTGACCTCTGAATCCCTCTGTGAAGGCCTTCTCACACCTTCATGAGACTGCAGCAATAAATCCAGCTCTAAACCTTGCCAGAGTGCTCCCGTCTCTACCCAAATTATCCTGGCACAAAGCCACCATCCGTGCCCCAGCCGTGTCCCAGGGCAGTTTGTGACCACTCTGCAGCCACTCTGCAGGATCAGCTGAGAGAAGGGGCCCTTGCAGCATTCCCAAGTTATTCTTTCTTTAATCACTTCCATCCATTCCAAGTGCTCCAGCGGAGCTGGAATCAATCACCAGTGACCAGTTAGAGAGAGAGGAGGGAGGGGAGGGAGGACAGGCTGAACACTGTCGAGTTTCAGTGAAGCAACAGAAATGGGAGAGCACAAGGAACTGTCCAGAACATGTCACTGGGGGTATTTTACCTTATTATATTACCATGCAGATCCTGCCAAATTAGCTGGAGAGTTATCCACAGAAAATGAAGCACTTGGAGCGTTACACTGCCCGGGATGAGATGGGGAGCAGCACATCCTCTCATGGTATGTGCAGCAGGTTCCAGCTTCCTTTCCCCTGGCTTCCCTCAGAGTAGGAATGTAGCATCCTTCCAATAAATTCTGTGTTGTCCTTGGCTCTGGAAGATGATCTTCCTGATCTCAGTTCAGCTTGACAGATGGTTTGTGTTTGCACCACCCCCAGCTGAGTGTTCCAACAGCTGAAGGCATCTGGAAACCACTGAGACACCTTCCTGTGGCCTCACCTGGAGCAGCCAGTGACAGGGAAGCACAAATAATAAACATTCACCTGACCAAAGGAAATGTATTTTGGTGTCTTCTGAAGTGCCTCAGAATCAGGTCAGTGCCGTGGCTCTGAGCACGGAGATGTTGCAGGGGAATTAAATCCATATACACATGACAAATACAATCCAAATACATAGTTGAACTTCCAAAAAACCAAACCACACAACAAAAAACAACAACAAAACAAAAACCAAACAAAACCCCCAAAGAAAAACAAAACCAACCAAACAAACAAACAAAGATACAACAAAAAAAACCCCCAAACAGTTAAAATACATTTCCTTCTGTCCTCCCTGCTGTGCTCTGGGCTGGTTTGGGAGCTGCCAGGACAAAGCCCTGCCTGTGGCAAGGAACAGGAGGCAGAGCCAGGGATCCCCCACATCTGTGGGCACAGTCCCTGCCTGGCACAGCTGCCTCAGGATCTGATCCAAGGCTCAGGATCCGATCCAAGGCTCAGGATATGGCTCTGCACTCCACAGGAAATTTAGGATCAAGGCAGCTTCACCTGGGAGCTGCAGCACTCCTGGGAATGCCTGGCTGGGGCTCTGGCTGTGCCAGGACACCCTGAGGTGCAGCCTGAGCTGCCTGTTCTGCTGCTGACATTTCAGGTAAATTCATTTCCCCTTCGTTATTGAAATTCTCTGTGAAGTGAAATACCAAATTAAATACATTTTTGCTTTATTGGGGAGGCTGTAGCAAATAACTCTGGATTTCTTTGCAAGGAGAGCAGCGGGGATGGTTCATTACAATACTTGCAGCCCAGCCAGGCTGAGGAATGCTTTCCTTGTAAGAGCAGTTGGATTAAACAACAGGTGAGCAAAAGGAACAGCAGCTCATATCAAATATCTGTGCCCAGTGAGCAGACAGTGCCCTCAGGCAAAACCTTGTTATCCTGCAGCACGATCTCCCTTGCCTGGAACAGAACTTTCTTGTTTTCCTTCAGTCTTGTCAGAAAATGTCAACTCGTTTTCCTCCTTTTCTTTTTTTTCTCCAGTTCACTCTCCCCTGCAGCCACCCCTGGTTATTCCTCTGGGTGGTATCAGGGCCATGCAGGGCAAGTAGCAGGAAAAATCAATCCTCAGGAAGAAAACAAAAATTTACATTTTACCTTACAGTGCTACCAAGTGTGGAACAAGAGGTGGTTCTGCTGCAGCCAGGGCTTTGAGACAGAACAAACTCCCCCAGCAGGGACTGGGAACAAACTTTATTCCTACAGAAAACTGGGAATGGTTCTGCTGGGACAAAGGGGGGACAGCATCCAGAGATGAGAAGCACACAGACCCCATTAAAAACACCACCAAGGACGTGGAAGGATGGAGCTGCCCTGCCCTCCCCACACCTTTCCCACTCGGTGTTTCCACTGCGTTGCAGTTTCAGGGCTAAATCTGGGGACCTTTATCCTCTTTATCCCAGGATAAAGTTTTTGGGAGCTGGCTGAGCAGCAGGCAGGGCTGGGGATGAGGACGAGGGGACAGTGCAGGGTCACACCCAGGCCTTGAGCTGGGTGTTGCAGCTGCGGGCACAGCACGGCCCCCCCT
The DNA here is from genome assembly GCA_013390045.1 of Picathartes gymnocephalus. Lineage (NCBI taxonomy): Eukaryota > Metazoa > Chordata > Aves > Passeriformes > Picathartidae > Picathartes > Picathartes gymnocephalus. The sequence goes on from WEKY01035073.1 coordinate 2,202,256, forward strand.
TGTAGAGGGCCAGGCTGCAGGGCTGGAAGCACACCAGGAGCTGCAGGCGCCGGGCCAGGCTGCAGTAAATGGCCATGGCCACCACCAGCAGCGGGGACATGATGACAAAGCCCAGGATGATGAGGGCAGAGGAGCTGTTGTCGTCCAGGACACTCTTGCAGTAGCGGGCGGAGGAGTGCAGCACCTGCGGGGGGAGAGAGGCAGAAATGGGGTCGTTAAATTGGAAAAGAGCTCCAGAATTCCCACATTGACCAGCTCTGCCTCTTGCACCCCTGGCGTGTGGCCTGGTGGTGACGGCGGTGCTCGAAGTACCCTTGAGTGTCCAATGTTTTCATGGAAAAAGGCACCTCTTCCCTCTGCCAGAGCTGAGCAACCTTCAGGTGTGCTCTGTGACTGATATCACATCTTAATCAAGCTTGCAATTATCCCAGCAGCCCTGTGAGACAAGAGCACTGCACATGCTGAAATGAAAAACACTCATCTTTATTAAATCACTAAATAGCATTTGAGAGGCACAAACCAAATCAAAAAAACCTCCCTCGTGCTATATTGGTGAGAGTGGAGCAACAAAATAAATAAAAATACAGGAATCTGTTAAATCATAAATAAATAAATAAATAAATAAATAAATAAATAAATAAATAAATAAATTAAAAAAAATAAAAATAAATAAATAAATAAAAGAACACAATAAATAAATAAAAACAAATAAATAAAATAAACAATTAATAAAAATAGCAATAAATAAATAGCACGATAAATAAAAATAAACAGGAATCTGTTAGATTCTGCAGACAGAGCTTGGTCATGCCATGGCTCTCCAGACCCCTTTGTGTTCTGTTCTCTGTGTGCACTCATCTCTGCCTGAAAAACCTGCCAGGAAAGACCACTTGCAAAGAAAACCTGCCTGGGCCTGGCTGAGTGGTGTTTAAAGCCCTCCTTTCGTGCTGGCAGCAGCTGAGCTGAGCTGAGCACGGGGCTGTTCTGCACTAACAAATGCTGCAGGCAGCCCCCACATCCCCAGACTTTATTCTTTTTTCCCTTATCCTTTCAGAAACACAACCCATCATCCTAAAAACCAACAATAAATCCACCTAATGGACCTGCAGTGCAGAATTCAGCCTCTGGCTGCTGGGGAGGCACTGAAAAGCTGTGACCCAGAGTCAGGGGCTGCTCTGGTGAAGCCACAATCCCTTGCTACGATGGCATTAAAGGGAAGGCTGTGTTTAAAAGGCTCCTCACAGCTTCCAGCAACACAGGGGCTTTCACTTCTGGTCCACTTGGCTGCACTCAAAAAACATTTTGCATCATCTCCTCAGAGCCTTTGAGTGTGCGTGCAAAGGAGAACTTGAGGTTTTCCAAGGTGAGGGAAGCTGGAAGGGGCAGTTCTGGGAGGATTTTTCCTATTTTCAGTCCAATTTGCAGTCTCTGTTTATGATTTATGAAATGGGCACATTGAGCTGCTCTAACAGTCCGTGCCTGCAAGGAAAACAGGGAGCTGCTTTTTCCCATCCACAATTAGTCAAGTGATCCCAAAAATGTTTAAAGGAATATACCAAGAAGAGATCTGTAAATAAGGAGGAAATAATGCAATGCAGAGGGCAGCAAACAGAGCCTGGGTGGACAAAGGGGGCTCATTTTTGGTGTGAGGAATGCACAGGATGTTTGGGACAGGAATGTTAGATTGGCATGAGAAGGAGATTATATATTCTGTCATATTTTTACTAATCCTATCATTAAGCAGTTCCTAATGGATCTTAAATTTACTTAAACAGAAAGCAGCAAACTCCACCAGAGCCCAGGCAGCACTGGGAGCTCTGGAGCTCAGGTTGGCAGCTCCCCATGACAGAAATCCCAGGGAATAGAGAAATATTGTGAAATTAAAATGCAAACAGCACCTCCATCACTGCAGGGAGTGCGTTCACCTCACCTGGCACCTCTGCTTGGCAATTCCATGGGGACACAAAAAACTTCATTTTGTCCGCATGGAATTGCCAAGCAGAGGTGTCAGGTGACTTCCACTTCCAAAACTTGTGGAAGTGTTCTTGTCAGCCCAGACTATTCACACAGGGAAATTCTGTGTCCTTAGGGAAATAAAGCCAAACTTGAGGAGTTTTGCCTGGTTTTTAGAGCCACTGCTCACCTGGGGCTCAAAGGAACCCTCAGGCGTGGCCCTGCCCTCGGGGAGTGGCACTTACCTGGGAGTGGCACTGGAAGCCAAAGTAAACCACCACGATGGTAGGAAGCAGCACAACGGTGAAAATAACAAACATCAGGAGCAAATTGAGGAGAAAGACCAGGGAGTTCATGGTTGCTATCAGCAGGGTCCACGCCAGGCAGCACCAGGGGCCGCGGGGCTCCCTGGGCAGGAGCTGCTCATCCATGTCATAGGGGGGCAGCCCAGGGATCATCCGAGACTTTTCCGAGAGGATTTCTGCTCCAGAGTCCTCAGAGTCCTGGCCAGACATTCTTCAAGAAAATCCCCACCAAGCCACGCTCTTACCCAAAAGGGTTCTTGGTCTAACAGAGCTGGGATGGAATTTGCAAAGGTTTCTTCTGCCTCTTGCACACGTGGCCAGGAGCCCTTAAGCAGAGATCATGGTGGAGCAAGGCAGGAAAGGGCTCTTTGGGCCTCCTGCTTCCCCAGCACCTGCTCAGCACAGTCTGCTTCCTTCTTCAGCAGGGTCCCACCTCAGTCCCAAAGCTGATCTGGCTGCTGGAAGCTGGGCAGTAGCTTTTATTTTAGTTTAGAATCCAGAGTCCTTCTGAACTTGCTGTTGTTTTTCCCAGGACTGCAACACCAGGAGGTCCCAAAAGTTGCTGCGGCAGCTGTGATGGGTGGCTCAGTGGGCTTTAGAATCCAATTCTACCTTCAAGCTCAGCTGGGTGTTCAGGATATCAGGTTTAGGTGTTCAGGATATTGGGTTTAGATGTTCAGAATACCAGGTTTAGGTGTTCAGAATATCAGGCTCAGTCACTCTCAGGCAGTTCCTCGTCTTCAGATCACTTTTCCAAGCTCTTCACCCCGTACCCAAGCAAACAGTCCTGCCCAAGGCTCATCCAAACGAGGTGAGCAGTGAAAATAAAGGGCAGGAGCTGTTCCCCTCTGTCTGGAGCCCTCGCTGTGCAGCAGGGTTGGGAGCAGTGTGCTGTCACTGCTCTCAGCTGCCTGCAGCCACTCAGAGCCAGCAATGTGGTCCCTTCTGAGGCAGCTCAGCCTTGCTGTGTTTACAGAGCAGCCTCAGAGCTGCTCTCTGTGCTGGCCAATCCTTCACAGCTGTCTCCCCACGGATGGGATTTAACACGCAGCACCCCAGAGCCACGCTCCAACCATCCATCCCCAGGTCAAGATGGTCCCTCTGCAACTTTAATTATTCTGCCTCTGATTCGTTTTCTAAAATTTCTGTCTAGATTGGAAAAAAAAAAAACCTTAGAGAAATTGATAATAATCACTGTATTCCTCAGAAATCATCTGTCCCCTGCAGTCATCTGTTACTGTTTGCAGAACATATTGATATTCTTGTAGTGAAGGCGCAGCAATTATCAGTTATTTCATCTGCCTCAAATGATCAGTATTATTTAAGAATTTCAGTGGCATCTCCATGTCTGTGTAGCTTCCAAGATACAGTCACAGCAATAAAAGAGAGATATTAAAAAATACAGAGAGAAACAACCTCTAAACCAGACGGCAGAGTGTGACAAGTCCCTTTCCATCATGTTCCTTCCCTGCACTCTCTGGATGGCTCCCGGGGGAGTTTGCAGGACAGCAGCCTCCACTCAAGCTGCAAAATGTGAAATCTCTTCTCAGATCTGTCCAGACATCCCAGGGGAAATAACTGCTGGATCCATCCTGTTTTCAGAGCTGCACAGGCCAGAGGCTGTGTTAATAATAAAGTCTGAAGCTGTGCAGGAAACCATAAATGTGACAAGTGGCAGGGAGCTCTGGGAGTCTCAGTGTTCACTCTGCCTGTCTGAATTCTGTTTAGATTTAAAGACATAATATTTTTCAAGCTTGATTTATGCCTTCAAAGTGGAAAAAAGGACGAGTCACACAAACAGAAGGAAAACTATAGGAAGAGGAATCAATTTTATGTTTAAACCACGGAAAAATGGACTTGGTGCTGGGCAACTGAAAATCCTACAGCTGCTTTTACCATCTGCTGGTGATGGCACAGGGGTGTGGTGACACACAACTGAAGCATTCATAGAAGTGCAATAAATTCTAAGAATCTTTGCTAAACCCAGTGAAACTTTCCAAAGTTCTTTTGCTGTAATGAAAATGTATTTTAACCTTCTCAGGGGAGGTCTGAAAATTGTGTTCTGTACATTTATTTCCCACACATTCTAATGATTATTGTAATAACCAAGTGAACTTTGTGTCAGACAAACCTCAGAGATACGAAGAGAGATTCCTCTCTAATTCTGTGAAATTTCCACGTTCTCAGCAAGTGCTTGCCCAGAGGTGGGGAAGATCTTGATGATGGAGCAATTTATAACAGGAAGATCATTGCTTTGAGATGCTGGAACTGGTGATGATTAAAGATCATCAGACAGATCCATCAGTTCTCTGACGCCAAGGACTGCTGCTCCCAAGGAATCATTTTCTGGCAGCACCATCTTGTGGTTTGCTGCAGTTCATAAATTTCCAATTTCTGTCTAACCCTAACCCTTACAGGATGCTGTAAGACTTGCTATCCACTATGGAATCCTTCCAGTCACTGGAAACAACACCAAATCTTCTCACACTGGTGGTTGGAGCACTGCTGGGGATACAGAGCCCAAAGGCTGCTCCAAATCCCTCACTGAGCTGTGGGAATGGGAATGGACTCTCCAAGCAGCCCAGCTGCTTTTTACAGGGAATTTTGGCCGCAGCTCTGTGGTACAACCCCACCACAGCGTGTGTGGCTGCTCCCAGCCGAGCCGTGGCCACACCTCAGGCAGGTGATGAGGGTGTGGTGGTCACTTCAGAGGGCTGGGATCAGGTAAAGGTCACCTAAAGAGGGTCAGGGTCTGTGGTGACCACTGACCTGAGGGAACGGCTGGAGCTGTGTCAGGGAGGTTTAGGTCGGATTTTGGGAAAGGTTCTTTCCCCAGAGGGTGCTGGGCACTGCCCAGGCTCCCCAGGGAATGGTGACATTCCCAAATCTGCCAGAACTCCAGGAGAGTTTGGACACTGCTCCCAGGGATGCTCAGGGTGGGATTGCTGGGGTGTCTGAGCAGGGTCAGGAGTTGGACTGGATGATCCGTGTGGGTCCTTTCCAACTCAGGACATTCCATGATTCCATGGCTCTCCTCAGGCTGGGGCAGAGGATGCCCAGCACGGAGAAAAGCCCCTGTGCTGCGGCAGAGGAGCTGGGGAAGGTGGAAAGGCTGGGGAAGGACCGGGAAAAGGGACAGGGAAGGAGCGGGAAAGGACAGGAGGAAGGGCCGGGAAAAGGGCTGGGGACAAGGGAAAGAAGAGCAAGGAGAGTTTCCGGAGAACGGGGAAGAATTGGAGGAAGGACCGGAGGAAGGACCGGAGGAAGGACGGGGGGAGGCCAGGAATAATCGGGGAAAGAATCAGAAGAACAGGGGGAAGAACCGGGGGAAGGACTGGAGTAAAGAGCGGGGAAAGGGCTGGGAAGGACCGGAGGAAGCACTGGGGAAAGGAGCGGGGGAAGGACCGGGAAGGCTCGGGGGAAGGATCAGAGGAAGGACCGGAGGAAGGGCCAGGAAGGCTCGGGGGAAGGACCGGAGGAAGGAGCCGGGGAAGGGCCGGGGGAAGGACCGGAGGAAGGGCCGGGAAGGCTCGGGTGCCGCCCCGGAAGGCGCCGTGCCGTGCCGCAGCCATGGTGGTGCTGAGCGCGGCGCGCTGGGTGCGCAGCCGCCTGTCCGACTGCTTCTGGAGGGTGCAGGAGGTGCTCAAGTACGCGCGGGTGAGTGCGGGGTCCCCAGGACACCCCCGGCCCCATCCCCGCCTCCCCCGGTCCGCAGCACGGCCCCGGCACTGCTCGTTCCCCTTGCAGAGCGCCCCGGGCTGGAGGATCGGAGCAGCCTGGGACAGTGGGAGGTGACACTGCCCACGGCAGGGGTGGCACTGGGTGGTCCTGAAGGTCCCTTTATTAGTGTTTTATCTTTAAATCTAATTGAATAAGACAATCCTGGGCTTCTTTTCCAGCATTTTCGTGGCAGGAAGAACCGCTGCTACAGGCTGGCAGTGAGGAGCGTCCGCAGGGCTTTCGTGAGGTCCACCAAGGCCAGGAGGGAGAAGAAGAGAATCCTCAGAGCGGTAAAAAGCAAAATATTGGGTGGAAACATCAAAATGGGAGCAAGGCAGAAGTGAAACAGCTGCTTTTCTTACTGGAGGGCATTTCCCTCAAAGGCAGTTGGTGAAAAGTAGGTGTTTAAGGAAGGGTTTTCCTGTGTTGTGTTCCTGTGGGTCCCTTCCAGCTCAGGGATATTCCATAATCTTATGAAAATGTTGTATTTAGTCAGTGTGAGCAGGCCAGTGTGGCAAAAGGTTTATTTTTAAAGTATTTTATCATGCAATACGTTAATTTTTGCACCTTCAGCTCTGGATCACAAGGATTGAAGCAGCATCCCTTGAACATGGTTTGAAGTACCCAGCCTTCATAAGCAACCTGCTCAAGGTAAGGATGTGGCTTGGAGGATAATTACTCACTAATTAGAGTGATGAAAGGCCTTCTCTTTGTGAAAGCAGTTTCATCCACTGCAGGAACTAAGTTCTGCCCTAAACTTGTTTCGCTTTCCTATATCGGTTATCCTCTTTTATCCTGGTGAACATTGTGTCTCTGTCCCTGAATTAAAGTTCTGTGCCCAGAACTTTATTCAGTATCTTAAGAATGAGACTTCTAAGATACTTGAAATGCATTCAGTGACAGCTACTTTTACTTCAAGAAATTTAAAAATACAAAGCTTGGATTAGCAAAAAACCCAAACACCTAAGAAATCCTTATTCCTTTCACCATCTTTGTGATTTGGTGAGTGTGGAGAGTGCACAAACTTGGTGCCATTGCCCCTTGTTCTTAAAACATGCTCGGAATTTGTTTCAATTTGTTGATTCTGTTTTAATTTGTTTGAGCTGAAACAAATGTCATGGATTAACCTGGAACACTTGAGCAAAATAAGAGATTCTTCGTCAGTTCTTGGTTTCTACCAGAAAAACTTAAAAGAAAGTAAATAATTTTTACACTGTGGGTTAATGAGACATTCATGGCCAGAGAGTCTTTAACAGCTCCAAATTGCACAGGGTAGAAAAAAGTTAATCTGCCTTAAGACCTCAGGTCTTAAGCCTTAAGAGTGTTTAATGATTCATAATGAAGAGTGTTTATATAAACAGTAAACACTGTTCATTATATTTAATAAAGAGTGATTAAGCATTGCAGTGTTGTTCCTAAAAATCACAGTCCTTAACCAACAATTTTTCTTACCTTTAGTCCCAGGTGGAGCTGAACAGGAAAGTTCTGGCTGACTTGGCCATTTATGAGCCAAAGACATTCAAGTCCCTGGCTGCTTTAGCCCAGAGGAGGAGACAGGAAGGGTTCCTGGCTGCCCTGGGAGATGGAAAAGAACCAGAGGGGATATTTTCACGTATTGTGCACCACCACTATTGATATCAGAGTCTGTGTATGTGTGTTAGAAACAGGGATTCACCTGCCATAGGACTGCTGCTGAAGTGGCACATGTGGAACAAATCCTCTAAGGATCGTGTGGGTGTGAAGCTTCTGCTTGATGGCTTTTCCCCTGTGTTGTTGTCACTGAAACCTGTTAAATTAAAAGCACACTTCAAGGTTAGCAGTCAGGCCATACAGTGAGTTAATAAAGATTATTTTTTTGCTACTAGAAAAAGCCCCAGTTTGCATGGTGAATTCTGGTGCTGGACAGGGAAAAGGCAGCTGGGATGGGGGGGGAAAGGTTGACCCTCCCACGTGGAGCCTGGGTGTTAAGGACACACGTAGTTTGTATTTTTAAATAAAGACATTTTTATTGATATTTTTTATGGGGAAACAATTTCTGTTAATTTTGGCACTTCATTGGGAAAATACCACCAGGGGATGGAGGGAAAGCAGGATATCAACCTTCACACACGGCCCTTGTGTTAAGGACACACATAAGAACTTAATAAAGGTGGTTTTTTTGTAATTGCTGTGGAGAAACAATTTCGGTGGTGAGTTCTGGCACTGCACAGCAAAAAACCAACCCAGAAGGTGAGGGAGATGTCAGCCCTCAGACATGAGCCCCGGCGGCCCCCAAGTGAAGCACATACATAGTCTGTCCTGTTAAGGGCTTGGTACTAAACATATTTTTGTTACGGGGCAACAATTTACGTCGTGAAATTTTGCCGCTGCACGGGGAAAACCCAACCGTGGTGGGGGGGGACGGCAGATCGGCGCTCACACACGAACGTCGGTGGGCCTTAAGCTAAGGACACACACCGTCTGCTTTTTTACGGACTTAACAAAACCATTTAGCTCGGTAAATGCTGCATTCGGGCCGCGTCCCGAGCCGGCCCCGGCGCTGAGGGCGCTGAGGGCGCCGCGGCCCCGCCCTGTCCGGATTCCCGGCCGCTGCGTCACCGCGCCGAGCGCGGCCCGGGCGGCGTCGTGCGTCACGGCCACGTAGCCAATCAGCGGCCGCGGTGCCGCCGCGCTCCACCAATCGGCGACAAGCGGATGCGGGCGAGGGGCAAGGAGATGGAGCG
>WEKY01035073.1:2211084-2266822 GCA_013390045.1 Picathartes gymnocephalus
GGCGGGCCTGCGGGCCCTCAGGCGGCCGGTGCGGCCCCCGCCCCAGTGCCGGGCCCCGGCGCGGTGCTGATCGGCGACCGGCTGTACTCAGGCGTGCTGATCACGCTGGAGAACTGCCTGCTGCCCGAGCACACGCTGCGCTTCACGCCGTCCATGAGCAGCGGCCTGGACCCCGACACCGAAACCGAGCTGCGCGTCACCGGCTGCGAGCTCATCCAGGCGGCCGGGATCCTGCTGCGGCTGCCGCAGGTGAGGCTGGACGCGCCCAGGGAGGGGGCCGGGACTCAGCGGGGCCGGGCCGGGCCTTTCTTTGTGCGGGTTCGATCTCCCGGTTACCAGCCGGGCAGGCCGCGGGGCCACCCCGCAGTTACCGGCCGGGGACGCCGCGGGGCCGCCCGGTGTTCGGGGGTCGTTCCGGGCCTCTCCGGCCTTCCCCGGGCGCTGGGAGCCGGAAGCGGGTGATGTCAGCGCCTTCTTGCGCCGCCCCCGCCGCCTCCGTGTGAGGATCGGGGGTTGTGCAAAGACGGATTTCTTAAGACTCCTTTGGCGTCATGGTGACCTCGGGGAGGTTTTGTTTCCCGGAGAACTTTAGTCCAAACAGCCTCGTTGTTCCGTGAGCGTCAAACTTTCCGGGCACCTTCCAGCTACCGAGTCTTAGCATATTCATATATATGCAAATCATGACGTTATTAGATTCCCCTTCTCTTTCCACGCCCAAAGCAAATTTTTTTCTGGCGTACTTTCATAACTTTCAATGTTATTAGTTTTTGTTGGCTTTTTTCTTTTTATTATTAATTTAATCAACTTGGAGCATGTTTTCACATTTTTTTATCTGATAAATTTGGGATTTCCTGTCTGTATTTGACTTGTAGGCAGTATTTACAGTGTTGATAACATTTTGGGCAACTTAATTAGTTATTTAAGTAACAGTTCTGGGTTTTTTTAGATCCCATTGAACTTCCTCCCATGCTTAGTTAATCTTCTGGGTCTTAAATCTATTAAAATTTCTCTTTAGAATTGGTAGTTTTGTTCATCCCTGTTGTGGTTATCTCTCTTTTCAGGTGGCTATGGCTACAGGACAGGTGCTGTTCCAGCGTTTTTTTTACACCAAGTCTTTTGTGAAGCATTCCATGGAGGTAAGAAGGCATTAAATGACATTTGTTGCCATATTTATCTTCTGATCTCTCTTGGCAAGTTGTCATCTGAGATGTGATCAGTGTTAGGAACTAGCCTGGAGATTAGTTACAGAGAAATGTGATTTTACAAAACTCTTTAATAGTGATTTTTGTCCAATATTTAATATTTTCTTGTTTTACCACAATTTTTTTCCTCGTCATCCCTCCTTAAGCTGTTGGGCAAGCTCAGTTCCTGAGCTAGAACTGCTACATTTTATAAAATATTATATTTTATGCTTGTTTTTTCAGCATGTGTCCATGGCCTGTGTCCATCTGGCATCCAAAATTGAGGAAGCCCCCAGGCGCATTCGGGACGTGATCAACGTGTTCCATCGCCTCAGACACCTGAGGGAGAAAAAGTGAGCTGAGAATTTTGTGTTTTAATTATTAAACTTCGTGACAGCATCGTTCTCTGTTTCATAAATCAGGGAGTATCTCAAAGGGCTCTCATGAAGTGAGCTGACCCATTTTAATGAATGAATATTTTTCATGGTATAAATAATATTTTTTATTTTTACGCAACTCACCCTGAGTCCCCTTAGGGGTTTAAGTTGATCATCATCTTGTCTTGCAGAAAACCTGTGCCTCTAATATTGGATCAAGAGTATGTGAACTTGAAGAATCAAATAATTAAGGCAGAAAGAAGAGTGTTGAAGGAGTTGGGATTTTGTGTTCATGTGAAGCACCCTCATAAGGTTTGTACTGTATAAATTCAATATTTCACATTCTGTAAAGCTTTGAGGAGGCTGCCTGACTGCATGGAAGCTCTGTGGACTGCACATGATAATGAATCAGTGAGTTCAGTGAGATTAGTTTCTTACCATCCTGATGTTTTCTTTCTCATTTAAGAGACTCTTACTAATTGGTCTCGTATCACTGCTGAGTGACGGCGAGGTGGCTGCAGGTGCTCAGTATTCCTCGAGGGCAAATTGGAGCAGTAGGTAGCTTTGGTGGTGGAATACATCACCTGAACTTAGATCCCTAAGCAGGGAGGAGTTTCGAGGCCTGGGGTTGTCATGATCACTCCTGGTGGAAACCTGCTGAGGTATCGAAGCTGTGTGAGCCAGTTCAGTGTTTGGTGTGTTCAAACCACGCTCAGGTGTGAAGGACTTGGCTAGAAATGTTAGAATCACACTTAGGTGTGAAAGGCTTGGCTAGGAAGAGACAAGGCTCAATATAAAAGTAGCAAGTATCAGTGGATGATACTTAAGAGATACAATTACCTCAAATGTTTAAATTGTGCCTTACCTGTGGTAAAGGGACTTCCTACTTCTGTGCCAGCAGAGTTGGGCTCTTTTCTCCTCTAAAAAACTCCTGTTCACAGCCTTCCTTTTGAGGCTGCTTGACACTCAGAATTTCCTTTTGTCATCCACTCCAGAGGGCAGCTGGAGTTTTGTGAATTGGTGTGAATTTTGCCATTATTCTCCCTCTCTGCAGCTTTGTTTTCCTTCCAAACCGAAGGAAAAACCCTCAGAACTGAACAAACCATGGCACAGTGTCAGGTCTGTACTCTGCATCACTGCCACACTTCCCTCACTGCTCAGTGCAGCGAGCAGCTTTTTCTCCCAGGCTGCAGCTAAAAGGTTTTGTGAGGTGTGTGGGATAACAGAACCAATCCACAAAATCCTTAAATCAAAATCAATCAACAAAAGCCCCAAATGAAAGCCAGGTGAAGACAAGGCCTGGCCGAGTAGCAGGATGGAAGGGCTCAGAAGGTCAGAGCTGGTGTGGATAAACACTGGGGATGGTGCAAACACTTTGTGTGGAGTGTTCTAGGCCTTGAAAGAGGATCACAGATGCCTCATGGATGTCCCTCTGAAATAAGCAGGTGGCTCTCCAGATGCTTGTTAATAACTCAATAACCCATATCTTCCAGATAATCGTTATGTACCTTCAGGTATTAGAATGTGAACGTAACCAACACCTGGTCCAGACCTCATGGTAAGTTGATTTTCTTTGTTCTAAGAGACCAGAAGGGGCAGTAGCAGAAATATGTCACTTGAGGCACTGGGCAGCATTGCTCAGCAGTGCTTGGGGCCACCCCAGACAGCTCCACTGTCCTTGGTGTGCCCCAAACTACTTCCCAAATGTTGATCGGCCTCTTAAGTTCGAGGCACTGTTTTAATGGTAAGGTAGCTTTCCACCCTGACTTCTCACTTCCCTCCTCTCTGCTCTCACCTTCCAGCTGAAGGGAAAAGGTTGGGTGGGTTAGAGTTGTTCCCTTGGGTTCTTGTTCTTCAGGGACAACTTGGGTGTAATTCAGGTCTGTTCCCAGTGCTGGGAAATGGCTTTTCCCAGGGCCCGAGCTTGATTGCAGGTGTATCAAAACCTCAGCACAGATAAATTGCTTGTATCTATGTGGATAATGCAAGATGTCAGCTTCTAAGACTGGATAGATGGATAGCCTGGATTCATATTTGCCAAGAAATGTTCTCTGCCTTATTGCTCTCATTTAATAAATATTTACTCGGGGGTGGGAAGCTTCTGTAAAATTCCACGTCTTAAACTTTACCAAATAAATAATGCTTTTTAATGCTTTTTAACAATACCAATGGTCTAAAAAAACCACCTTTAGTGAATCCAAAGACCATATTTCTGCTGACTGAACTGTCTGGTACTGTGACCTGTGTGTAGAGAACCAGTTTTGACTTTTCTTTTCTGTACTCTTTTGATCAAAGGGTAGCCTCTGAGGGTAAGTGACTAAGACTTCTCCTCTGCTGCCCATGGTGCAGGGATAGCTGCCGTCTTCAGTCAACCCAAAGCTCTCCAAAGAGAAGGCTGGCTCTAGACAGGTGGTATATACATGATAGTAGAGTAACTGGCCAACTGCTTCTTGTGCTTCTATTTTTATTTTTTTACTGTGCATTTTTTGATTGTTTGTATATTTGATAACCTTGACCATTGAAGTGCTGAAATTTTTTTTTTTTAAATGTTCTATTTCTCTTAACTGTCATAATGTGACATGTTTCTTATATGATAAAGCAAATTAAGGTGGGGTTTAAATCTTTAAAAGGGATGGATTAGCAACAAAAAAAAATGAATAGTTTCTATTTGTAAACTAGTACATGTGTGAAGCTTGGAGACAAAATGTGGTATTTAGAGACACTTCCCAGAAGCATTGCATGGAGCAGTGGAATGGGAGTGCTGGACTGCCAGGAATCTGCTGGTTGTGGAAGGAGGGGAGGTGAGGGGGAGGGAGGGAATTACCCCAGTTGAGAAAGGGGTCAGATGTTACAATAACACATCCGTGTGCTCATGTTTGTTCCTTCCAGTACCCAAAAACTGGTGGGTATCCAGTATAATTGGTTTTTGAAATGTGCATTTTTACAACGTTACTTTTTTCTTAAGCTATTGTGACAAGGATTCATTTCCTCCTGTGTCTGACTGAGCCCACAGGGAAGATGTGCAGAGGCCAGACTTGGAAGCTGATACAGTTCTCAATTTGGCAAATCAGAAAAAAGCTTTGTAGCTTCCAGATGTTTGAAGTCACCCTTTCCTTTATCACTCCAAAAGGTTTGTGCTCTCTATGTGATGGGACAACATCAGTAGGTGTAGAAGTTCCTTTCTCCCAGAAGGATGAGGTGATGGTCAGTGTTGCTTTTTTGGGGCAGCAGTTGCTGTTTGTATAAACAAGAATTGGGGACAGCTGGGGCAGGTGGGAGTTGGAAACTCCTGGGATTCAAATCCCTCCTCTCTGTCCTTGTAAACGTTGCATGTGCCTGGCCTGTGGTCTCTGCTTTGGATATCTTGGGGGTCAGTGAATCCTTGTATACTGGGTACCCACGTGGTTAATTAATACTTTAAATTATTATTTTAAGGATTTTTATTGTGTCTGGTTTTAGTTTTTCTGATATTTTATTGACGTGTGCTCTCAAGCCTAGATCTCCTAAAGCACATCAGCTGACAGATTCACAGGAATTTACTTTGTGTATTTAAGATTTAACAGCATAATGCTTAAGTGTACTGACTGGAATATGTGCAATATTTTACAGTTTTCTCATTCTGTGAACATTCATTTTAAGCAACCTTACTGAAATGGGACAATTTGGAAACCTTATTTCATGTGCCAAGGAGGAGATCTGCCTGAACTCTGACTGTTCTCCTGAACTGACGTTGCCAAACACCCTGATTTCTCCTATGGCTGACTTTTTGCATCAAAAAGAATTCTGTTCTGGATGGAAATGGACCCTGGAATCCCACTGAAAGTTGTCCTGTGCTGAAGAGAACTGCATTTCGTGGGAGAACTGCTACAGGAGCTGGAGCTTTTGCCAGACACCTGCTTCTGCCCTATTGCAGGGCAACGTGTGAACCTAAAATTCTATAACGGAGTATTTCTGAGCAGGCTGTATGTTGTCTTGATGAAAACAACTTGTTCATTGCATGAGAGCAGGCCAGTAGAGATCCAGCAGGAAAAGTGAAGTTAAAATTGGTTCTCTTCTCACCACTGAATTTTCAGCAGTCAGACTTTGTTTCTGTCACACATCCCTCCCCTTGAGGGATTTATTTTAGTTATTTCTAAGTAAAATCTTTCAGCTTCTCTTTAGATTTACAGGGGTATAATGTTGAAGCCTAGTAACTGAATGCAGAAAGAAATAGCCCTTGTAGAAGTAAAACCAAGTCACAAACCCAAAAAAAAAAGAACCCCAAAGATCTTTGCAGTTCCTTGCAACCTCCTGCTCTGCTGTTTTTCAGGAACTACATGAACGACAGCCTGAGAACAGATGTCTTTGTGAGGTTCCAGCCAGAAAGCATTGCCTGTGCCTGCATTTACCTGGCAGCCAGGACACTGGAGGTGAGCCACACTTCCATGGATTTGGGGTTTTTTGAACCTTGTAACAGGAGGAGAAATCTGAGCTTTGTCTCTCTCTCTGCTTTCAGATCCCACTTCCAAATCGCCCACACTGGTTTTTACTGTTTGGAGCCACAGAGGAAGAAATTCAAGAAATTTGCTTAAAAATCTTGCAGCTCTACACGAGGAAAAAGGTTTGGTTCTTTTTCATGTTGGGAGCTCTCAGTAAAGGCTGCAGCTCAGAGCAGGAGTTGGAAAATTTGACCCTGTTTGAAACCACAGCTGCAAACCTGGAAGTGAACAAAGAGCAGGCACTGTCTGGGACTCCTTGGATTTTCATTCTCCTCCCTGTGAGTGAGTAACCAGGAAATTCAGTTCTCACCAGCACTGCTCCTGTGTTCACAGGTGGATTTATCTGATCTGGAAAGTAAAATAGAAAAGAAGAAATTGGCTATTGAAGAGGCAAAAGCACAAGCTAAAGGTCTGGTACCTGAGGGAGTCCCAAGCTTGGATAACACATCGGGATTTTCCCCTATCCCCAAAAATGGTAAATAGTGGATAACTCATTTTTAATAACCCTTTCACATCTTTCATGTATATCTACCCTTTTGGGAAGCATTTACAAGCGTGGTTTGGGGTTTGTTGGGGATTTTTTTAAGATGGCTTCTAGCACTACTTAGCTGGCAGGGTTTGAATAGCATTGTAACTTTGATTTCTTGAATCAGATAAAAGCTAAAATCAAATTAGTCTGAAATTAAGACTAGTTTAAACCCATATAGTCTAGGGTTTGCTTTTATGTGGATTTGGCAATAATCTCAAATCCTTGCCACTGGCATGTTGTGCTAAAGCAATATTGAAGCAGAGGTGCTCTGGCAGGGGTAACATTTTGGGCTGTTGGGTGGGGAATTTGTTGGTTGAAAGTTTCCAGTCTGGTTCAGGTCTCACGTAGAAAACAACATTCACATCTTCTTCCCCAGTTTACCTTTCAAACAGTGCTGAATAATTGGCAAGGAAAGGAGGGTGGTTTTCTGCCTTCTCTTGCAGCTACTTCAGTACTTTTGCAGAAACTTTTCAGATGCGTTTCTGCCTTCTGTGAACTTGTTGAGATCTGCCTGTGGGTGCTGTGTGTGTGCAGATGTGTGCAAAGCACAGCTGTGCAGACAGGTCAGGGGAGGCTCCAGTCCTCTCAGGTACTTTCCAAAGAGGTAACAAAGGCTTCTTCTTCCAGAGTCTCCAAAAGAGGTTAAAGGAAATAAACCTTCACCACTACCTGTGCAGGCCATGAAGAATGCTAAAAGGAAAACAGAGGGAGCCAAGAGAGCCAGCTCCAACAGCCCAGTAAATGGGTAAGGTTTCATAAGGAAACAGCTGATTTTCTTCCATGAGTTCCTGAAACAAGGTAACTGAGTGTTCATTGTCTCTGCAGTGTCCAGAAAGGAAGAGAGAGTAGAAGTCGAAGTGGAAGCAGAGATCAGAGTTACTCGAGATCACCATCGAGGTCTGCATCCCCTAAGCACAGGTAGGGTGTGCTCCCAGTCCCTCCCAGGCTCCAATTTCCCAGTGCCAGCTTTGATAATTCAGAGAGGCTGAGGTGACCCAGCAGTGTGTGCTGCTCCTTAAACTCCAGAGCAACTCCCAGTGTGGGTGTTTTACAGTATTACTGTAATTGAAGCTGGAGAAAGGGACAAGAATTCCTCAAACCCAGTATTTTTACAGTAGCCAGATATAAGCTTAAGACACAAGATGAGTTTCTGTCGGGTACTGAACAGCAAAATACAGAATAGACTTCTTAAAAGTTAAGACAACAACATTTGCTCTCCTCTTTTTGTGCAGGAAAAGTGAGAGCTACTCCACGTCCAGCGGCTCCAAATCGCACAGCCGCTCGCGGAGCCGCAGCGATTCCCCCCCGAGGCAGTTCAACCACAGCTCCGCCTACAAGGGCTCCAAGGTGCGCGGCTACGAGAAATCCAAAGACTACAAATACTCGGCTGCCAAGGCGCGCAAGTCGCGCAGCCGGAGCTCCTCCCGCTCCCGCAGCCGCTCCCGGGAGCGCTCCGACCACTCGGGCAAGTACAAGAAGAAGAGCCACTACTACCGCAACCACCGGCACGAGCGCTCGCGCTCCTACGAGCGCGCCGGGCACCGCTACGAGCGCGAGCACCCCGGGCACAGCCGGCACCGCCGGTGAGCCCCCCTCGCCGGGGCTGCTTCCAGGGGGGGAATTCCTGCCGGTGAGCCCCCCTCGCCGGGGCTGCTTCCGGGGGGGAATTCCTGCCGGTGAGCCCCCCTCGCCGGGGCTGCTTCCGGGGGGAATTCCTGCCGGTGAGCCCCCCTCGCCAGGGCTGCTTCCAGGGGGAATTCCTGCCGGTGAACCCCCCTCGCCGGGGCTGCTTCCTGAGGGAATTCCTGCTGGTGAGCTCCCTCGCCGGGGCTGTTTCCTGAGGGAATTCCTACTGGTGAGCCCCCTTCACCAGGGCTGCTTCCTGAGGGAATTCCCTCTGGTGAGCTGGGGTGGCTTCCTGAGGGAATTCTCGCTGGCATCCTGGGCACAGAGCTGGGGGCTGCTTTCTAAGGGAATGCCCACCAGGGCTTCTTCCTGAGGGATTTCCCTCCAGCACCCTGGGCACTGCCAGTGAGCTGGGGCTGCTTCCCACGGGCACCCTGGGCACAGCCAGGGCTGCTTCCCTTGAATTCCCTCTGCCAGCAGAGCTCCTCCCCCGTGGTTTGTGCAGTACCAGGGTCAATCTCGCTCGCGAACCCCTGGCTTGAGTCACGTTCTGCTGGGGGCTTCTCCTCGTCCATGAATCCAAAGGAAAGCCTGACAGGGTGGGAAGTGATGCCAGGAGTGACCTGTGCTGGGTGTCACTGTCACCCTCACTCTGGGTGCTCCTGCCCTGCTCTTCAGTGATTTCCATCCCCCTGTGCAGTGTTTGGGACTCCCAGTCCTGCAGGCAGCAGCTCTGGGGCTCTTCCTTGGAATGCTGTGCCCAGCAGTTCTTCCCTGTGGAACTGGAAAGCTCCTCAGCCCCCTGGGAGTGGTTTGGTGCTAACAATGCCCTCTTTTCATTCTGGCTCGATGATGTTGTACAGGTGGGAGGTGACTTTTTTTTTAGACCTGTTGCCTATATTAGGTTCTCTGTGTATATATATTTTGCAGTGTTACAGTACAGTATGGGAAAATGGCCTTCCTAGCCTTTACACTTTATCCACAATGTAAATAAGCATTTGTTTAATACAGGTGAAGATATATACAGAAAATTCAAAACTTGAATTCTATCAAAAAAGACTTGTGTAGAAAATTCTGATAAATGTGAAAGTATTTAGCTCTGTGCATTGAGAGTAGTATATTTTTATCTGTGCAATGCTGTGTGCAGGCCACCAGCTCAGAAGGCATTTCCTATATATCCATTTGAAGTGGTTGGAAATTCTTTACTCAGGATCTTTGACACTCTGAAGAATTAGTAGTTTGTCAGTCTGCATGCTTGATGAACAGAGCATTTAAAAACCAATTAGCAGAGCCCCACAGCCCAGTAGTATCAGTTCTAGTGGTATATCTGAGCTGTTACTCTCATGCTCCCTAATTTCATTAAAGTATTTGATTTTCTATTACATTCACTTGAGAGTAGTTTCTTATGAGCTACACCACTTGTGCCTACTCATAAGGAAAGAAATTTGTGCAAAGTGAAGACATTTTCAAACTGTAGTACATTCAAGACTTGGAATTAAATCCCTAATCCCTTAAAGGCAGAAATTTTGAGCACCAAACATCCCTCAATCCACAAAGCTCTGAGGTGGAAAGTGCATTTCTTTGACTTCAGGAGTAGCTGGCAGGTCCCAGCTGAGTCTCCTGAGCTGTGTTTGCCCTGGGCCTCCTCACCTGGACAAGGAGGAAGAGCTGGCGTTGATCCCTGGAGACTGCATGGGAGAATCTCATCCCCTGGGCTTTGTGCCAGTTCTGGGGGGTGAAAATGTTGGAGTGGCTGAACATCTGTGCTGAGTTTGGTGTGGGGAGCTGCTGGGCAGGGTCCCATGGCTGGAGCTGGCAGAAGTTCACCTGAAATAAAAAGCCCCACGTGCACCTGTGCGTGTAAACAGGGCTCAGCCCTTCAGGTGAGTTATGATCTTTTAAAAAAGAAAGGAGCAATATTATGCTCACAGATGTAATTAAAGCCTTTAAGCCTCTCTTGTAGCAGTTTCTGCATGCGTGTGCAGATCAGCAATAGGTTATTGATCTGGGAAGGCACTGCTTGTCCTGGGGGCACAGGGTAAGGATGAGCTAAGGGCAGGATGCTGCAGTGATTTCCAGGAGCAGAAAAGCCACAGTGAGGAAGGGAGAGTAACGCAGTGCCTGGCACGCCCCAAAAAGCCTTTGGCAGGAACGTGGGGAGTCCAGAAACCGGGCTTCAGTCTCTGCCTCTGCTTCATCCCCCTTCTGAGAACTGAATTCTCTCCTTCTGCCCACTCCTGGCTGCTGCGGGGAGCGCTTTCCCTTCGTCCCGTTCTGTGGGACCGATAAATGAGGGGTCAGAGGGGCCAGGGGCTGCTCTGCGGCCGCTCTGTCACCGCCAGGGCTCCGAAGTTCCTGCAGCAGGGTTTGGGTACCAGCCGGGAGCGGGATGGGCTCGGGTCTTTGTGGGAGGGGAAAGAGCCACTTCCCCGGGCGCTCTCCGAGCCCGTTCTCTCTCCCTGCCCGGAGCGGGGGAGGCGCCGCGGCGGGGGCGGGCCCGGGGCGGCGGGGCCGGCTCCGCACCGCGCAGGTTGAGAACCGCGTGGGCTGAAGGAGCGCGGGGAGCGGAGCGAAGCGGGCCGAGGCAGCATGGCCCAGCCGCGCTGCCGCTCCGTGCTCATCACCGGCTGCAGCCGCGGCATCGGGCTGGGGCTGGTGCGGGGACTCGCAGCCGCCAGCCCCTCCCCGGACTTGGTCTTTGCGACCTGCCGCTACCCCGAGAAGGCGCAGGTAAGCGGGGCGGGGGCGCCGGGGGTCCTCGGAGCGGGGGAAAGGGGGCGGGAGGGAGGAGAAGGCACTTTGGAAGCGCGGAACGTCTCGAGCATCCCTGTGCCGGCAGCGAGAGCCCGCGGTGGGATGGAGCCGGGGCGGGTGGAGCCGGAGGAGTTGGGGCTGGAGCTGGGGTTTATCGATGAGAGAGAGCGTTCCCGGGAGGAGGAGAGCGAGCAGGACGCGGCCGGGTACCTGCAGCATCTCCAGCGCTCCTGCCATCCCCTTGCTCTGATCCCCGAGTTTCTCGCTGGATTTGCTGCTGGAGATAAATCTGTCCTGTCCTGTTCCAGTTCTGCACGGCCCGCAGCCCTGCAGGGGCAGCCCATCCCTCAGAAATCTTTCCCGTGGGACCATCCGCAGCTTTCCTTCTCTCTCTCCACGGCGTGTCTGTGTCCCCAGCAGGAGCCGTGCCCTGTCTCTCTATTCTTCTCTGCCGCACTTGCAACAAGTGAGAAAGCCCAAATGAGCGATGAATTAATCACTTCTCTCAGTGTCCGTCTCGGCTGGGCAGGGTCAGAGTTTCTGCTGGCAACAGGAGCTTTTGCTCCCTGCTGCTGGGGGATCCACTTGCAGCCCTCTCTCTCCACTTTCAGCCCAAGTCTCTGCTGCTGCAGCATCTCAGTAGTTTTGGGACTCCTTCCCCGTCCCTAAACTCTTACAAAAGACTACCAGACAAATTCAACACGCACAAATTTAGCACTCGCTGAGGGTGAGCAGTCACTCTGTGACCAGCAGCGCTGTTTGTCCAGGCTGATCCCGGCGATCCCAGCGAGGTGGGATTTGGGCAGCACAGAAACACACACAGGTATCCATCCCCCTGCTCCTTCCCTCCGCTGCTCCAGAGCTGCAGGAAGCCGAGCACAGCCCTGTGACTGTCTCAAACCCCTCTGAAACGACCCAGGCATTTCGAAGGAGAATTGATACCCACAGCCCCATTCCTGCATTTCCCCTATCTCAAGCAAGACAAAAGGCAAATTCCCTGGCACGGGCAGAGGGAAGCAGAGCCCCCGTGTTTGTTCCTTCTGGGCGATTTGGTTCCCTTCATACAGATTGTGATCACACCGTCCTAGCAATAAACCAAACACAGCACCTCTGTTTTACTGCTTAGCTACAAAAAACCCCTCAAAGGTGGTGCTCAGGATGTGGGGCAGGGCTGGCCAGGTAACACCTGCACTCTGACCTCTGCCTCTGCAGAAGCTGCTGCTGCTCTGCAGGTCCTTATGAAACTGAAGGAAAATATCTTCATTTTTAAAAGAAGTCTCCAGCACAAAGGTGCACGTAGGGTATTTCTGAATGAAAGAGCAGAGACACAGTCTGGCAAGGCTGGGATCAGGTGCACAGCTCCCGTTCGGGTCCCTGCGGCTCCCCCCGAGCCCCTCCTGGCACCACCTGAGCAGAAATTCACTGCATTCTGCTCCCTTTTAACTCCTGTTACCGAGCTGGCACCGCTCCCAGCCCTATTTCCTGCGAGTGATTGCACAAGAGCCCGGTGTAGCAGTGGCACAGGAAAGCAGCAGAGACATCTGACCTGTGTTAGATCGAAATCTCCCTGCGTGGTTGTTTGTCCTAAAGCTGCTTCAGCCGGCGCTGAGGGAGCTTCTTCCTCTTTTTCACCAACTGGCCTCTGTGATTTTTCATCATAATGGTCTCGGATCCATTACATGGAGAAGTGAAACGGTTCCTTCAGCAGGAAGAGCTCCCTAGAAAACATTACACGGGGAAATCTCAGCACAACTCATCAGGGTTTGATTTTTGTGTGTTCAGTATTTAAAAATCTGGAGCAAAAAGGCTGTAAACCTGCCCAGGAAGATGAAACAGCCTCCAGACAGTGCAGTGTGTCTGGGAAGAGTCTGGGTCACTCCTCGCTCGCGGGAGAAACCTGGAAAGCCTCTGGCACGGTGTCTCCTGTAGGCAGGAAATTGGCCAGGAGCCACATTCCAGCAAGCCCAGTGGTGATCCTGCCGGCCACATGGGGTGCATCCTGAGCTTTTTTATTTTTGAGGGGAGCAAGTTTTGTCCTTGGTGGATCAGGGTGGGTTTTTGTTCTTTGGAAGGACCTCTAGGCCATGTGCTGTGCTTTGGCAGGACATCAATAGAAACCTCTGCAGTCAGCTGAAAGCAGATTTCTAACAGATGGCTTTGGAAATTCCACAAGGAAGAGAAATCTTTACTAAAGGTATTGTAGTGGTTTCACCAGCATTATCTGCCCCATCTGCAGTGCACAGAGCTGGCACAAAACCTTCTGACCCTCTGAGAGTGTTCCCACTGTGCTGCTGCTCCTTGGGGCTGGCAGAGGGCAGGAACAGACCTGCTCCAGCCTCCAGCACTGGGAATTTTGGCCATGGGAGCACCACCCTCAGCTGGTGCTCTCAAAGCCAGGCTCCAGCCCAGCACTGCTGCTCAGTGTGGTAGGAAAGGAAAAGATTCAGTGATTTTCTTGCCATTTTGATTTTTTTTGTCTTTCTCAGAGAGGAACGTTTGCTGTCACTGAATTTCCAGGCAAATCCCGAACACCCAGAGTTCAGGTTCATCTCAAATATCCAGAGTTCAGGTTCATCTTGGATTCCCAGAGTTCAGGTTCCTGCTCTCCAGAGACTGGCACTGCAGGCTCAACTCAGGGCACATGAAATGGGCTTGGCCCATCTCAGACCTGTTTGTTGGCCGTGCACACTGGGCTGTGAAGTTGAGGGAGTTTTTCTTTCTCTGCATACCTGGGTCAGTGCTTTTTCTCTTGACAGCAGTTCAGGTGGTCTAATTTTGTTTTTTCCCTTGGCTTTTTGTTGATCAAATGAAAAATCCTTCTTGATACAAGTGAATTGTCCCCCCCTTGCATTGAAGGATGAACCTGGAGAACAGCAACTTTGGACAGTTCCTTTCAGTTCTCCTCTAGTTTGGCAGAGCAACATCTTCCCCTTGCAGAATGGAGGAAAAGGATGGGCAGAGCTCAAATGAAAAGGCTTTTTAAAATGATCTTCCAGTTTTTAGAGGAAAAATGATGAAATATGCTCTAACTGCTGGCAAATACAGTCCCACCTTGGGCAAGAATATCTCAGCAGGGTGATGACTGAATATTTTGGAGCCCTCCAAACAGTGGACAGAGAAATTCCCCTAAGGAGCTGCCTTTCCAGGGATGCTGGGGAAGACTCACTTTGCTTTCCTCTCTTTACCAGGAAAGCAGCCCATCTCCAGCAGCACCCTAACCTTGGGATAATGCTGAACAGCTGCAGGCTTTTGCATGTGAGTCTGTGCTGGCAGAAGTTGTGAAAACTCGAGTTCTGGGGCTGAGGAGCTCCTAGGTGGCCTCCCCAGAACATTTGCCTAACAAATGGGCTGCAGATCACACGATAATGTGCAGCAGGCCCGCAGGCAGCCAGATAACCACTGCCCCTCCTGGAAAAGCACCATCGGAGACTCCTCCAGCCACACTCTGATTCCAATCTGCCTTTTCTTGGGCTCCTCCAGCGCTGACAGTGGGAGCAGCTACAAATCTCCTGTGAAATAATCCTGATGTCCTCCTCTCCAGATGGGCACAGCTTCCAGGGAGCCTGCACGGGCTCATGGACACAGCTGGAATTCTCCCCACACTCCTATTTTTCCTCTTTGCTCCGTCCTCCCCCATCCTGCTTTCCCATAAAAGGGAAAAACTCTGCCCTAAAGGATTGCACTCAAAAACGGTGCAGGCCCTGGAGTCCCCTCTGTGATGGGGGAAGGAGGAGATGGCCACGGTGTGAATAAATCTGTGGTGCCCAGAGCTCTGGGATCTGCTCAGAGCATCTCCCGGTTCTCCTGCTCTCCCCACAGCCCGAGTGAGTTCCCAGGTGAACAAATTCCTTGGTGCTCGAGTCCTGTACAGAACTCTGGGAAACTTCCAGGGCTGAATGTGCAGTTTCCCTTGCTCTGAAGCAGGAGATCCTGTTACAAACTGTGCCTGTTCCCTTGTCAGACCCGGAGCTCTCTCTGCTCACTGCCTCTGTCAGGTTTGGGGCTTGTTTCTCCCTTTAACACATATTTTAGCCATGTGGTTTGCAACTGGGAAGAGCAGCTGAGTGATCTGTGCACCAGATACATCAGGCAAAGGGGGCATTTCTGAACATATATCAGGCAGAGAGGGCATTCTTGAAGTCTTTCTAATTCGGGGTTATTGCAGAGTTGTTTTGTTTGATTATATTTTTTTTCTGGAAGTGTTTTACACTTCCTACAGCAGTGAGGTCTGGCTCTTCTGGAGTGAGAGAGGGCTGTGGGTCAGGGCAGAGCTGTGGGAGCTGTTCCAGGGCTGAACAGGGAGTTGGCTGTACATTGTGATACTGAAAAGCTGTCTCAGAGGGACACAGAAAATAGGATACACCTCTGGCTTTGTCCCGAATGCGAGCAGGATGATGTGAAGGATACCCAAGCACCTTTATCCTGCCCACAGGCTGTGTTTGTTTGCCTTGATTGCTTCCAACTGGCTGAGTGGGGCCAGGGCCTTTCCAAGAGCTGTAACTGAAGTGGATAATGCTTTCATAAAGAAGGCAAAGTAAATCTTGCTAAATGACAAAGACAACAAAACATTCCTGGTTGAAATCTAGTAATAAATACTCTGTGTGCTGATGAGTCTGTGTCTGGAGCCCTGAGTGCCAGAGGATCTTGTTTAAATCAGAATAGGCTGACTCTTTGTTAATCGTAATTAAAAATCAGCAAGCAGGGAACAACAGATGCTAATCAGAGTTTAATTCTTGTCTTGGATTCCCTACAAGTTGATTCTCAGGGGCGATTGTTCAGGTGCAGAGCAGTTCTACAGCTACTTTGCTAAATAAACACAGAGTTAGGGGGTTGTGTTGTGGGTTTTTGTTGGGTTTTGTTTGTCTTGTTTGTTTTTAAATTATCTGTCACAGCACACTAATTAAAAATGACTTAGCTGGGATACGTTGGCTGTACCTACTTGTCTCAGTCCCCCTTTTCTCATGTTCCTTCTAGTCACAGGAGGGGAAAAATAAGCTTTCCTGCAATCCTTAGATGTTCTAACTGGATTTTTCAGCTTATATCAGGTGTAACATCCTTGAAGACCAAAGCCGTGCAGATCAGCTTTGTGCCTGGGAGCCGCTTCTCAGAAATTTAAACCCCTGAAGTGGGAGTCACTTGTTAACTAAGTAATTAACTGGAAAACTCATTGAATTTCAAACCTCATTTGCATGCAGCTATTGTAATTTCATGCTGTTTATGTACTGGGCAATGCTTCCTTCTCTAGCGTTTGCAGTTCTTAATTGAAAATGTTGCTTACTCACTTCAGAAGCCTCTCAGTTGCTGTTGCTGCTCAAAGCAGCTCTGGCCTTTCAGCAGGAGCTGGTAGCTCATTTCTGTCAGAGAGTAAAGCATATAAATAAATGAACTATAAATAAAGGGACAAACCTTGAGAAGCCAGACTACTCCTGGAGTTTATTATGCACCAAGTGATACTGTCAAACTGACATCCAGTGACAGTCCAAAGGCATGGAATTACTGCAGACCTTCACAAGGCAGAGCTATTTCATCCTGGACCATCAATAAACAAGACAGCGTGTTCTGGGCCTTTAATTTATGGAAATCTGTCCCACCAAGCCCTGTCCAAAGCAAGGAATGCCTTCTGGTTTTGTGCTTCTGACTTGTTTTTCCTCCCCCCTCCCCTTAATAGCCTTAACTACAGTTGTAGATTGGTCTCGGTGGGAGAACAAATCTCCCAAAGAAGCCTGAGAGAATCCTGCAGGGTCTGATCCGAGATAAAAGATGTGATCCATTATGGTTTGTCAGAGGACACGGAGTCCCTGAAGTGTCTCCAAGGGGCAGAGAAGGATTCTTTCCAAACCTGCCCTCCTGACCCCTATTCCCAAAGGGCTCCTAAAGAAAGGGATTTGC
Organism: Picathartes gymnocephalus; assembly: GCA_013390045.1. Classification (NCBI taxonomy): domain Eukaryota; kingdom Metazoa; phylum Chordata; class Aves; order Passeriformes; family Picathartidae; genus Picathartes; species Picathartes gymnocephalus. The sequence goes on from WEKY01035073.1 coordinate 2,227,919, forward strand.
TGGGGCTGGAATGTTTGGCCAGGTTGCTGTGTCTCCTGAACATGACTGGGAGTATGGAATCCATCTGTTGTCTTTGGCCACACTCCCCACTTGGCTTCATGGCACAGAAACCTGAGAATTCCAGCTGGGCCCATAAATCCACTTTGGACACCCTTGGTGCAGCCGGAACACCGGAGAGCACGATTTCTGCAGGAACACCAGCCTGCCCTGCTGACAGGCAGATGAGTGAGTTCCAGCAGGGAGGGAATTGTTCTCCTGGACAGTGGCTGTGCCTGGGACTGATTTCATGCTGGGCTGCACCTCCACTTACGAGAACTGATGCTAACGAGGCTGCTGGGGAAATGGAATTCCCATGGGAGAACTGCTGGGGAACTTCTGCAAACAGGAATTCCAAATGGCTTTTTAAAAACCTTCCTGTTGCCCTGAAGTGATGCCCAGCACTAGCTGAGCTTCAGGAGAATTACACTTTTCTTAAAGAATTGGGGAGGCACTGGATTTTTACTGGAATGCTGAGAACTGAGCACTAAAACTGAGAACTATCCCACTAAAAATCCAGCCTGTTGGAGTCTGGACTAAGCAGGGGAAGAGTCCAATTTCTTGATCTGGCTCTTAGGAAAGCTGCTCAGAAGGCCGGAAAACAAAGGAGAATCACTGCCTTCAGTGCAATCATGAAAATATTTCAATTGCCCTTCTGGAGGTGCAGAATTCAAACTGATTTATGTAATAGCCATGGAGACATATAGTTTATATATACATATATATAAAATATATTTTTTTCTTCCTAGGAACTCCAGCAGCTTAGCAAGCAATACAGCAACATCAAGATCCTGCAACTGGGTGAGTAAAGGGTTTTATTTCTGTGTATAGAAATCTCTTAAACTTAGGTGAGTGCGTATTAAGAGACTGGTCTCCTGAGTGATCAGTAGCTGGACATGACCTCCAGCAGCTGAAAACCATCTTGAGCTAACACTGGGAAAACAGAATTCTGTAAAATCTGTGCATTTTCACCTGTGTGCTGCCCAAACATCCCCACTGAGCCTCAGCCTGGGTTTGGCACGGGTTGTCTTGTGCCAGGCACACCCTGAACCCTGCACTGCTCACTGGGGCTGTTCCTGGCTGCTCTGTGCAGATGTGGTCTGTGAGAACAGCATCAAGAAAGTGGTCAAGGAAGTGGAAGAAATTGTGGGAGACAAAGGCCTGAACTGCCTCATCAACAACGCTGGCATCAACGTGCTGGCCTCGCTGGAGGAGGTCACAGCAGAGACCATGCTCACCATTTATGAAACCAACACCGTGGCCCAGCTGATGGTCACCAAGGTAAGCACTGGGAGGGATGGGCTCAGTCTGGGGCTTTTGCACAAGTGAGCTGGACTTGTGCAGGTGTTTGTCCCCTTGGAACTGCACAGAGACAGTTCTGACATGGACATCCCTGTCAGGAGAGCAGCCAGAGCTGCTGCTTGTGCACCTGGTGTGGGATCACTTCAGGGCAGGTGGGCAGAAGAGGCTGCTGGAGGAAGGTTTCCTCTGGCCACTGTGTCTGAGAAGCCATCACCACTCCGTGCTGATGGCATTCCTGCTTTGAATGAGGGAATGATCCAACTCCAACCCAAATCACCAAATGAAAGCAACCTCTGGTTTCCACAGGCATTCCTGCCCCTGCTGAGGAAGGCAGCCCAGCTGGGCACTGGCATGGGCTGTCACAGAGCTGCCATCATCAACATGTCCTCTCTCGCTGCCTCCATGCAGCTCGTCCAGGCAAATGAGATGTTCCTCAAGGTCTATCCCTACAGGATAGCAAAGGTTTGTGGGCTCTCCTGGGCTGGGCTACCTGGGCTGAGGACAGGTAGAGGCCACACTGACCTTAGGAAGGGCTGCAGCACCTCCATGGACACAAGAAGTGTTCTTGTTCTTCACATGGGTGGAAATGGGAGTTGTGGAACGCTGCACCTGGAGCAGCTTCTGGAGAACAGGCTCCCAAATCGCTGCTCTGATACAGATCCACTCCCGAGGGATTTGGCACTCAGGGAAGAGCTGATGCCATCGAGTGTGGGTTCCATCAGCTGTGTTCCTCTCCAGTCCAAGCGAGAGAGCAGGCAGGAAACTCAGCAAAAGATGTGCTGACCTGTACGTGGTGATGTCAGTTAGTGACAGGTGGGATTTTGAGTTTTCTCACATCCAGAGACTGGGTTTGTACAGATAGTCAGGATCACACATACAGTTTCTCCTACACCACCTACTCATAAGCTGTTAAATGCTTGTTTTCCCTGTTCACAAGTAAATGAATATTTGTGTAGTGATTAGTGCAGAAAAACACAGTCCTTATGTCAATATTATTCTCCTCACAGCTCCTGAGGCATTTCAAATGCTACTTAATCTTCCATTACAACTTAATTTCATCTTTGGGCAGTAAATTTGGGGTGGTAGAGCTTTCAGAGTTCCCAGAAAGTCTGCATGAGTTACTGAGAGCCTCTTCCTGTGCCAGGAGACTGCAGGGTGGAAGGGAGGTGCCCACCAGCTGGGCTTGAGGTCCTGCTCAAGGCTCACAAACAGCACATTAATAGGTGGTTTCCACTCCCACAGACTGCACTGAACATGATCACCCGGTGTCTCGCTGCAGACTTGAAAGCAGATGGAATTCTCTGCATTTCCTTGCACCCAGGCTGGCTTCAAACAGATATGGGGGGAAACATGGTGAGTGCCAGCTCTGGAAGTGTGACAGTTGGGGCTTCCTTGCTGTCCCAAGCCCCTGGCTGTGACACACAGAAATACATTCCCCCCTTCATTCTAGAACCTCCTTAACTGCATTTAATTCTCTTCTGCAGGGTATTCCCAGTAATGACCTAAGCTTGATTCATTCCAGGCTCCCATGCAGGTACAGGAGGCTATCCCAGGAATTCTCTCTGTTCTGGACCGCCTTGGTGAAAAAGAAAATGGTTCTTTCCTGGACTGGCAAGGGGAAACTCTGCCGTGGTAGGAGTGCACAGAACTCCACAGGAACAGCTCATCAGTAACAATTTAACCTTGCCACTGCTGTGTCTCCCAGGTTTTCTCACACACTCGTTGAAATAGCCAGTCTGACACTCAGCCTCTCTCTAGGTGTCTTTGGAAAGCAAGGGGGCTGAGTCTTTCACTTGGTATTGCTACTGCTCTGCTCTAATGCTTCCTGCAAACACTGCTGGGCTCTCGGTGGTGGGCATCTCCTGGAACCCTCTGAAATGGATTAAAACCTGCAAGTTAAATCCAGGGGCTGCTGGTTCCTTTTCACTTCCAAAACCAAAGTGGGCTTCTGGCTCTTTGCAGAATTAAATGACCTGATCTCAGAGTAAGGCCAGTGCAGGCTGTCAGATTCCAGTATCTCCAGAAAAAAACTCCTTTGATTTCCTTTGTTCCTAACTGAGCCAAGGCTGAAATTGCCCAGCTCCAAACCACGGGAATTTGGTACTTCTGTAAATTCCGTGGCAAACTCTGAGTGTCCCCAGGTTGCCAGAGTACACGAGGCACTTGCTTTGTTCCCAGTGGGTGACTAACAGCCCGAAATGGGGGTGGGAATGTTGTTTTGTACATAAAATTCCGAAGTGTCTTCAATAAAGCCTTGACTAAACAAACAGCCTGTTTATCAAACTGTTTACTTCATTTAATTTCTCCTCATAGGTTTCTCTTTCCTGGCAAGGGAACTTCATTTCTAATTTTCAGGAAGAAACTAACCCATGCTGACCTTTCAGGGTAGTTGGGTTTGACACAGTGGGGTGTACCTAAAACGGAGACAGAGCCTTGTTCTGCTCTGAAATACTAAAAGCAGCTGGTGAATAAATCTCTTGTGCTCTGGCTGAGGTAGGTATAAAAGCAAAAAGCTCTTTGAAGTCTGGGATTGGCTTCAACATCCCTCCCTCATGCCAGTTGATTAGGCACTTTCATGCTGTGCCAGGATGGTGGTTCCTGTGCCGAGTTAAAGACAAACAACAGCCAGGTAAGGGGAGAGGACAGGTGTGGCTGTCCCTGGACAGCAGCCACTGGGACCTGTCCCCGGATGCCGACGAGGGTGTGGAAGGGAGAGATGTCTGTGTGCCTTCCATGATCCCTGTGTCAACAGGGACAGGCAGGATCACTGTGAGAGCATCACAGAATCCTTCACAGCATCACGGAATCCTTCACAGAATCACGGAATCCGTCACAGAATCCTTCACAGAACGAGTTGTTTAGGTTGGAAAAGCCCATCGAGTCCTGAGGGGCCGTGAGGGAACCGTTACCCCGTGAGGGACCGGCACCCGCACTTGGAGCGATCGTGAGGGCCTTGAAGGAACCGTTACCCCGTGAGGGACCGGCACCCGCACTTGGAGCGATCGTGAGGGGCCATGAGGGAACCGTTACCCCGTGAGGGACCGGCACCCGCACTTGGAGCGATCGTGAGGGCCCGTGAGGGAACCGTTACCCCGTGAGGGACCGGCACCCGCACACTTGGAGCGATCGTGAGGGGCCGTGAGGGAACCGTTACCCCGTGAGGGACCGGCACCCGCACTTGGAGCGATCGTGAGGGAACCGTTACCCCGCGCGCCGCCAGGGGGCGCTGCGGTCGGCCGGAAGTTCCGGTGGCGGCGGGGCCGGTGGGTGATGGCGGCGATGGCGGCGGGGCCGTGAGGGGAGGGCGGGAGTGGCGGCCCGGGGGCCCAGCGGCAGCACCGGGAGAGCTGCGGGGAAGGAGGTGGCCTCTCGGTGTCTGCCCGTCCTTAGGCCGCGCGGCTGCTCCTCCCGACCGGAGGGAGAAATAGGGCTGTGCCAAGGAGCTCGGTTGGAGTTACCGTGTTTTTAAAGTTAAAACAGCCCAAGCTTTATTAATAAATCGCCTCCGCGGCTCAGCTACCCCGGTGCTTGACCCCCACAGCAGAGCCCGACAGACTGAGGGTAAAACCAGGAGGGTGTTTAGGGTGTCTCAGCCCGTTTTGGGGGGGTTTGGGGTTGAATAGAGAAGGTTTCTTTAAGGTGCATGTTTTCCTTGCTGAATAAATGTTCTTATTTGAACAGTCATTGCTGGCTCTGCCAGTGAACAAAGTGAAACAAAATGTTAATATCACGGCTGAGTTCCCAGTTACTGAAGGCTTCGAGAATTGCAGGTAAATTGATTTTGTGTGACCAAGTTTTCTGTTTGTTTGGGTTTATTTTCCTGGGGTTATTGGGCTCCCAGAAGTTTCTTTTCCACCAAGCAGTGCGGGAGGAAGGAGGCTGTTCGTGAGTCAGTGGTTGTCAAATGTTATGTCTCTGATTTGTTACGTAAATAAGGTGTAGCTTTGGTTTGAACTCTGCTAACCCTAGGAGGAGATTCCTTAGCAGCAGGAAGGTTTGATACAGCAAACACTTCCTTACCATTCCAAATTGATTTTCCATCAGAAAACATAAGAACATTCCACTTAATGGAATCATGGAATGGTTTGGGTTGGAAGGGACCTTAAAGACCTTGGAATTCCAACTCCTACTGGGCAGGGACACCTCCCAGTGGAGGAGAACCTCCTCCCTGCTCTGCCTGGGTGACCTGGGTAGCTTAGCCAGTAAAATATAATATATTTTTAACATTACAGCATTGTAGTTAAAAGAGCAAATTGAAAATCCTTCCTTGCTTTTGTGATGACGATACAACTTTTATGAGCGTTTCCTTTTGTTAGCTCGTTCTGGCCAGAGCTCTCTGGGGGTTTGAGAGCTGGGCAGAGCTTTTCTCATGCTCCTGCTGGAAAATTCTGCCTTTTAAGTGCCATCCCTTTGTCCCAAAGGCCACCTCTTGCCCAGGTCAGTGTCCTCCTTCCTCTGCTGCCGCTCTCCCTCCGCACGCTACAGCACCCAGCCCCCCAACACGAGCGGGGCCCAGCCCCAGCAGTGGCACACGCTGGACCCCGAGCTGGAGGAGATCCTGATTCCCAGGAAACTCTCCATCAGCCCCTTGGAGAGCTGGCTGACAGTGAGGTACTCCCTCCCCAAAGCTGAGGGGGCTCAGGAAGAAGCGAGCCATGAAACCCCCCAGCCATCCGAGTGTCCCCCTCCCGCTGGGACAGGGGATGTGGGGGAAGGAGAGGGAGCCCTGGGTGACAGAGTGCAGTGCCGGAATGTCCTGAAGATCCGCAGGAGGAAAATGAACAAGCACAAGTACAGGAAGCTGCTCAAGAGGAGGAAGTTCATCCGCAGGAAGATAAAGGAGGGACGCAAGAAAAGGCGTCAGGTGAGCTCAGGGGAGGGGGAGTTGCCTGGCATAAACCTGCCCACACATCAGAGCAGTTTGTTCTTCAGCGCAGCCTTTCATGGGATATAATGTAGTTCATTCTCTGGGAATTCTCACCTTGCCCAGATGCAAATTGGGGTTAATTGTAATTCCACTGTTTCAGATTTGCAGTGAACTCTGTAAAATCCTCTTATTTGTCTTAGCATTTCATTGCCCACCTTCTCAGTCTTCCTTGCACAGGACTTTTAAAATGATACTACCGAAATCTTTGTGCTTTTTAGTGTCTTCTGATGTATTTTCTGCAGTAAGATTCAATATTTTGACACTTAAAACCTTTGTTTCCTTTATGTGTTACTCCTGCACTGTCCTTGGGACACATGGGCAGTGGCTGTTGCTTCTGAGCTGTGTTACCATTTCTTTTTGTTTCCTTTTTTTTTTTCCTGTTTTAGATAAAATTTGAGAAAGATATGGAACACATCTGGAAAAAAGCTGGCTTGAAAAGTGCTCCTGCAGGGTGGCAAACCCCCAAGATCTACCTGAGGAGTTCCAAGCGATAAAAAAAACCACCTGTCATAAATTTTAACCTGCAATTGTAATTAAAAAAATATTTAAGTATGTCGATGACATTTAGGCTTTTTCTGATTGTGATGAAAACAGTAGGAAGGAGTTTTCCAAGGAAGAAGCTGGCAGCTTTTCCTACCCAAAGGAGAGGTGTGGGCTCTTTTCTGGTGATTTGGCACTGCTGTCCTGTGGTCATTGCTGAATTTCTGAAGTCCCTCTTGGAGTTGAGACTGAAGTTCAGAACAATCAGGTGTGGGAGGTGGGATCAGTGAAAGAATTCCCGTGGTAAATATGGCACAAACCTTTGGAAAAGCTCTTTTCTAAACTGCATTCTTTCACAGCCTTACTGCAGAAAGTTTGGGGTTTTCCTGAGGGCTATGGTGGGGTGGGAATTGGATCAGAATTCCATAGAGTGGACCTAAAAAAGCTTTCGTTGTCTCTTACCTGGAGCCTTGGTGTGCACGTGCCTTGGGCATTGCATGAGCATCCTTAAAAGGCACATTTATTTTTGTGTTCTATTTTGTGCTAATAAAAAATGGTTATTTTTGTCTTTGATTGACCCCTGTCATGTAGAACATGCAGATATTGGTCAAAGTAGGAGCTCAGAGCTAATTATTCATTAACTACAAAACCTTTTGGGCCTGAGACAAGCCTGATACAATCAGCTGGTTTTGCATGGTTGAAGAGAGTTGTGAAAGCTGTGAAAAATACAGGTGTTTAAAATAAACCCTGACAGAGGACTTCTTATCTGGGTTCTGCTTTGGGTTCTGCTTTTCTTTGTGGGGTTTGAGGCAATTTGGGTGGTTTAGTGTGATTTAACTTTTATATTTTGGCAAATAAATGGGGTGGACTGATGGGGGGAAAGAATGAGTTCCTTCAGACTGGGAAACTCCCTGAAAATGATTCCCTTTTTTTTCTGCTAGGAGAGAATAAACTGAAAGGGAGGGAAATAATCTGTGAGAATCACTGCTACCAGGTGCAGTTTAGGACATCCTGAGCCACAGCTTCTCATCACCTCTACAGGCAAGAATTCCTTCCTAACGTCTTAAATCTCACAGGATTTGTGTTTTCCTTGTGGAAAAACTCTGTCTTACAGGGCACTTATCAGGTTTTACATCCCAGGGCTGTCAGCTTCCTTCAATGTTCTTGGCCACAGGATGGAATTTGAAACTCATTTTGCTGAACAGAGAGAGAAAAACTGCCCCTGATTTTCTGTAGAGGGAGCACGAGTCCAGGATATACTCACAAAGCTTTCTTAGGAGCTGCTCTTGCTCTCCAAAATACCTGCATCCCACTGAATGTGCAGACTTAGTAAAGGTTTTAAAGGGAGCTGCTGCTCTCTCACGTTCACAGTGACACAACAAAGCCTCTCCAAGGCTGCTCTCCAAGGACACCCAGACTGTCCTGGGCCCAAAATGTGCAACCCAACACCTTGAGAAGGGGGGGGGAGCTGGGGAAATGCCATCATGAGCTAAAGTTTGAATTGGGGAATTGATGCTGAGATGCAAATGGCCCAAAGCTCTAAAGGGGTGAAGAACTCGTGACTCGGGGCCCATCCTGGGCTCCATGGTGAGAGCAGCCTCTGGCTCCCCAGGCTGTGCCTTTGGAGGCCTTGCCAGTAAATATCCACCTTTATTCCCTCACTCCTGCCTGCTCTCTGTTTCCAGGGAGCCACTTCAGGCATCATGTCCCTGGCACGGGCAGGAGCCACAGGGAGAGGAAATGGGCTGGGGTGTAATGATGGCTTCTCCTGCTCCAGGAACCTGATTCAAACCAGGAGCTTGGGAAGGCACCAGGGGAAAACTCTGCTCTGAATCGAGGCTGCTTGTAGGCAGGCAAAAGGTTTGAGAATCCCTTAAATCCTAAAGCATGTGGTGCAGACTGAAAGGATTTATTCCCAGTGTTCTCAAGGATGATTTCATGTGGACAGGCTGTGGGATGCCCCCGGCTGCACACAACTGGAGCAGCAAAAAGAGAAATAAAGAGAAATATTCTTCCTGTTGCAGTTGTATTGGCTCCTGATAGCTGGTGTACCTAAAACCTGGTTTTATGGAGCATGTTTTGGGTTTTTTTTTTTTGTGTGTGTGTGGTTTATTTCTGTTTGGGGTTTTGTTTGTGAGGTTTTTGTTTGCTTTGGGTCTGGTTTTTTGTTTGTTTGATTTGTTGGTTTTTGTTTTGGGTTTTTTTAACGTCAGAGGGAGAGTACAGGGGTGATGCCTTCTCCTTTTGCTGCTGGAGGATTTCTCTGCAAAAAACCCCAAATTGTTCTGACATTTTTATTGTGAGAACTGTTCTTTCTTCCATTAATAAGCTCCAGTCTCAAAAAGGAGTAAACCAGCCCATGGCAGGGGATGTTTATGAGCATTTGATGTACAAAACACCTTTCAGGGCATTGTAGGACCTGAGTACCATCAATAATGAATACCATTAATAATTCCTGAGCAGGAACAATGGGCACCTTCACTCTGGTGAGCTCATGCCCTGTTAAATGGGGCACTTTCATGTAAGAAAACCCAAAATGTTGGTGTACATTGGCTCCAGGATCTCTGACCTGCTCCTTCTCAAGTCCTGGAGCCAGCTCTGCTTTGGTGGGGCTGATCCCTGATCCAGAGGTTCCAAATTTAACAAACCAGGCTTGTTCCCACCAGCTGAAAACCTGGCTGAGGTGATTCTTACTGATCTTACAAACAGCACCTGGGGCTGACTCAAATGCCATTTTTTCTTTTCACCATTCATGCTGTCCTGCTCTGTTTTCCAGGAAAACATCCTGGTTTGGGATCATTTGGGCTGAACCTCTCCAAAAATAACAGCACTCTGTACCCAGCCCAGAGCGTTTGTGGAGCTGAAATGGGTTGCAAAAGTGGTTTTTTTGCTGGTTTTTTTCCTGCTGCTTTTTAAATAAATAAATAAAAATATCAATAACTGTAACTCCTGTAAACATCTGAGGTAGCTTGGAGCAAACACAGGCTGGTGGTTTTCCTGTGGAAGAATCCATTCTTGCTTGGCTTTCCCTGTAAAACTGAGGAATAAAACTGAAACAGGGAGTTCTGTGAGTCAGAGAATTTAAGAAAACCATCTGATAAATCACTCTTGTGTCAAATCCCTGACTTAGGGAATTTTTTTAGTCTTGCTCCCTGCATGGACACTAAGAACTCTAAAACTGAGACTTGTTCCCCTTGAATGTAGCTGGAGTTTTCTGCAAAATAATGGGAAGAAGGAGGAGTTTGAATGAACAGTGGGACCTTGAAAAGGCTAAATGGAAGTGGCTAAGATTTTGTTTGAAGTAGAAAACATGAAATATTGTTTAAAAAATGAGGTTTTTTTACTTGTTCAGTAATCAAGGCTTGGTGCTGCTCAGGCAGGTGTGCTGAGGAAATGTCACTGCCTTTGTTGCATCCAGGTCTGGAAAAAAAAACACTCCTGGAGCCTCTCAGCAGCTGGATCACTTCAGAATCCCTTTCCTACTTGTAAAATGATTGGTGCTAAGACAGAGATGTGGAGTTGTGAGCAAGGAGTTGGCACAGCAGGTAAAAAAAAAAAAAAAAAGTTGGGGATTTTTGTGTTTTAGGGGGATTAGTTCATAGTAGGATGATCTGGCTGAGCTTTATCACCAGCCAGTGAGGAACTGGTTAAAGCTGAAGGGAAAAAGAGGTGGAAGGAATGGAGTTGGAGTCAGCAAAGTGAGAGCAGCAGCAGTTACTCAGCAGCCTCACTCCCTGCGTGACTCAGGGCTGGCTCCTCAGGGACAAAGGGTTTTCCCTGCTGTCAGCACTGACAGAGCCAGGCCAGGGTGGCACTGTCATCCCAGGGTGGCACAGCCAGCTGGAAGCTGCCCAGCAGCAGCAGGTGCATGCCCAGGGTAAATCTGGGACTGCCACCCTTGATGTGACACTGTTTGAGTTCCTGCACCTGTAGCTTTGCCCAGGTCTGAGTGGGCACCTCCAAAGGACTCTCCCTGCCTGATTTTGATGCCTTGGGATTTTAGCTTTTCTATTTTTCATATATTTGTGATCCTGCAGTTCTTTAGTGTAGAACTCTAAAAACGCCATACGCAGTGTGAGCTGCTGCTCTCCCATTTGGGTCAGACACAACAATTCCTCTGCAGGCCTGGGAATCAAGGACACCTCACTGTCCCAGACCCTGAGAGATGGAAACAAAAGTGAGTTGGGGGCAGCAAACTTGGGGTAAATGACTTCATTACCTGAAGCTGTAATTGGCAGATTAACCCCCAATATGGACCAAACTTATAAAAGTGTGAAACCCTGTGACCCATTGTCCATTTTTATGTGTAGCCCCTGGGGGGCTTCATCTGCCCTAAATGTACCTGAAGGCCCTGCAATAAATATAACTGGTTTTTAGTCCCTTAATTTTGTCTGGCCTCTGGTTTTAGGTAGCCCAAGAAGGCATCAATTTCACTCTCTCTGTGATGCTGGAGAATATCCCGTGTTATTCTTGGCCTCCTGCCACCCCTGAGGGCTCCTCGAGGCCCATCGGAAAGGAGGGCAGGGATAAATGTGTCCTGCTTGCTGATAGCATCATCCCTCGGGGAAGGAAAGGCAGGAAAAGCTTTCTCTCACCAGTAATTCGTGCAAAAACCCGAGACTGTGGAAAAAAAAAGAGTGGAAAATAACAATATCTGTGCCTTGGATGGCAACACCTTCTCCTGGAGTGATTTCTGATGGCGGAAAGGGCAGCAAAGAAAAATGTGTTCGTTCCAGCGTAGGAACAGCTCCTTGTGGAGTGGGGATGCCAGGATAAAATCACCTGGAGTTTTCCACATTGTTCTGAGGGAGAAATTGCATTTCCACCGTGTTCTGAGGGAGGAACATGCATTTCCACATGTGGTGTCATTCCCAAAGTGGAGTGGGAACTCTCACTTGATTTCTAAAGGAGGCAAAGCAAGCAGCATCGTGGGGTTTTTTAGCTGAAATTATGGTTGCCAGAGTCCTCTTGGGTTAATCCTGAGCAAATACACTTTTCACACAGACTACCCTTAAAAGCTAACCAGGCTCCATATTTGTGTGTCTAAATTTGGCAGCAGGATTATATTGCATTATGGAAAGCAACCTCATTTCACCCAAAGTATTTTTATTTTTATTTTTAATGAAACGGCCTGCAAAGCTGAGGTAAATAACACAACTCTGGGAGGCACCTTTGAGCACCCTCTTCAGGACCAACCCATTAATTTTTCCACTCTTTTCCCAGTCATTTCTGATCTCAAAATAAGCTGGAATGCCACTGCTTAATTATTTTAGGCGGGTGCAATGGATGGGCTGCAATTAGTGTCAAAACCTCCTGGTACCAGAGCTCTGTTCCCACGTGCAGAGAGGCCACAAAATGTGGTTTGAGGCACAGTGCTGGTGGCCACAAAGGGGACACAGAATGTCAGCTCTCAGCTCCCAAGGACTCCCAGAATCTCCTGGTTCCTCACAGGAATGAGCAGTGCTGGGTGCTTGTGGCTCAAGCTTTTCCCTGGTTGGAGAAACCTGATTTAGTGGTGCCTGTGAGAGGAGTTGAAATTCAATTTGAGCAGTGCTGGGTGCTTGTGGCTGGAGCTTTTCCCTGATTGGAGAAACCTGATTTAGTGGTGCCTGTGGGAGGAGTTGAAATTCAATTTGAGCAGTGCGGGGTGCTTGTGGCTCCAGCTTTTCCCTGGTTGGAGAAACCTGATTTAGTGGTGCCTGTGGGAGGAGTTGAAATTCAATTTGAGCAGTGCGGGGTGCTTGTGGCTCCAGCTTTTCCCTGGTTGGAGAAACCTGATTTAGTGGTGCCTGTGGGAGGAGTGAAATTCAATTTGTGCCGTGCTTGTGGTCAGGGCTGTGGTGTGGTCAGAGGCTTGGGAGTGACCTGGAATACTGGACAGTGATGGAGGATTTTTGGACATTTTTTCAGCTCAGTTGATTCTCCCCTCTTTTCCCCAGAACTTTGGGCATGATTAACAACTTCCATGTAAAATGCCTGGAAATCTGGAATGAAAGAGGATGCAAAATTCCTGCCCCTTTAGAGATAGGACCCAGATCTGGTGCCTTTTGCCTGCAATTCAGAAAGTGAGTGAGGAACATCCGGGAGCTTTCTCCCACATTTCTGGAGACAAACACAGGGACTGGGCAGAGTTCAAAGGGATGATTTGATGCCTCAGCCATTTCCTCCTGAGCCTCGGTGCTGTCTGCCAGCTGCCAAATTGGGCCAGGCCTGGGGATCCATCCCCCAGAGCACAGCCTGATGGATTCTTTGTGGATTTGGGAAAGCTGAGATGCTCCAGAACCACATGGCAGTGAGTCAGTCCCGTGTCATGGGTTGGATACTCCTCTGTCTCAGGCACTCCAGGTTCACAAGTTGATTTTTGGGGGTCTTTTGTAGAGATCTAGAAGGTTTTGTTGCAAGTAACCCTGAAAAAAAATCCTGATTTCCTAGGAAAATCCAGTTGCTGGCTGCTGCTGTGGACCTTAGGGGAGGATTAAAGATGCAGATACATGAACAGAGCCACTCCTGGAGTTCTGATTGCTGTAATTCCAATTAAGAGCTGCATATTTTTCCATCCCCTCATGGTTCATGGAGGGATTTTGAGCTCATACCTTTTTCTTTAACACTCTGTGTTGAAGGCACTTCTGGCTCTCAGAGTAGACTGGGAGATGAGCACTTAATAATTTAAATTAAGTAAAAGGTAGAAAATATCATTTCACTGGGGTAAAGAAGCAACAGGTAGAAATGACCCCTGTTTGCCCTAGGAAATGGGAATATTGGGAAGATCTGAGAGGCAAGAGGGACGAAATGGGGGCACTGGAAAGTTAAAAATGAGGGTTCTGCCCAAATTCTGCCCAGGCTGGTGTGCAGCTGGTGCAGGCTCTGCTCCGAGTTTTGCCACTGCTCTGCTCTGTGAGTTTGGGTGACTCATTTCCTTTTGTGTTCCATGGTTCTCTCCTGCTCCTGTCTGTTTAGATTCCAAATTTTTCCTACCAGGAGCTGCCTGTGCTGTGTGGGACAGACCCAAATGTTCTGTGACCAAGAGAGAGCCTTGCACACATGAATGAGGGACCAGAAAACACACTTTATGTGTTCTTAGTTGTCTATTTTTTAACAGCATTTAAAGTGAAATAATCATAGCAAGCTACTTTTTTTTTCTTTTTTCAACTAAAATTATTTTTATAGAGAACTGATTTTTCAGATTTACCTTCTTACAGTTTGGTCATGCCAAAAAGATTAAACTTAACAGAAAACTATAATTTACACCTGCTCTGTGGATGTCAGTGAGGTGCTGCTTTGTGTCTCTTTTTCCATCCCTGATTTACTTGCTGCCTGTTGTTTTCCCATTTCTCCTTGGTCAGTTGTTTTTTTTGGGTAGCTTCTGTCTGGAATTTAAAAAAAAAAAAAAGAAAAAAAAAAGAAAAATCAGTGTTGGTTTCCTGAGCAATTTCTCTGTTTTTGTAACTGGTTTCTATTAATGGTTTTGAGATGAATCCCAGGAATCTGAAGCTTTCCAGCCAAAGGGGGTGTTTAAATATTGTGCCATCCGAGGGTGCTGGAATCCAGGGAGATTTTGTGGGTGCAGACAGAGCTCTGTGACCTGCTCCGAGGACAGCAGAGCTGGAAGAGCACACAAACACAAGGATTAAAGGGAATAATCCATACAGCTGGAAAACTCTGGATGCTGCAGTTTAACTCCTCACTTGGGCACATCCGGATCTGCCCCGCACAAGCTGCACAGCTCATTCAGCACACCAGAAACCTCTCAGCATTTCCATCTGACTGAATTCCTGCATTCCTGGACAGTCACATTAATTCATTTCTGCTCCTTGGGCACTTGGGGAAGTGGAGATTCAAGGCAGGAGGAGTTGAGCTGCCTGCAAAGGGCAGCCCCCAAAGCCTCGCCCCCCGTTCCCATTCCTCTGCTTTTGCTTCAAAATGAAGCCTCAGGCTGCACCAGGGGAGGGTCAGGTTGGACATCAGGAGGAATTTCCCCATGGAAAGGGTTGTTAAACATGGGAATTGCTGCCCAGGGAGGTTTGGAGTCCCTGGAGGTGTCCCAGGAACACGCAGAGCTCTGGTGACAAGGTGGGGATTGGTCACAGGCTGGACTCTGATCCTGGGGGGATTTTCCATCCTCAGCAATCCTGGGATTGAGGAATGTTTGGACACAGCATGGCAGCGATTACCAGTGGAGTATTTTTGTGGACTTCACCTATCTCTGGCTGTCCCAGGGCTGGTATTTAATGTTGCCATGATATTTTTAAATTCACCACCACCCTAAAGGTGTCAGAGGTCTGCCCTCCTCCTCCCCAGCCCGTGTTTGCCTCAGCAGCTGCTTTGGTGGCTGCATCTCAGGCTGCTGATTACAGTGGACTCCAGTGAAATGAAACAAAAAAACCCCTCTGGTGAGACCATCACCTTGTCATTCTGGATGTGCCCTTCAGAGGAGGCAAATCAGGGCTTTCTGTGTTTGTGGCTGGGGAACAAGCAGGGTAACGCTGGGGCTGAGAGGAGCCCGGCGTGTTCCAGCGCTGCAGTAATGACAGGCTCTGCCTGGCAGCCCTGTCATTGTGGTTAGCTTTCAGTTCTGTCCTTCAGTTCACAGTTCTTGCTCTAAGCTGGATTATTTCAGGCTTGCTGAAGGGGTTCGTGGCAGCTGGAAGATTTGGTTTAAAGAGGAACGTTTTGGCACCAAGTGAAAAATGGTGTTGGTGTAAACTAACCCTGGACTGCGGTGCCTTTCTTTTGCTGTTTCCATGCAAAGTTATTTTATTTTGAGGAGTCCTTGCTGCCTTTGCCACTGTCAATTAACTCTACTCTTGTACTCTTTATTCCTAAACTGTAGCATTCCCTACTACTTTTCTGTTCCAGGAATTTTCTCCTTTCTTCTTCCCATGGGTAGGTATTTTCTCCTTTCCTTTGATCCTGGTGGAACACTCTGGGTCCTGTATTTAAAAAAGTTGTTGATGATAAGCCTGCAGTGTTGACAAATCCTGCACACAAGGCCTTGTACTGTAATTTGTGTCAACAGATCATTAATCCTGGCATTCCTTTTTAATTCATGTGTTTATGGCTGTGAGGGTGGGGTGGAAGGGGCCACTTCCAGTCCTGCTTCCCAGGGTCAGTGGCTCCCAAAATTGCAATAAAGCATGCAGGGCTCCCCTTGGCATCAGACTTTCTTCCTGATCTGATACTTGCTCAGTTTTTCTGGCTGCTGATCTTCAATTTGGATTTATTGGGAGGTCTCTTAGCGCAGCCTGAAAACAAAAATGGTAAAAATGGAAGACAGGAAACTTCCTGACAGTCAGAACTCCCCACAAGCCAATTAACCTTGCAACCCCTGCACTTTCAGCAGAGCTTTGTCCACCTGAGTCACTGCTTTAGATCTGAAATAGGAGTGAAATTCGTATTTTCTTTTGCCACAATGAAAAAGGGGCAACTCTGGGAACATGGGAGCCTTTCTGCTGCTGCTGACCTGATCAGCTGGCAGATGCAGAGCCTGCAAAGCCACTCCTGTTGCTACTGGAAAGTCCCTTTCCCCTGCCTGGATGAAATTGCTTTCTCTGGTCAGGATTTGTGGTCAGCTGGAGATGAGCAGTGGGAAGCCAAGGGATTCTTGGTGTTGTGGGAATCTACACCCTAATTCCCTTGGGAATGGGGAAGGAGAAAGGCTGGGGAGCACTGCTCAGCTCAGAATGGAGACTCTCATTAAAAATTCAGCTCCTGACCAGGAAAAATGTTGACACAGCTGCTCTTGCAGGATGTCTTTGGAGTAGCACAGCTCCAGGAAGCAGGGCTGGCTGCAGACCGTGCAGGATTAGAGGGGGGACAAGGCAGGGAGCTGCAAACCAGGCCCTGTGTCCCTTCCCTCCCCTCTGGGAGCCCCAGAGAAGCTGCTGCTCTTCCCTTCCCGTGGGTGATTTTAGGAGACTTCAGCCTCGTTCAGGCTGGACTTGGCTCCTTGCAGTCAGGAAATATCCAGTCCATGAGAGCAGTGACCACAGCAATCTGCTCCCTCCCAGAAAGCCTGTGAGGAGCAGGCAGTAACCTCTGCAGTGCCACAGCTGGCAGGCAGAAAGGTGGGAAAAACCACCTGGAATTGCAGCCTGGAAGGTCCTGCCCGTGGTGGGGAGGGACCAGGGCAAGGAGAGGGTGCTGGGTTTGCTGTCTGTGCACTGGGAGCAGCTTTTTGCCTCCCAGCCAGGCATTTTCCAGACTGCTCTTAACACAGACTGGTCTGGCTCCCTGATGGAGACAACAGGAAAGGCTCCTTCTTCCATGAGATTCCATGAGATTCCATGAGGTTCCTGGCCCAGCAGCTGCTCTGGATCAGCGCTGTCCTGTTGTGACACCTGGCACAGGTCAGGGACACAGGAACAGGAGCCTTTGCTGCCTGCAGGTGGTTCTGGAATTGGAATAATGGGAATTCCCGAGGCTGGCCAAGAGAAGCTGGTGGGATCAGGGTTGCAATTAGAGCTGCATTTGTTGATATGCAGGTGGTGCCACAGCTCAGGTGGTGAGGGTGGGAATGTGGAGGGCAGGGCTGTTGGTATCCCATCACCCCCAAATCTCCTCACTTCATTTAAATGTCAGAGTTGGAGTTTGCAGGGGAGTTTTGTGAGGTTCTTATCTGAAGGTTATTCTAGGATTTTTCCCTAGAAACAACCCAGCAGCTCTCTGGATCTGGTTTGGACAGTGTGGAGTTAACAGCAGGCCTTTTTTTTTCATGCTCATATTATCTAATAATAACAATAGCTTCAGTTTCTTGGAATTTGCTTGGAAGTGTCTGGTTCTGTCTGTTGCTGCAGACGGGATCCTGGACTTGGTGAAGTTCTGATCTGCTCTGGATGCTCCCAAAGTTTCCCTTGCTGCAGTGTGTAATTATTTAGATATTTATTTAGGGGGTTGTTATTCTAATTATAATACTCTCCTCTTTCCTGAAACTCTTCCCCCTCTGGGATAGAGGGAGTCCATTTTCTGGTAGAGTAGAGAGAGAGAAAAATGTCAGAAGGAAAAATTCAAGTGTGGCAATTAAGTTTATCCCCATGGATCCCATGGGAAGGCTCCTGACTTGTGTTTTGAAGTTCTCTTATAGAGTCCCACAGACATTTAAGGACGGTCAGATTTAATTCTCCTTCTTCACTTGATGACTAATTTGATTGAATTGTTCAATCCAATAAATCCAATCCACTAAATGGTGTTAACCATAAGCAACAATAACCTGACAACAGAATGCAAGAAAAGAGAAAAATTGATCATATTTTAATTTTCCTATCATATATAATTTTACTTTTAATATCCTAGCAGCAGCTATTTTATTCCCTATTTTATACTCTATCTCCTGACTTTATACTCATTATAATTTTCCTACAAATACCAAGCCCTTGCTTACAAATCACAGGACAGGGTAAATATTGTTTTCTAGGTTGTCTTTGGAGACTGGAGCTGGAAATGAAACCGTATGAGGAGACCCAGATCAAAACCGCATTGAAGGCAGCAGAATAAATCCATTTCTGAGCAGACAGCTGGAGGAGTGTCAGACAAAGGGAGGAACAGCTGGATCAAGTAAAGCACGAGGAAAATTGGTTCCATCCCCAGGGGGAGGGAGAAAGATTTGTTTTGTCAGCCCAGAGCTGTGTGGGACCAACTTGAGCTGATGAAACTTTGATGTCAGAGGCAGGGAGGGCTCAGAAGGTCCTGGAGGGAGGAGAGGGATCTGCAGAAAGTGTGAGGGAAGGGAAGGGAAGGGAAGGAGGAAAGGGATCTGCAGAAAGAGTGAGGGAAGGGAAGGGAGGGGAAGGAGGAGAGGGATCTGCAGAAAGAGTGAGGAAAGGGAAGGAGGTGGAGTGGGGCTGGGGAGGTGGGGAGCTGGAAGTTTGGAGGTGGAGTAATCCTGCAGAATCTGAGCTGCTGTCCACAGCTCTGGGGATGTAAATTGATGAGGTCATAGTGTTTGCCAGTTACAGAAAAGAGAGCTAAGGAAACAAAAAAAAAAAAAAGAGGGGGGAGGAAAAAAAGTCTTCAACTTGTTTTTCAAGAGAGGCGAAAACACCGAGAAGCCGAAGGAATGGAGCAACTTGCAAAACTCCTCCTGTGGCAGATTTTGCTTCAGCAAAGTAAGCTCTGGGCTGCTGCTGTGGGGTTACTTGTTTTTATTTCAGCTGCACGACGGGGCTGGGGGTTGGCTACGAGATTTTGAGCTGTTACCTTTGTAAGACTTTGTTCAGATTCCTAAATTTGCTGTGTTTTCATCTGGGCAGGGGAGGGAGTCGAGGGTTTCCTCTGCTCTTTTGGGGAGAGAATGGAAAAATGTTTGAGGTTGTTGGAGCTCTGTTCAGCATGTTTGTGTAATCTTTGTTTTCCTATCAGCAAATTCAAAACCAATAATCTTGGGTGTGAGTACAGCAAAGTTTTCGCAGTCAGATTTACATGATTTAAGGTTTTTTTTTACTTTTGAAGAAGTATAAACAGTTGGGGGTGTGTGTGTGTGTGAGGGTTCAGATGAAGGAAAACAAGGATGTGTGGTTTTGGGGTTTCTTTTCCTCTTTTCAGCACAAAGACAGACACAGAATTCACTTTTGGGTAGCAAGGTGCAAGAAAGGAGTAGGAAGTGAGGAGGAGAAGTTTTTTGGGGACTGGTGACCCCCGTGCTTTTCCCACCCCTTTTAAAAGGCTGATACCTGAGCCCCTCAATTCCTCAGCACTGAGGTGGAATAAGGTGAGGAATCCTTAATTAATCCACTTTCCTGTCACCAGGGCATTTCTGCAATGCCCCAAGGCAAGGTTTAGCAACTGGCGAACGATGGGATCAGTCCTAGGGACAGAAGGGTTCAAGTGGCTCAGAAATCTGGGGTGTGGGGTGGGTTAAAGAGGAGGAGGAGAGGCCACAGCTCTGTCACAACCAGTCCAGTGACTCCCAGGGAGGTTTGGGAGAGCCTGGGGAGCACCCAGGGCCGGAATAGCAGGTTGGGCTGCTGCAGAGGTGTCCCAGCTGGGGATGGAGGATCTCTGAGAGAATTTCAGGTGCATTTTGGAGTCACCTGGGTGGCACTCCAGGCAGCCCTGATGTTTGAGCCCACCCGAAGCAGGTGGGAAGGGGAGAAGGGAGGAAATCTGTGATCCCTCCTGCAGGGGAACCCCTCCCTCAAGTGTTAATGTCTCACAGGGAGGAACAGCTCCGTGTTTGGAATGGCTCTAAAACCATCCCGTGGGCCTGCAGCCAAGGGAAGGGGAAGGCAGGGGAGGGTTTCTAAAGCTCAGCTCAAATCCCAGCTGCCTGTCAGAAAGCTGGGGCAGCTCTCTGAGGGATCCTGTCCGTGCCTCAGGTGGGGATTGGCTCCTTGGACAGATACAAAAGTGTTCCCTTCTGCAGAGGCAGCACATTCCTGCTCTCTGCGTGCTCCTACCTGCAGGGAACGCTGGAATCGTTGGGGCTGCATGGATTCTTGAAGGCTCTGACATCCCCTTTTTGGAAGTGGGAGGCTCTGCTGCTGGGAAAGTTGTCCCAGGAAGCCTTTAAAAATAAACAAACACAGAAGTTTAGAGAAAAGCCCAGTTCAAAGCCTGGCTTAACCCTCAGTGGGCTTGGAAGGGAAATTTTGATTTACTGAGAAGCTGAGTCTTGCAGGTTGGACAGGAGGTGAACGGGGGAGGTTTAGGAGGAGCTGTTTTGCTCTCCATATCCCTCCTCCAGATGAGCCCAGATGTTTCTCCTGGTTACTGGTCAGGGGTTTTAAAAAACCTTGGGTCCCAGAGGAGAGCTGGGGGCATTTATTTCACTGTCACCTTGGTGCTGCTGCTTCAAAAGCCACCAGGGCCTCTCAGCCCCCTAAAGGGCCAGGGTGGAGCCACTGCCATTGCCCAGAGGGGTTTGGGGACAGCCTGGTGGCACAGGCTTTTCCCATCACTGTGCAATGACCCTGCAGAGCCCACTAAACCCCCTATAAACAGAGGGATTGGTGGCACAAATGAGGAATCTGGCTCGCACGGATTGGGGGAAGGACATGTCCTTTCTGCAGGACTTTTCTGCTCTGGTTGTTTTTCATCCCCCAGAATGAACCAGGAGCTCAGTGGTTTCATCAGCAGCTCCTCTGTCCCAGAAGGGAGTTCATCCCAGGATTGTTCAAGGGACAGTTTTCTGCTTGCCCTGCTCCAAGGACGCTGCCTGGAGAGCTCTCAGAGTGCCACACATCTTTCACAGCCCCAGCCTTTTGCTTCTAGTTTGTCCACAGGGCTTTTTTTTTTTTTGTGGCTTAATTCTTCACTTGAAAAATGGATGGGATTCAAGAAGTAAGAGCTGGCTCTGCCTTTTACAAGGGATTAAGAAATCGTTTTCCAGGCTGCTTTCCTCTTCCTCTACTGTGGGACCACAGAGTATCTCTGGGATCCTGCTGAGTCAGCACAGAATGTGTCAGGGGGCAGCACAGAATTGTCTTTTGTTGGGTTTTTTTGTTGGCTTGGTTGGGTTTTTCGGTGTTTTTTTTTTGTTTTGTTTTTTTTTGTGGTTACATCACCCAGAGAAGACAAAGTGATTCTCCATCCCATGGAACTTGAAATTTCACAATGAAATCCACAGCTGAGTTCTGTGTTGACAGCTCTGAAGGCAGCTGAGGTTTAGAATCCCCAGCTCTGGAGTCCTGTGATGACAGAGGTCAGAGCTGTCACCAGGTGCATAAAAACTCTTTGGTTTTACAGCTGACTCACCCAAATCCCTGCTTCCAGCTGACCCCAGAGCTGCAGTTCAGAGCTGTCACCTTTGCTGGGCTGTGGCTTTATCTCTGTTCAGAAGCTGCTGTGGCATAAAATCCCTTTAAAAAGCAGGGCTTGGTTGCTCTGCTGGTCTCCCACAGCACAGGGAGGATGCTGAAAAGAGAAGAAGGCTCCTTCCTCCTCCTTCCTCCTCCTTGCTCCTCCTTGCTCCTCCTTCCTCCTCATGAATTTGAAATTCATAAATTCCAGGGCTGACAAAAAAAAAAAAAATACAGCCTTTGTCTGGAGGACTTTGTGCCTCTGACATTAGCAGCACAAAACCTCCAATGATGTTGGTGGAACCCACTTGGGCTTGGCTGGGTGGAGAGATGAATGGTGGTGTTGTGTTGGGAATCAAAAGCCTGATGCCAGGAGACCTTCTAGACCCCTCCCACGCAAGGAGTAGGAGGGACTGGACTGGGGAGATGCAGAATCAAAGGAATTGGTTCATCCCTGGCAAAGTTCTTCCTGTGTGGATCTGAGTCATGTGAGCTGGAGAGAGCTGATGCATCCAGAGCATCCCAGAACTGACTGTGCAGACAAGGAGTGTGTCAGGAGTGGGAAATGGAGCAGCCAGATATAAATATCAGCATTAACAGGGAGGGGGAATAGCTGGAGCAATAACAGAGCGGCTGCTGATTTCTTTGGAGTGTTATCTATAGCTTTTTCATCCTTTTGTTGCCAGTGACACTCTTTATTTTCTGCTTTGACAGGTTCTGTGTGCTCATATTCAGGTGAGTGACATCTCTATAAATCTGCCTGGCTTTGTGATTGTGAGGAGGAGCGAGAGGGACCCTGATTCCATGGCTTGCATTGGCCTTTCGCTGCTAACCTCCATGGGCTGTGCATCCCATGCACTGGTGCCTCTAAACTGGGATTAAACTGGGGGTCAGGATTAGGAAGGGTGGGCAGGAGAGCTCGAGTGTACAGTCCTGATAACGGACATGAATGAAATCAGTGTGGTAAAGTTTTATTTATTAGGAAAGGGTTCTTCCTCCTGAGGGAGACACTGCCCAGGCTCCCCAGGGAATGTCACAGCCTCAAGAGCTCCAGGAGAGTTTGGACAACGCTCCCAGGGCTGCTCAGGGTGGGATTGTTGGGGTGTCTGTGTAGGGATAAGAGTTGGAGCAGTGATCCTGTGGGTTCTTCCAGCTCAGGATATTCTGTGACTCTCCATGAGAATGCCCCATATTTGTCTCGAAACCACAATCAAAAACGTGCAGAGAAATTCCAGCACTCCCACTCCATCGCCTCCTTCACCACCATTAACTCCACAACCCTACAAGCGTTTCATTTGCTGTTTGCTCCTGATTTTTCAGTCCCAGCCGATGCTTCCAACCCAGCCAGCGTGGTGGTGTCTGTGCTGAACATCAGTGCTGTGCTGGGCTCCCAGGCCGTGCTGCCCTGCAAGAGCCACCGCATGGTGTGGACCCAGGACCGCCTGAACGACCGGCAGCGCGTGGTGCACTGGGACCTGCTCAGCTCCTACTACGGGGACAGCAGGATGGAGAGGCTCTGTGACATGTACTCAGCTGGGGACCAACGTGTCTACAGCTCCTACAACCAGGGCAGGATCCTCATGCCCGAGAATGCCTTTGCAGATGGGAATTTCTCGCTGGTGATCAAAGGTACCGAGGGATTTTTTTCCCCCCCCGCGGAGGGTTTGGGGCTCGATGGCCTTTTGGTTGTGATTCTGTTGCTGAACTATGAACACTCCATGGTGATTGTTCCTGTGCCTGCTCTCAGCTAAACCTAAACCAGCTTCCTCTTTCCACCTGGTCGTACAAATGCCTTCCTCACAAGAGAAAATCAACTGGACAAAGTATTTCATTAGGTGACCAAATTATTACATTGGGTGAGATGATTTGTCTCTGTTTAACCCACCCTGTGATAAAGATGGCTTAGAACAAAGTTATTTACATCCAGACAGGGATTTGGGAAACTGTAAATTATACAAATAATCGTTGTCTCAGTATAAAAGATTGAATTCCTCTCTCTTCCCTGCCCTACAGGTGTTGCAGAGAGTGATGCAGGCACATATTCCTGTAATCTTCACCATCACTACTGCCACTTGTACGAAACTGTGAAAATCCAGCTGGTCATTGCCAAGAGAGGTGGGTGAGGTGACAGCTCCAGGTGTGACGGGAGCCACGGGAGGCCTGGGGAGCACCAGCAGAGCCTGCTGCTCTCTGTGCTGTTTGCTGGCTGCTTCCCTGAGGTTCAGAGTTTATTTACAAACCTCTCTTCTTCCTTGGCCAAACCGTGCCTGGAGCCTGCTCAGCTCAGGGTTTGCTCATTACCAAACTGTCCCTGCTGCAGCAGCAGCACACCCTGGTGACAATCCCCCCTCCTGGTGACAATAATCCCCTGGTGACAATCCCCTCCTGGTGACAATCCAGCCCCTCAGCTCAGCCACAAGGACCCGCCTGTGCTCTGCCTGCTGAGCTTGCCGTGTACTTAAAACCCACCTGGAGTCACCAGAGCTTAAACCCAGCTCTAACAGGGAGCTGCTGGCAGGGAGTGCCACCAGTAAAACCCAGTTAAACCCCTGCATAACACCAGTGGGGCTGCTGGGGTGGCAGTGCATCTCCTCTGCTGCTCCCACACGGCAATAAAAACACCCTGAGAGCCCCAATCTGCTCCTCTGAGTTCTTCTCAAGAACTGTTTATTCCTTTTTAAATTCCTTTTCAAGAGCCAAACACAGAGCAGCGCTGCTGCAGCCCCTGCAGTAATTGGGGCTTTGTGGGCAGGAAAGCATTTCCTGCTCGGGGGATTGGGATGAAGATCCTCCTTCCATTCTTAGCCTGTGGAGGGAATTTGCTTCCTGCTTTCTGAAGCAGGAGATTAACTCGCAGTTAGGAGGAGGAGAAAGTGGCCTTGCTTCGTGAAATGGCCAAGGATGTAGAGAATAAAGGTGGGTTTTTTTTTTTTACTAACTGCTGAAATAAGTGTGAAAAAGCCAGGGTTGTTCATGTTCATGCATGTTCAAGCTGTGCCGTGGGGCACTTCCAAGATTTTGGGAGGGGGTGTGTTATAGGATTCCAATCTTGTGGAGTTTTAGGATTCCAAGAGAGCGATCTCAGGTGTGTCCAGGTGTCCTTGACACTTGGGATTCAAGATTCCAGGCTCTGGGAGCAATCTCAGGTGTATCCAGGTGTCCTTGACACTTGGAATTCAAGATTCCAGGCTCTGGGAGCAATCTCAGGTCTATCCAGGTGTCCTTGGAATTCAGGATTCCAGGTTCTGGGAGGAATCTCAGGTGTATCCAGGTGTCCTTGACACTTGGAATTCAGGATTCCAAGGCCTGGGAGCAATCTCAGGTGTCACTGGCTGTCCCTGACACTTGGAATTCAGGGTTCCAGGCTCAGAGTGCCATCTCAGTTGTTCCTGGCCGTCCTTGGCACTTGGACTCGAGTGGCAATTTCTCACCAACCACATCCACGGTATCACGGCGTGCAACAGCAAATCGGGCCAAAATTTTGCTGATTTCAGCCAAGGAAATGAAACTTAGAAAGGAAATCCAGGTCGATTACGTGGGAAAAACACGACAGGCAGGGAAAAACAGGACGAGCGTGTCCAAACACCCACTCCAAGGCCACGTTTCCCCCCAGGCGAAGAGGCCAGCGAGTACTGGGACGGCGAGAAGGCGGTGCTGGTGGCGCAGCTGGGCAGCACGGTGACACTGCCCTGCGTGAACCGGCAGCACATCTGGACCGAGCGGCACAGCGAGGAGGAGCAGCAGGTGGTGCACTGGGACCGGCAGCCCCCCGGGGTGCCCCAGGACCGCGCCGACCGCCTGGTGGACCTGTACGCGTCCGGCGAGCGCCGCTCCTACGGACCCCTGTTCCTGCGGCAGAAGATGAACGTCACCCGCGGGGCCTTCGCCCTCGGAGACTTCTCCCTGCTCATCTCACACCTGGAGAGCGCCGATGAGGGCACCTACTCCTGCCACCTGCACCACCACTACTGCGGCCTCCACGAGCGCAGGATCTACCACCTGTCCGTGGCGGAGCCGCGGAGGGAGAGCAAGGGGGTGAACCTCACCA
The DNA here is from genome assembly GCA_013390045.1 of Picathartes gymnocephalus. NCBI lineage: Eukaryota > Metazoa > Chordata > Aves > Passeriformes > Picathartidae > Picathartes > Picathartes gymnocephalus. Next base: position 2,253,444 of record WEKY01035073.1, read on the forward strand.
CGCACGGCGGGGCACCGGCTGCGGGTGAGTGGATCTCCCGTGGAGAATTGCAAGAAATCCTGCTGGGAAAGCTTCTCCCCTCTTTAGTTGCATGAAATCACAGAATTTCTCTGTCTTGTTTGTGGACGTGGCCATGGTGGTGAGTGGCTTCTCCCATGGAGGATTTGCAGGAAATCCCATTGGGAAAAGCCAGACTCTCCCCCTCTTTAGTTGTAGAAAATCACAGAATTTCGCTGCCTCGTTTGTGGAGGTGCCCATGGTTAAGGTGATGAGGAGGTGTTGGGTCATAGGTTGGACTTGATGGTCTTTTCCCACCTCCACGAGCGCAGGATCTACCACCTGTCCGTGGCGGAGCCGCGGAGGGAGAGCAAGGGGGTGAACCTCACCACGCACGGCGGGGCACCGGCTGCGGGTGAGTGGATCTCCCGTGGAGAATTGCAAGAAATCCTGCTGGGAAAGCTTCTCCCCTCTTTAGTTGCATGAAATCACAGAATTTCTCTGTCTTGTTTGTGGACGTGGCCATGGTGGTGAGTGGCTTCTCCCATGGAGGATTTGCAGGAAATCCCATTGGGAAAAGCCAGACTCTCCCCCTCTTTAGTTGTAGAAAATCACAGAATTTCGCTGCCTCGTTTGTGGAGGTGCCCATGGTTAAGGTGATGAGGAGGTGTTGGGTCATAGGTTGGACTTGATGGTCTTTTCCCACCTCCACGAGCGCAGGATCTACCACCTGTCCGTGGCGGAGCCGCGGAGGGAGAGCAAGGGGGTGAACCTCACCACGCACGGCGGGGCACCGGCTGCGGGTGAGTGGATCTCCCGTGGAGGATTTGCAGGAAATCCCGCTGGGAAAAGCCAGACTCTCCCCTCTTTAGTTGTAGAAAATCACAGAATTTCGCTGCCTCGTTTGTTGACATGGCCGTGGTTTGGGTGATGAGGAGGCGTTGGGTCATAGGTTGGACTTGATGGTCTTTTCCCCCCTCTGGTTCATTCTGTGACTCTGACTTTTCACAGAGGGCTTTTCCACTCTCCCCTTTGTACGGATGTTTAGGCTGTGCAAGGTGCCAGACCATGCAGAATCAACCACCAGGAATTTTCCTCCACCCTTCAGCTTTTCTTTTTTTTTTTTTCTTTTTCTTCTTTTTTGGTGTGTGCCTTAAACCAATTTTCATATTTTCCACTGCACTGAGCTATCATCTGTCAGCCTGTCCAAACTCAAAACAGTCACGCTTCATTCAGGCAGAAAAAGAAAACAAAATCCCAAGTTTAATATTTTTTTTTCCAAGTCTTTTGGGTATATTTATTAACACTTTAAAATATTCATTGTGTTTTAATATTTATTGGCTGTTTAATATAGAATTTTGATTTGCTTCATACATTTTTAAATAGGTTTATTCTCCTGGAGAAATTGGCTTTGTCAAGTCATAGAGACCTAAACTTTTTCCCTGGGGCTAAGGTTGGTGTCCAGAAAACCCAGGCAGTGCTGAAGAGAGGTGGCTGGAGACCAGGACATCCAAATATCAGAGTTCCTGCACACAGCCCTTGAGCCTTATCCACAGATGGAAACCAGACCTTCTTTCCAGAGCTGTCCACCCAGGAATTTATTCCTCTTTTTCCTGGATGTTGTCCCTGCCTGCTCGGAGGTGAGGTGGAATCTCTGAGTGAATTCACCTGGCTGAGTTTGGCCGTGGTGCCCTCAGAGCTGGAGAGATTTCCCTTCCTGACAGAAGCCACTGTCACAGAGAGCAGCTCTGGGCCCAGCCTTGTCCCCTGCAGGCAGCGAGCCCTCAGCTGGGCTGGGAGCACCTCAAGTGCCTCCCTAGAAACACTCCTGCCTTATTGGATTTTATTTTCGCTGGGTTGGTGTTTTTAAATGCTGGAAACAAACCACCTAAAAAACTGGAACCTGTGCCAGCACTCCCAGAAGTGTCAGGACACATCTGCTAAAAGGGTACTGTGGGTTTTGGGGGTATTTCCCCCCACTTTTCCCCTTATTCCCTCTGGGTAATTAACAGGGGGAACTCCCAAGGGAATGGGAGGTGAGGGCTCCATCCTGGTGCTCTGTGAATATTCCCTGAAAGGAATAAAGGTGTCATTTCAGCTCTGTTTTGAAGGAAAAACCCCTCTCCCAGCACAGTCCTGTGGGATTCCATCCGTGCCTGGGCTGGCTTTGTCCATTCCTCTGGCTGCTGCAAGCAGAGAAGTCACTTCCTCTTTACATGTGTAAAACATTGACCTATTTATTTGAGATCTATGAAAAAATGTTCCACGTAAAAATTCTGAGCTCCCCTTCCCTGTGCTGAGGAACTGAAATCCTGCTGCACCCACAAAAGGAATGGAGTCTTGACTTTTCTCTGGGATTTTCTGGGGTTGTTTTTTTTTTTGACCGGGGGGGTGGTATTTATTTTATTGATTTTTATTTCACTTCAAAGGAAACTCATTTTTTGGCATTGAAAACTCTTCCCACTCCATAAACTGTAACCCTTGGCAGGGAGGGGCTGCTGTCTGGAGCCAGAGCAGTGTGGGGTGTGTGTTCTAAGGGACCCTCTGGATGGTTTGGGGCTGGCTGGGATGGCTTTGCTCTGAAATTCCCCTCTGCTGATGGCCAGGGATCGCTGATCCCAGGGAAGGGATGGGGAACATCCTGTAAAATCCTGGGAATCATGGTCTGGTGAAGAACACAGCATCTCCCACCTGCCAGAGGTGCAGGGTGGTGTAAATCAGGCACTGATTTGTCCTTTAATTCCTGCAGTTCAGAAGAATTTCCCCCTTTAATTCCTGCAGTTCAGAAGAATTTCTCCCTGAACGTTCCCTTCTGTGATCCTGCTTTTCTCTGGCTGCCACTTCCAGCGATCCCCCTGTTTTCCTTCCCTCAGATCCAAACGTGGTCAGGGGCCACAATGTCATCAATGTCATCATCCCTGAGAGCAGGATGCACTTTTTCCAGCAGCTGGGCTACATCCTGGCCACTCTGCTGCTCTTCCTCATCCTCCTCATCATCGTGGTCCTGGTCACCCGCAGGCGCCGGCAGAGAGGTGAGTGCAGGGACAAGCAGCCCTGTCCTGCTTGGAGTGATGCCTTCAGTTTTAAGTTTTTTTCCTGTTCTGCTTTAGCTGCATATTCAGTGTTCCTGAGCTCTCCTCCCAGGGCACTCAGACACCACAATTCTCTCCAGCCCAACATTCCAGGACAATCCTTCCCAACCTCAGCAAACCCAAAAGCACCAACAACGTCAAAAAAAGGAGGCCAAGCAAGGAGGATGGAACTCCATCATTCCCAGTGATTCATTGGCCAGTTCAGCTCCAGATGCAAATGGAGCAGAACTTCTCCAAGTGTGAAACCCCGTGCCCAGGCCCCTTTTCTGTGCCCATCTCGAGGCCCATCCTGGCAGGGCTGCAGCCGGGCTCTGCCATTGCCAGGCTGTGCCCTTGGAAGGCCTTGCCAGAAATCCCTGCTTTATTCCTCTCATTTTGTCCAGCCTCTGCTCCAGCTCACACTGATCAGGCATCAGTTGGGACACCCTGGGACATTGTTCTGCAAATAATTCCTGCAAGGAACAGTGCTGGGGGCAGGGATCCCCTCCTGGAAAAGCAGGAACCTGCCCACGGGGGAGGATTTGCAGGGCTGCTGTGCTGTAACGTGTCCAGGCTTTGATTTCATGGAGTTGTTGGAGTTGGAAAAGATCTCCAAGGTCTTTGGCTGAATCCCACTCATGATTTGCTGAGTTGCTCTGTAGGAGGGAGGAGAAAAGCCCTTCACAAGTGGGATTTATCCCTTGGGAGCTCAGGTGTGCAGGTCCGGGCTGGGCGAGTCTGTGGCGTTCCAGAAAGGGACCCTGGGATCTCTGGGTGACACCTCCAGCTCTGGCTTTGGGTGCCACACAAAAAGCCAACACCAGGGATGGATCTGGACTGGCTGTGACTGCTCATTCTGCTTTTTTTTAGGTTATGAATACAATGTGAAGAAATATGGAGAGTAAGTACAATTACAGAGTTTATTAATTAGGTTTAGCATGAATAAAAATGAACTCAGCTAAGAGCCTAAAGCAGCTGAGGATCTGCTTAGGAGGAGGAAGTAGAAGGAGAAAATTGTTTGTGGGGATGATTTGGGAATTGAATTTCCTTTTGTTACTCTTTGGGAACTGATTCAGGGATGAAGCTTCTGTGAGATGTCCTTGGGAGTTGGGGATAAAGGAATAAAGCACAGATCTGCTCTGAGATGTGGCCAAGGTCTTGGACTTGGGCTTCTCCAGACCTTATTTTATATTATTAAAGTGGAAGAGATAAGGAAATTCCAGTATTGGTTGCCCATTGTTCTAAGATCTGGACAAACACATGGGGGAAAAAAATTTAAAATTAAGTAAATTAAATTCTCTAAAGAAGCATTAGAAAAGCTACTGTGAAAAAGAGTGAAAGGAGCAGTTATTAAAGGATGGGACAATCCCATTTTCCACCATTATTCCCTTTTCAGGAAGGATGTGAACCTTAAAGAATTTACAGTGGACACGACAGATCTGACCCCACACAAAAGTGAAGACATCAGGCTGGGTAGGTATCCCTGGCCTCCAAACCAGCCCAAAATCCCTGTAAATCTGAAATTTCTAATGGCACTTGGATATTTGGAAGTGATTTAACCTATTCCTTAACCTCTGAAAGTGGGTATGGGCTTTATTTGACCAAAATTGGGTAAAGAGAAGTCCTGAGTTGTTGAGTTCATTGCCTCCACCTTCTGCTGAAGCCAGTTTGGTTTAACTTTCTGATTTCCTCCTCCCTGGATGTCAAATCATTCAGTGAACAGTTGGGCCTTCTGTCCAATTTGTGGTATTAATTAGGGCAGATAAACGGAGAATAAGAGGAAAAAAATTCAATAGAAGCCCTGAGATACAAAAGAGAAAATGCAAATGCCCCTGGAACTCGTGGTAAAATGAAAGACACTGGAAAGGGGGGAAGGGAGCTCATCTCCCACTGTGAAAGTGATTTTTTGGGGATATACAGCACTGATTTGGGGGAATTTCCAACATTCCTGAAGATGGATGCTGCTCCTTGCTGGGGTTTGAATGTGCAGCCTTGAGATTTTTGTGTCAATAATTGATCAGGGATTGGTTCTTGCTGGGATTTGGAGTGAATCCATTGCACAAAACTGATGCTCTTGTCTGCACCACCCTGAGATTCCTGAAGCCTTGCCATGATGCCAAATTCATACTTGATTAACCAGGAAATAATTGTCCCTTTGATTTTTTCATTTGCATCCCCAGTAAAGGGACAACCTTTAAAAGAACAAGCTGACTAAGCTTAGCTCCCAAGAATTGGTGTAAAGGCCCCAGTAAACCAAAAGCTGGAAGTAAAGACAGAAATTGCAGGGGGTGGGTTACAAAACTCCTTCTCTGTGTGTCCCAGGAGAGCAAATTCTCTGGATGATTGCATCAGTCACCTCCAGGTGAGCTTTGAGGAGATAATCCAGAGCTGGAAGGCTCTGTGGTGCCTGTGAGGAGCAGGGAGCTGAAGTTTGCACAACTGATTAATGCCACGGGCTAAAATGAAGTCAGAGCTGTTTTCCTGTTGAGTAACTCCACAAATAATTCCTAGAAATCCGAGGTGCCAGACCTAGAGCACATCGAGGAAGGACTGATCACCTCTCTCTTGCTCATATAAAACTCTGTTTTCTTTTAATACCCTGCTGTGAATTCTGCTCTTCCCTTGCACAGATTACAAAAACAACATCCTGAAGGAGAAGGCTGAGCAAGCCAGAAGCTTCCCAGCAAAGAACATTGATTTAGACAAAGGTAATGATGACTTTCCTCTCCCTAATTGGTGCCTGTAGGGACCTTCTGATGGGCAGCAGGAGGGAGGGACAGTCCATCACTGAGAGACCAAGCCACAGCCAAAGGAGGAATGAGAAACCTCATGGAAAAGCAGGAATGAGGAGCCAGCTCCCTGCCCATCCTTTCATCACAGAGCCACAAGATGCAAGCAGTGATTAGGCTTTTACAAGCTTCGGGCATGGCACAAATTGGAATTTTTCTGGATTGGAAAAAGGCAGCCTGGCAGGGCTGGAATTGTGCCTGCTCTACTGTGACCTCACAGGGAGGGAGATGGAGCCCAAAAATGTCCTGGCCTGCTGTTTGTGCAGAAAGAGAGTGTTTGCAGCTGAATTAATTTGTGGGTCACGGGCAGTTACTTCATCCAAGGACAGCAAACAAGGCTGTCCCTGGGGGCTGACCCAGGATTGATCCCCAGGGTTGTGCCTCTGTCTGTAGGACAGCACTCCTGTCATCAGCTCCGAGATTCCCAGGAGTCATTCCAGAGGAATCAGGATATAATAACTGGGGCTGGAATGCCACCAGGCAGGGACTGGGCTGGAGAGCCCCTGGGCTGCCTTTGTGCTGCTGCCCCTGATGGAATTCTCATGGCACTTTCTCCTGCAGAGCTGATCTGGGCAATGATTTACCCCCAGTCTGTCTCTCTGAGGGGCTTTTTGATATCAGGGCTGTGGGTGACTGCAAATGGTCACTCTAGAAATAAATCCATATTTTTGTGCTTCTTTTGAATGGTTTGGAATCTCTCTCCAGGTGCTGACCCCCATTTCCATTTGCTTTCAGATTTCAGGAAGGAATATTGTAAATGAAGACACTCCCAAGCTGCTGGCTGGACCAGAAGCTTCCATCCAAGATAGATAACATGGAAGAGAGATGCTTTTTCTTAATTCCATCTCCCTCCAGTTCCCAGAGAGTTTTTTTCACGTTGACTTTTCCCCCACACAAGGGTGCAAATGCTTCTTGAAAGAGTTAAACTGTCTTGTGTGCATTTATGGGGTTGGGTTGCCTTTCCTCCCTCTGTTCTCCCAATCCTCCCTCCCCCTTTCCTTTCTTGACAATTATTGTTGGTTTTTATGCATCAATGATTTTTATGAGCTGAATCAGCAGACGTTTTGCTTTGATGTTATTGCTTTAAATAAAACCACCTGCATCACACATCCCGGGCCATCATTACACCAGGCATTTTTCCATGTGGTGAATGCATCAGGATAACAATGGCAAAGCCTGATCCCTCTCCCAGGCTGGCACAAATCAGTGCCACCCAGCACTTTGTGTGGTCCAGGTGAAGCACAGAGAGCACAGCTCTCCCAAATGGCAGGGGAAAACCTCATTTTATCAATGGGGAAATGTCAGAATCCTCATTTTAAAGGAAAAGGAAGCACACCAATGGCTGAGGGCTCAGCTCAGAGTCAGAATCCTCATTTTATCAGTGGGGAAATGTCAGAATCCTCATTTTACAGGGCAAGGGAAGCACACCAGTGGCTGAGGGCTCAGCTCAGAGCACATTTCTCTGCATTTCTCACCCTGTGTTTTGTTGATTTGTTTCTGTTCCAGCACAGAGCAGATTTGACAGGAGCAGGCATTTGATGGATGCAGCCAGAGAGCTGTAAATGCCAGGCTCAGTTAGATCAGAACCAGGAATGTTCTGGAGAGGGCTGAGCTCCTGTGTGGAAGCTGGGATGGGATTTTCCTGCAGCCCTGGGATGGATCCAGGCCCCACAGAGCACCCCAAACCCAAGGTACGACCCCAGCACGGGGAGATGGTGAGAGGGAGCAGCTCCAGCAGGAACAGGAGTAACAACAGGAATTTTCAAGGGCTCAGAATGGGAGTCCAGGAGAGGGACGAGTCCATTCCCATGGATTCTGGGTGCATTCCTGAGGCAGGGAGGCTGTGGGCTGCAGGGAGGTTCTAGCTATGAACAGTCAGGTGCCAAACATTTGGAAGTAATTCAGTGTTGTAGTCCAAGCAAGTCCAAAACCTCAGGAAAGCTGTAGGATATTATCAGTTCTTGGGGCATGGAAGGAAAAGGTGTTTCCTGCTGCTGTGAGGGTGGTGACAGGCACTTGGGTGAGGGTGCCCAAGGAGGGGGTGGCAGAGAGGGGGGATTTGTGTGAATGGAGCTGGGGCAGCACCTCCAGGACCCAGCCCTGCCCTTTTCTTGCCAGTTTGGGTGTCTTGTCTGACTGATGCCAACGTTCTCAGGAATCTGAAGCCCACTGCAGACCCCTGCCCCTCCTCCCCCGGGCACCAGGGATCTCTGCCAGGACTCAGGGGGCTGCACTGGGTGGGATGGCTCCTCAAAACTGAGCTCAGCGCTGCCAAAAACCTGGTGGGTGAGGCCTCCAGAGGGGCTGCGCTGGCTCTTCAGGAGGTGGGATGTCACAAAAATGCACTTTTAATGGAAAATGGACCATGGACTTTTTTATAGATACTAATATGTCTGTTACTGGGGGCTGTGCTAAAGAATAATTGTATTGGGGGCTGTAATTTTTAATGCCTTTGAGCAGTAAAAATATTAATAATACAGAGGTGGAGGTGAGGCTTTCTAAGCTGCAGCTGAGCAGATCCTCATCTTTTAATTTCCTAGCCCTTCCAGTGCTCTCCACGTGTTTCTGATTTGTAATTAATTACCTTTATCCTCACTGAAGATCCACCCAAAAAATGTCCAGGATTAGCGCAGAGAAAGTTCTGGGGCTGATCCCAAGCCCCTCTTTGCCCTTCCCTGAAGCCGAGAGGGATTTTTACTCTGCCCTGAAACCCAGGCTGCATTCCTGCAGGTGCAGGAGGCTGTGCTGGTTATTCCATCAGGGTGGCACAGCCTCAAATAATTGTCATTAATGTCTCTCTGCCTCCCTTTCATGTCTGTGAGTCAAAGGTTGGGGATTTTCCCTTGCCAGCTCCAGTTGCTCAGCACAGCTCGCACAGACACCAGCTCAGAGTGGGGCTACTCATCAACTCCACAGGCATTTCAGTATTTTATTTCACTCCTGGGCTGCAGAATGGCTTAAGGGGGGCAGGAAAAATTAATATGTTCTCTGAAACAAGGGCTGGGAAGTGCTTTCTGAGTTCCTCATCCTTGCTTTGATCACTGGTTGGGATCTGGGTGATGGTCAGACACACCAGGATAACCCTGGTGAGGATGGGGTGGGATTATGGCTCAGGATAAACCAGGATAACCCTCCTGGTGGGCATGGGGTGGGACTTTGGCCCAGGATAACCTTCCACCTCCCTGATGGGGATGGGATGGGATTATGGCCCAGGATAACCCTCCCTGGTGGGGATGGGGTAGAATGGGATGGGATTCTGGCCCAGGATAACCCTCCCTGGTGGGGATGGGGTGGGATTCTGGCCTTTTTCCCTTCAGGACAGGAATGCTGTGTGACTGATCACCACCGTGGCTTCCACCAGCAGCCACTCTGTAATTTAGCAAATTAAGATTCTGCCTGAGAGAGAGCCAGGCAAGTGCTGGGTAACCAAGAGGGAAAACCAGCTGTGGATGTTTTTCTGGTTATTTCTGAATGCAGAGGAATTAACAAAGGCTGTTTGCCCCAAAATCCTGGTGAGAAGCCACTGAGGCCCTTCCCACTGCCCTCTGCATTCCCAGTCTGTGGCACTGCTGGGAAATCCATGGAAATCCGAGGGTTCCACATGGAATTGCCCCCTCGGCTGGGGCAGGAGTGCTGCTCCCTCTTCCCACCCTGCCCTCGCAGACAATTTGGTTTTCTCTGTCCTTCTCTCATCTTTCTCTCCCTAATCTGGCATTTGCCTCTTGTGGAGAAACACTTCTTTCATGTCTGTAGCACTTGGCCTGAGTTATTTGAAGTGATTTTCTCTCTGTGCCAAGGAATTGCTGCACTCTGATAAACTCCTTTACCTTCTTTTGCAGGCTTTGCCCCATCACAGTCTCCCTGGTTTCCTGAGACATGGATTTTGTATTAAATTAGTTAAAATAATAAGAATAATCCCCAGGATTTGTGCAGCAGTTGCTCCTCAGTGAGAACTTCACCTCGATGAGGGCAGAGAAAACAAAGTTTTTTAGGGAAATAAATGGGCTGTGAGCTCTTGGTGTGGGACAAGGAAAGGGGGTTTGGCAGTGACCTTAAAAGGGGCTAAAACTGAGATTAGAACTAGGAGCCCCTCTTTTTCAGCTCTGTGCACACTCTCCACACTAAGAACATCCTCCCTAAATCTTGGTTTTTTTCTTTGTTGTAGCAGAATTAATTCTCATTTTTCTTTGTTGTAATGGAATTAATTCTCATTATTATTGTTGCTTAACTTTTACCATTGGTCTGTGTAACTCTCCTAACATTTAAGCAATAAAGGAGGATAAAATGGAATTTCCAGCTCAGGTTGATTTTATTTCTTGCCCTTTTTGGAGGTGCTTTCTCAGCTATTAGCCAAGATTAGCTAATTCTTCCCAATAGCAGGGTGTTTCATCTCAGAGCATCCCAAAGTGCCTGACAAAGTGTAGATTGGATCCAATAAATGATTCCAGTGGTTCCAATAAACTTTCCACATGGGACATGGCTATTTGACAGGGTCATGGGGCCCCCAGAGGAATTTCAGCTCTCCAGAAATGTTGTATAATGAACAAATCTGCAGCTGGGGATGGAGCTCAAACCATCCATCAGAGAGGAAGGCTGGCAGCCCTGCCAGAGTTATTGAATTTTGCAGGTCCAGAAGGGAAGAGAACACATCCTGCTGGAATCTGGGTCTCCCTGCCAGCCCAAATTCCTCTTTTCCTTGCAGAACTAACACCTTGCAGAGTTCCTGCTGCACATTCTGCTCCTGGAAGCCCTTCCACCCCCTGAGCACTTCCCCAGCTGAGTTCTCCCAGGGACACTGATGGAAAGAGCTCCTGCTGCAGCCTGGACACTGCAGGGCCAAGGATTTGATGGATCAAGGCAGGATATGAAACTAAAAAGTGGCCAAAAAGTGCATTTGGCAAACTAAGATTATTGAGCAGCTTGTCCAGCTCTGGTGAAAATGTCATCTCCCCTCTTTCCTGGTGGAAATCCCACTGCCAATCCCCAGCAGCTCTGCTCTGGGGTGGATCAGCACCCAAATAATCCTTTCTGGAGCTGCTGTGGGGCTTCACTGGTCTCTGCTTGCAGACTCCAGTCCAGGCCCTGTTGCTTTTTTATTTCTGAGGCATCTTTAGTTTTTTCTGTCAGTGGATCTGATTTTCCAGCAGAGCAGCTGGGAACAAGGAAAAACTCATTTAGACACCAGCAGACCACTGAAATGAAATATTTTCATTATCTTCCACTTGTCTGAAGTGAAGTCCAGCTTGTCCCAGTTTCCTTTCTGCCTCCCAGTCTGGGGAGAGTTTTACCAGGGGAGAGGGACTTGTAAGTCATCAACAGAACAAATTTCTGAGGGGAAGAAGGAGGCTGAAGACCCAAATAAACATTTCTAAGCAAAAACCTTCAATTTCCTAGCGGTCTGTACGTGGCCTTCAGCAGACGAGCTGCTCTGCAGACAATTCCTGCAGGGAAATTGGTCAAGTGTGACTCTTTCTTTTTTTAAAATACTGCTGCAGCTGCTAAGGAGAGGTAAGAAAAGCAGAGAAAAGAACAGAGATTGAATGATGATGAGGAGGAGCTGGGATCAATGCAATGAATTTATCATTGCTGAGGTCTGCATCCCATGGAAGTGTTTGAAAACCCAGTGTTGTCCTCTATCCTCTTTCTCCCTCCCTGTGGGGCAATATCCCTCCTTAACACACATTCCTAAATCAAGAGGCATTTGGGGCATGCAAACACCTCCTGTTATTTCTCATTTCCCCCAGGTTTATTTGTGTTTAGGTCCAGGGGCAGCCCCGGGGAGCTCTGCAGAGGTTCCTGCAGTCAAAGTCTTTTGCTTCCCTCTAGTGTTTAATTTCCTTTTCAGTCACTGCCCGAGCCCCACTGCACAGAGAGAGAGAATAAACAGGAAAAAACCTTGCAGATCCTCCAGAGCAGATCCAGGAGAAGTTTAAAGTGGCTTGGATTGGATCCTGCTGACATCCCCCAGCTGGGAGCCAGCCCACAGCCTCTCCACTTTGAGCACTGTGCGCTGGTTGCAGGGACATTTCTCTGCCTCTCTTTCTGTTTTGGGATCATTTCCATGTTTAGTTCACCTCCTGCATCGATGCCAATCTTGCCAACAATCCTCTGAGTGAAATTTTGTTCTTTTACAGATAAATCCCTGCAGAGTGTGGATGAAAAACACCCAGGAAACCTCGGGGTGCGTGCTCAGAGCTTTGTTTTCCCTTTGGTCCCATCTCCTCACGCAAACATTTACTGTGTCAAATATCGTTGCAAAATTTTTGCCCAAGAACAGACAGTTCAGTTGTTTTCCCATGGAATATTAAGGTTATGTGTTCTACCTGATGTTCAAGAATAGCTTGGTGTTTAACTGGAAAAGAGTTTTTTAATAAGCAGGAGATTCTTTGAGACCTCATAAGGACACTGCTCTGAAACCTTCATTTTCTGGTTGTCATTTTGGGGGGATTTCTAGAAATAAAGGTGAATTCTTTCCAAAACATCACCTGTGTGGCACTAAAGAGTTTTTTCCTGATTCTGTGGTCCCCACCTGTTTCCCATCTCCATTCCCACTCCCATCCCCATCCCTTCCCTGTCCTGTCCTTTTCCTATCCCTGTCCCATCGCCATCCTCTTCTCTTTACCCTTCCCCTTCTTTGTCCTGTTCCCTTCCACACCCCCTCGCCCATTTCCATCCAGTTCCCTTCCTCATTCCATTCCCTTCCCCTTCCCTGTCCCATCCCAGTTCCCTTCCCATCCCATCCCCTTTCCCCTTCTCCCGCCCCATTTTCCATCCCTTTTCCCTTCTCCCATCCTCTTTCCTATCCCCATTCCCATACACATCCCTTTTCCCATCACCTTTCCTTTCTCCCATCTCCTTTCCCGTCCTTTTCCCCTTTCCCATTCCTATCCCCAATTCCATCCCATCCCAATCCCCTTCCCTCATGCCCTTTCTGATTCACATCCCCCTTCCCTCCCTATCCCCATTCCCAAATCCTTCCCTTATCACCTTTCCCTTCCTCGTCCCCTTTCCTTTTCCCATCTCCTCATCCTATCCTCTTCCCCTTCCTCATCCCCATCTCTTTTCCCCTTCCCTTTCCTTATCCCCTATACCTTTTCCATCCCCTTTCCCTTTCCCATCTCCTTTCCTTATCCCATCCTCTTCCCTTTCCTCAACCCTCCTCTTATTCTCATCCTCTTCCCTTTCCTCAACCCCGTACCCATTCTTATTCTCATCCCCTTCCCTTATTCTCATCCCCTTTCCATTTCCCATTCCCTCCCCATCCCCAATCCCATCCCCTTTCCTTTTCCCATCCGCATTCCCTTTCCCTCCCTATTCCCATTTCCATCCCCCTCCTTTATCCCCATTCCCTCCCTATCCCCATCCTCTTTTCCATCCCATCCTCTTGCCTTTCTCCATCCCCATCCCATCCCCATTCTTATTCCCATCCCCTTTCCCCATCCCCATTCTCACTCCCACCCCACCGGCAGCGCGGGGCCATCCCCGCCGCCGGGGCCGTGGTGCCGCCGGGCCGGCAGGGGCG
>WEKY01035073.1:2267549-2293287 GCA_013390045.1 Picathartes gymnocephalus
GCGCCCGGGCAGGGCGGGCGTGCCCGAGGGGCCGTGGGGCGCTGGGCCGGGCCGAGCGCGGAGCTGTCGGGGTGAGGACAGAGGGGCTCCGGGGACGGCGCTGGGACGGTGGCTGTCAAAGCTCGGGGGTCGAACGGGTGACAGGCGGTCCTGGTTGAACGCGTGTGAAATGGTCAGTGGTTAAACGGGGGACAAGTTGTCGGTGGTCAAACGGGCGTGAAATGGTCAGTGGTTAAAGAGGTGGTAAGTGGTTCGTGGTCAAATGAATGTCAAATGTCGGTGGTCAGATGGGTGTGGAATGGTCGGTGGTTAAATGAGGGGTGAGTGGTCCGTGGTGAAATGAATGTCAGATGGTCGGTGGTCAGATGGGGGACGAGGGGTCGGTGGTCGGACGGGTGTGGAATGGTGAGTGGTTGCAGGGGTGTGAAATGGTCAGGGGTCAAACGCTGCCAGGGGCTGTGCTCAGACCGCAGCTGGCAATGAGGTCAGAGGGATGTCAGACGGTACCTGGTCAAACGGGTGTGAAGTGGTCCCTGGACAAACCCGTAACACTGGTCAGTGGTTAAACGGGTCCAGGGGCTGCACTCAGACAGGGACTGTCAAATCTGCTGGGCTCAAACGGGTGTCAGCCAGTCCAAGGTCATACAGGAGTGCAGTGGTCAGTGGTCGAACAGGTGCCAGGTGGTCAGGGGTCGAACGGGTGTCACACAGTCCCTGTCCGAAGGGGTGACAAGCGCTCAGAGGTCAAACGGCTCCAGGGGCTGTGCTCGGCCAGCAGCTGTCAAAGGCTCGGTGCTCACACGGCTGCCAGATGGTCAGTGGTCACACAGGTGACACACGGTCGGTGGCCAAATGTCTCCTTGCAGGGACACACGCTGGACTGGGAGTGCTGGAGAAGAGCAGGGCTGGACTTTGAAATGACCTCTGTGGTGACCAGAGGCAGCTCAGTGACCAGAGCCAGGGGATGTTTGACATTGCTCTGCTCCCTGCACACCACTGTGGCTTGCGTGCCACTGGGCTTAGCGACAGCCAGAATAAAATAAACCAATAAAAGTCCCTTTGACAGTTTGCCAGACAGTAACTTTCAAAATGTATTAATCCTTTTGTAGCAAATCACTTCTCTTTGTACTCACATCTGTCGCTGGCAAGGCAATTTTGCACAGTTAAATGCTTTGCCAGGAAAAAAAAAAAAGGGAGCAGGTTTGTGGGAAACTCGTGCGGACCTGACTCCAAAATAACACCGTGGTTGAGGCGCAGGTTTTATGTTTGGTGAGATGGATCACCCCAAGCATCCTTGGACGTGTTGTGCAGCCTCTTTCTTATCCCTGGGACCCGAAGCCTTTCATGCTGATTGTGTTTTTATCCCTGGTGGAATGTGGATATTGTTTGTTGACACGTATTTCTGATGTGGCGAGTTGTTAGTGTTGGCTTGTAACCACAGGAGTGTTCGTGGATTGACTTCTTGTTTTTCTCAGTTGTGCAGACATTTTTTTTGGGTGGAAACAACCCTACAAAATGTTTGTTTTCAAAATAATTATCTTTGAAATCGACGGTTGGTAAATTTTTCTCCTTCACCCGCCCCCCGAGTGACAGGGACATGGTGCTGTGGTAGAAATTCAACTTGTGTTTGTGGTTTGATTTCACTAAAGGAGGTTGGGATTGTTGGGGCAGCATCTGCATCATTCCCAATGCCACAAAAATTTAAGATTAGGAAACATAAACTGCGCTGAGGCATCTTGAACACACAGGGATGTTTTGGTCTTTGACCAGGAAACAGAGTTAGCAACAAACCCTAGGGTGGGTTTTCTTCTTAGCCTCAAAATTGGGGTGAAACTTCTCTGTTGTTCCTGGAAATGGAGATGATGGAAGATGAAGGACTGTGAGGATCAGCACCTGGAAATTGTGTCTCTATTATTTATTTATTTGAGACCCAACAGTCTCAAATACAACTGCTGAAAGCATTTGGGTGACAATCCATTGCCTTGAGACAGCTCAGAGTGACTCTGCACGTGGGACTCCTGAGCTGTCAGTCAGGTTTTGTTTGCATTTATTTTGTATGTCTTGCTCCTTTTGTGTTTGTGCCTCTCTGGATCCAAAATATTTGGGAAAATTAGAAGACAATTCAGATTAATTTTGGCTGTCTTAGTAAGTGTTAATAGTAAATACGGGCTTTGTTTTCATCATCTCCTCTGCAAACTGACTTTTGTAGAATCATGGAATATCCTGAGCTGGAGGGGATCATCCAGCTCCTGACTCTACCCAGACACCCCCAAATCCCACCCTGGGCATCCCTGGGAGCGGTGTCCAAACCCTCCTGGAGCTCTTGGGGCAGTTCCCATTCCCTGGGGAGCCTGGGCAGTGCCCAGCACCCTCTGGGGGAAGAACCTTTCCCTAAAATCCATCCCAGCTCCCCTGGCACAGCTCCATCCTTTTAATTGTTGCAAACAGGCAATTCCTGCTGCCGTTGCCACAAACCATAACAGAACTGTGTCTCTCTAATTTCTCCCTTATGTGCCTGAAAATCTCCTCCAGAGCAGCTCTTCCCTGGATGTTCTGGAAGTGGCTCTTGGGCTGGAGCTGCAGGGACATTTTGGGTGTCCCTGTGGTGTCCTGGTGTCCTTCCCAGTTGTGCCAAGCTGGGATTTGGCTTGGTCACTTGACAGGGCAGTCCCAAAATCCCAGTGTGGACTGTGAGATGTGAAAAGCACTCCTTGTGTTGGGAAAGCAAATGTTTTCCTGGAGGATTGGAGCCTCCTTGGGAAGCCAGGGATCGGGAACTGACTCCTTGCAATTCTGCACATGCTGTTGTAATTAAGGCACGGCCTTTCCTGGATCCTGGAATAATGGAATAAATAATGTGCTCAGGAACAGTGGATGTGCTGAATGGCTTCCAACTGCGAGAGATGGAGTGGCTGAGGGTTGGGATGGAGCTGGGTCATGGAATTAAAGCCCTGGGAAGGTGCAGGGGGAGGCGTGGGAGTGTCACGTTCCCTTCTGAGCTTTGCTTACAGTTTAATTTACTGTTCTCCCACTTTCCCCTGTGCCAGTTCATTCCCCAACTCCTGAAGGGCTGGCCTTGCCCTTCCTCTGCTTTCCTGCTGCCTCCATCTGTAGACACGATGCTGTTTTTAAGATGCTGGATGTCCAACTGTGCCCTGGCATTAATACTCAACCCTTGGAAGTGCTTTGTAGCTTCTATTTTTATTCTGGTTGGTGGGAAACCAAGCAGGGACATTACAGGATCAGCCTCATTAATGTGACAGCATCCACCAGCAGTGAAATTTAGGAGAGGTGATGTTTGAGGTATGTTTTTGTGGACAGCGAGCTGTGTCATCAGCTGATTTAATTAATTCCAGCCACTGATTCTTTCCTCAGGGCAAAGCTCAGAGGTCACTTGCCATCAGTGACATTTTTGATTGTCAGGTTACAGCCCCACACATCCTTGCAGGAGCACAGAATACAATTCAGTTCATTCTTTTGATGATTAAAAAAATGACAGCTAATGAATCCATCTAAAAATAAAGCTGTAGCTTGTGATGCCTGGGCTCTCATGACTGAAACGGTGGCAGCTGTGTGGGATCCAGATGATTCGTAATGAATCTGTGTGACAGATCCTACAAGAGGAATTCCTATCTGGCTGCTCTGAAATATTTGGTATTTCCAGAGCTTCACTTGTAAAACACTATCAGGAACTTCCAGAAGCACAAAATGATGAATGTGGAGGATCCAGGCATTCCCAGGTGGTTTATTTTCTATACAAAAACCTGGCTGGAGATTTTGCTGTTCCAGTGTGGGATGTGATGCTGGGGCAGGATTGTGGCAGGAGAGGTTCAGAGGAAGAACTGAACCATCCTAAAGACCTGGCGTGTCCAGAATTGGATAAATCTTCCCTCTGTGCATTGTTGTGGTTCCTCTGGCCCGTTCATTCCCCCTGTGAGTGGGGCAGGAAGAGTCCATGGAACAGCAGAGTGTGTCTGTTCTGCCACCCTTTGGGTGAGGTTCAAATCCTCATTCTTTCCATTGTGTGAACTAATACTCCTTTGATTGTACTTCTTCAGGGAGTACTCTGAGGAGTGGCTTTTTCAGCATTCCTTTGGTATCAACCAAAAAGCTTCCTTTTTTTAAACTGCACTTTGAGGTGCAGCTAAAAATTGGTTTTCTTGGTTGAAAACTGGCGAGAAAATGGGATTAAAAGCAGTAGGAATCAGGTTTGGGACTGGGGTTGTGAGCTGAATGGGGTAATTTTTGATAGGAGAGAAATGTGGGAAGCATTTTGTGCCTTTTCTCATGGAGGCAGTGCAGCATCCCTGTTTTCACCCCTGCCCTAAGAGGAGTTAGAAATAGAAACAATTGACAGATGTCTTGCTATGCTATAATTTCATAATTAGGAAAGCTTTTAGAGACGAGATCTTTTTTAAAAATACACAGAATAATTTTAGGGGGAGGAACGAAAGTAGGAGTTGCTTATTTATCCATGAAGCTTGGACAGTTTAGAGGGATTGTTTGCAAGAGTTTGGAGTGACAGGACAAAAGGGAATGGCTTCAGGCTGACAGAGGGCAGGGTTAGATGGAATATTGGGAAGGAATCCTTCCCTGGGAGGGTGGGGAGGCCCTGGCACAGATTTCCAAAAAAAATTTGTGGTTGCCCCATCCCTGGAAGTGCCCAAGGCCAGGTTGGAGCACCCTGGGATAGTGGAAGGTGTCCCTGCCCATGGCAGGGGTGGCACTGGATGAGCTTGAAGGTCTCTTCCAACCTAAATCATTCTGGGATTTTCTGATATTTAAAGTGCAGTTTGGCCACTGGACATAAAGAGTTTGGAAAACCCAGCAGATTTGGGTGTTACATCCACAGAATTCCACAATCACTGAATGAAATCTGCTGTAAAAATCCAGCAAGCAGAGGAATGTCAGACAAAAACCTGGAAGTTTCATTTTTTTCCTGTTCCCTGTTCTCAGGAGCCACAGAGTTCTAAACTCCGAGCAAGGAAAGTTTTTTGGGCTGAGTTCTGTGCTTAGAAAACTCTTTCCAGGCTTATTCAGGGATGTGCAGCAGACTGGCCAAAAGGATTCTGCCTTTTAGGTGGATTTTGCTGTGCTCTGGTGTAGTCAGGCCACAGTTTTGGGTTGGGTTTTTTTTGGGGGGGGGGGTAGTTACTGCAACACGGATTTTAATGAGGTATTTTTGCTGGTGTTTTTAAGGAGACCCTCTCAAGACAGCCACATGAAAGGATTTCTCCCTCCATCCTTGTTTGAAAACTGAGCAAGCAGGTGACAGAGGCTGATATAGGTCAGTTACAGGTAGGAGTTTGTCTTTTTTGAAACGGAATAAAATAAAATAACACCAAGGCAAGTGGTTCTTATTTGCTGGAGAAAACACGGAGCTGGCAGGGGAACGTGCAGAGGGGGGCATGTGCTAAAAATAACAGGTTAGGAAAATGATCTTTGCAGCTTTGTGACAGGGCTTGGTGCCCACACAGAGGGAGCCTGGATGGATCAGAACCAGGCCAGGGGATGTTGAGGCAACTGCAGGGATCAAAGCTCTGGCAGGAATTTTCAGCTGTGCAGATGGAAAGTTTCAGAAATGCTGCTTTAGGGAGAGCCAAGGGTGGCTTGGATGTGAGGACCTGGGGAGCAGCCAGGGAATTCCAGGTGATGTCCAGGTTCCAGAGCTGAAGGATGGGCAGGTCGATTGGCCTGGAACCTTTTTTGGGGTTTGCCTGGAATCTTTGCCACTGAAATGGGAGCAAGGTAATCCTGACAAAGCAGCCATGGAGAATTTCCTCCTGTGTGCTTGTTTGCCCTGTCTCCTCCTCTTCATTTTGTCTCCTTTACCCTCAGTGTTATTGAGGGTGTTTTTAGGAAGTATTTCCATGAGGGCAGAACTAATAAAAGCAGCTTTTCTGAAGTTTCATGTCCTCTCAGTGTTTACCTGCTGTATTTTCTCTCATCAGTGCGTAAAACTGATGAGAAAAATACACTTTATTTGAACACAGGGTGGGGCTTCAGCTGCTTCTTCAGTCCCAGAATTCACCATACAGACCTTTGCAAATGCCTGTGGCACATTTACTGAAAATATCTTTCAGCAGATGGAGCAACAAGTGGGTTTCTTGTAAAAGGGTTTTTTTCTTTCCCCTCCTTTTTGGCCAGGTTTGCCTGGCTGGAGGCTGGAGGGGAATGATGGATTGTGTAAGAGCCCAGGTGGCTGCAGGTCAGGCTGGCACAGCTGCTCCTGGGGTGTCACCAGGCAGGGCTGGCCCAGGGGATGAATGTCAGGCATGTCACAGTCCAGGGGTGACAGCCACCACCCTTCTCCCCTGCTCTGCCAGCCCTGATTTTGGTTGGGACTGATCCAACACCTGGTGAAGTCACTGAGGGCCTTCTTTTTCTCAAATACATTGAATTTTGAGCCATTTTCCAGCTGGGCTGTTCTGTCACGTGAGCAATGTGTGGCTTGCAGGGAGTGCAGTGGGAGGAGAAAGCTTTTACTGAAAAAAAGCTTTTTTTTTTTCTTCAAAACCCCACAGATGGTTGAGTAGATTTAGTTGTGAAGTTGCTTAATTTTCATGAGTTCTTTGAGACAGCTCCCAAACCTGGGTCTGGTGGCTCTGGCTGTGCAGTTGAGTGGCTTTTCCAGCTTTTTTGTACACACTTGCTCAGCTTGGAAAAGATCCTTAAAATTGTGGGGTCCAACTTTTAACCAGCACTGCCAAGTCCACCCCTGAACCTTGTCCTTAAGTGACCTTCAGTCCCCAGCTTGATTCAGTCAAATGCATCTGGAAAATAGCCTGAAAATTTGGATTATTAAGAGCAGGTCCTAGGCCTGACTCTCTGGATCAGCAGCAGCCCTTCAGGAGGAAGGAGAATTCAGGCTCTGAGGGAGAGTTTAATACCTGCAGAAAGTTGGGGAACTGTTACTGGTGGGAAAAATGGATCTGTTAATGGATGGTGCTGTAATTAAAGCACTGAATTGAGACTTGGAAATACAAAAATAATTGCATTTACGCTTGGACCCTGCAAAATACTTGGGCACGGTGGCTGTACTGAGGTCTGTGCCTGCTCCCAACAACCTGTATTTCTCCTTTCTTTTTCCCATTTTTTTCTGCTGAAATATATAAACTTTCTGGAGACTCACACTACTTGTGTTTATACAACATCCAGCACCGTGGTGCTTTTCTGGTTGCTGACATCAGAAAGCACCATTGTAGTACAAATAATACAAAATAATACAAAAGCCCCCAGGCCAGCAGAGCTCAGACTCTGCAGCCACACCAGGCTGACACACATTTCACCAAGCTGATTCTGATATCTGTCTGCAGTACAAGCCACTGCTTATTTTAATGTCCCAGCTGTAATGTAATCTAAATATTTAAAACAACCCCTTTTTTTTGTTTAATTTTTTTTTTTTTCCCCCTGCTGGAACCTGAGCCCTGCTCTGCTCTGAGGGTGGAGTGTGTTACATTTATTAAAAGCTCAGGCTATGAAAACAGGCTCAAGGGATCCATCAGGTTTGGTTTGCTTCCTGTGCCTGCTGATCTGCAGTGAGACAAGTTAGAAAAACAAGTTTACTGCTGTTCATTTAATGAGCACCTCCTCAGAGTGGATGCAGGGTTTTATTTTTCTTTTTTTTTTTTTTTTCTCTCCCAGTGCTCAGGTAGATTTGTTTGGGTTTAAGAATCCCCACACAGCTCCTGGAAACATTAAGGATTCAAGTTCAGCAGTTTATCTATAGGCTGGCTGTATCTCTAATTAAAATTTGCTTGTGAAGGAGATTGAATTAAGTGGGATTTATTTAATAATAATTTTTTGGAAGGATTATCTCCATCCCAGCCTGCCATGGGAGAGCGAGCAGGGAAGCAGGAGGAGATCCAGATGCACCAGGAGATCCACAGGCAGAGAGCTCTGAAAGCCACCCTAAATAGCTCCAGAAGAGATTAAAATGTTGAATTAAGGAGTTAATTTACACACAGTAATAAAGCCTGTGCAGATTTCCGTGGTGTAGCTGAGATTAGTGGCAGCAGACTCCCTTCACTTGGGTCCAGCTTACCTCTGAGCACCTGGCTAGTTTCAAAAATAGCATTTTAGATCCCATTTAAATGCAGCCATGGCTTTGTGCAGCCTGGCCAATTCTCACTCTGATTAGGAATTCATTTCACTGTTTTGCCCCAGTGTCAGGTGGGGTTTGGGAAACACAGGGATTTTTCTGTGAATGGCATCACTTACAGCCTCCTCTCTCTATTGCTCTGGTCTTTATCTCCTTCAGGAGTCACAGCCTGGTTCACTTTGGATGTTTTGATAATTTAAGTCACCTCCTTTCTCTCTTTTCCCCACAAGGAGGTTCCTTTATGTTTGACTGAAATGTTGTTGTGCTTGATATGATCAACAGCAGATTTTCCTGTCTTAATCTCTGTGTGAAATTCTGTGATTTCCCTAAATTCTGGCTCATTCTCACTCTCTTTTCTGTGTTCTGTCATGCTCTCCTTCCAAAGATGATTGAAATCCAATATTTTAAAGTCACTAAACCCTGCCCCCTCTCCTTAGCAGGTCTGTGCCTCACCTTTTGGGAGGGGAAATTAATAGAATCAGCTTATTGTTCTAATTAATGATGCTGACTTAAAACACATCTACACATATGTAATATATATAAAACAGTCTTTACAGCTGTGTTATTGCAGTTTATTGTGAGGTTTGTGCTGAGATTTCTGAGTTTCATTTGGAAAAAATTAAGAGAGAGGAAGTAAAGGGATGAGTATTGAACTTTACTGAGTAAAGGCAATAGCTAGGAGAGTTTTATTCCTGTTTTTCCTGTGGGAATAGGAGGGTGGTTTGGCAGTTCTGGGTGACTTGACCATTTATTTTGGGAATCCTGGAGGTAAAATCAGCCTTTGTCCATCAGATCAGCCAGAGGGAATGAGTGAGTTTGGGAGGTTGTTGTTATTTTGACACTTGGGCTGAGCAAAGCAGTGCTGGGCACTGCTGAAACCCCAAAAACCCCTGGAGAAGGAGGCTCAGAACGGGGACAGTGCCCTGAGACACCTAAATTTTCCTTTTTTCCTTGAAATCCATCATTGCCCTTGTGCTCACAGCATTCTCCTGTGTCAGGAGTGTTTGGGGCAGTGTGAATAAAAGAGATCAGGTGAATGGCCTCTCTCAATGGACACAGATTAATATTAATTTATCCTACAGTTATTTTTTTTAAACCCTGCTCATGGTTATTCTCCATTTACCCCTTTGTTTGCATTCCTTTGCATGAGGATTAATTAATGAAATAATTTCCCAAAAGTCTGCTGCACTGCATTGAGCAGAAATTTCTGATGCAATTTCATTCCTTAATATCCAGGGTTGCATCTTGTCCCTGGCTGTGTTATTTATAAAAAAACCCAGGTGCCTCATCTTTTGCTGAATGTCTATTTTATGTGCTCTAATTGTGCTATTAGGTGGTGATAATTAAGAGTCCTGCAAGGGCTCTGTGTGTGAGCTGCAAATGAATCCTTTCTGTTCATCTGGAATAATGTCAGAGCATCCTGGCCTTCGGCAGGCAGCGTTTTGAAACCCTTCTTTAAAAAAAAATGAAGTAAATTCTTTAAAAAAAAAAAAAAAGAAGTAAATTCAGTTTAAGTGCAGCCATTTCTTAAGAATTTGGCCAAATACACAACCCCAGTTTCAAAGAATTGTTTGCACACAAGATCCACTGCAGAGTTCAACTGGGGAAAATGGAAATGGAGAATTAAACATTCCTGACCTAATATCAGTTTTTACTGTTTGTTTAATCTCTGCTTGCTTTTATTCACTTGGTTGGGGTGCTGGAGCTGGGCAGATGATTAAACTCATCTGTTTTTCTTGTCTCAGCAATCGTTTTTTCATCATCATTTAGGGCAGGTCTGACTGTAATTCCTGTGAAGTTAGAGGAAAACCACTCCTGAAAATCTCATCATTCTCAGTTTTGCCTCTCCAAGAGTTCAAATTGGGGTTTTCTTTCCTTACTTTTCTCCTGTACAGAGATTTATCAGTGAATACAGACAACGTTGCTTTGAAATTGCTCTGCACTGTTAATTTAACTCACAAATCTGCTATTGCAGTTGGAAACCTAATTTGAATTAAATCACAATGTCTGTTTAAGGGGGTGTTGCTGACAGGGAAATAACGAAAATTGTAATTCCATGTTCCAATGCCATGACACAGATTTATCCAAGGTTAGTTTGGAACATGCTGACACATCCTACATGTACAAGCTGTATTAAATGTAGTCCCTCAATAGCCACTTCAGTTATTTTGGGAGATATTTTTCTCCTCATGATTTTAATCAGCCTAAAAATCAAAGTTTTTGAGGCAAATTCACAGAGACATTCTCGAGGAAGCAGCATCTGTTGACAGTAACATCTCATTTTCATTTCCCCCTCTGAGTTCATGGCAGCTCCCACTGTTTCCTGACCCTCTTTTGCTTTGAGAGAACACAAAAATGAGAATTCCTGTCCTTACACACCCTCCCAAAATTGGCAGGGAGATGAGCTGCTTCTGGAGGAAAAAACGAAGAGGTCACGCCTGTCCAGAAAACCTGCAAACCTCAGGGCTGCACCCACCCAACTCCTGAGAAGATCCTTTTAAATACTGAATTTTTGGGTGTTTTCCCAAACCTGACACTGACCTTGAGTTGGAAGGCACCACCTGAACTGAAATGCAGCTCTTTGGGGCTGGGCAGCTGCTGTTTCTAGCAGAAATACAGCGGTTTTTGAAAGTGCACAAGCCATTTTTTAGTGGTTCTACAGGGAAAAAAAAAAGGATATTTATAACCATCTTTATTTTTGTAGGATGTTTTGGGCTGATTGTTTTATCCTCTACATGTGTGAGAACTTAATATACTGAAAATGCCCCCTCATTTGTGCTGAAAAATACAGAATTTCCAACCTTTTACCTCCCAAGGTGCTTTGTCATCTTGGGGTGGTGTTTCCAGGGTATTCAGTATTCAGGAATCTGCTCATTTTGCTGCTGCTGCTTCATCTGGTGGTTGTTTTTTGGCAATAATAGAAATATTTCTGGGTTTTGGAGCCAGATGATCAAAGTAGGGGATGGGAACAAGGGCTGCTCATAAAGCCCCGTTGCTGTGGTGTCCAGGCAGTTTGTGGAGCACATGGAAATTGGTGACACAGCTTTTAAACCCTCACTTAATCAGATTTTTGAATGCTTTTTATTCTTCCTAAATCTCAGAAGCAAATCCATCCAGATATTTAATCATGTGCTTACACAGGAGTTCACTTCTTGCTCATAGTTCCCAAAGGGCCTGATTCAAACTCTTCAGTAGTTAATAGTTAATTCTGATTATTCTGACCAATATAATTGTTCAGATTTTGTAGGATACCAACAATCCCTTTTGTGGGGAAAATAATCTGAGATGCCCCAAGCTCCAAGGCCCCAGAATTTGGGTATAAATATGTGTAATATATAAATTACACCAGATTTGGAGGCTTTTTGCAATGAGAAAATACCCAGGGAGAGGAGGTGGAATGTGGGGAATTTCTGTTTTTAAGGGAAGGGTGGTTGGATCTCCTTTAGCCTTCAGCTCTTGCAGCACCAAGAGAAAAGATTTCCATCTCCATCCTGTTTATGCATGGCAAGCTTTGATATCCAAGCTCTGCTTTTTCCCATCTTTTCACTCCTTGATTTCAGCAAAAAGCAAATTTGGGTTGTCCTTGTGACTGGAATGCCATTTTCCAGAGTAATTAATGATTTAATGAGTGTGTGGAGGTGAATTTTGCTGGTTGGGGTCTCCGTTTTCAGAGGAGGCTGCAATTCCTGCTGCAGAATTTAATCAGCTCAGACAGGCTGCTGAGCAAATACAGAGGAATTCTCAGGGCTCAGGGAAGGAACGACCTAAATAGTTGCCCTGTGATTCTGTTGTGGCTTCTGTCCATGTGAAATGGGAGTAACTGAGGGAATAACCATCATTTTTTGGTTATTTCAGTGGACTTGGTAAGATAAAGTATGAAAATCATGTGGGAGGATATTCCAAATATCTCTGATTTTGGATGGAGTGCCCTGTAAAGGCTCTTGAGCAGTTTGGACCCTCCAGATTTTGATTTATTACTATATTTTAAACCTGCCTGTGGATTTCTGAGCTCTGAACACGCCCTTTCTTAAACTACAGACCAAAATCTTTGTTATAGATCACTGAGTTTGGAAGTTTTTCCCATGGCTTCTGATGGAATGTAGTACACATTTCATCATTAGAGTGAGCAGGCCCAAGGCCTTGAAGGTTTTCTGTGCCTTGGATTCTGACTGTGCAGAAACCATGAATATTTAGGAATCTCTGGGCCAGCCGTGCTGTTTGTAGCCAGAGGTGCTGGCTGAATGCTGAATTCCAGGGAGAGCTGGGGTTTCTGATGGCAGGGGGGATCCTCAGTCACTGCAGGGCTGGGCAAGAGCAGGACACGCTCAACGAGTTCCCGATGTCAGCGTGTGCAGAAACCCTCCCTGGCTCCAGCAGTGTTGGCAGCTCCTCCTGCCAGTGATGCCTTCAGTTTTAAGCTTTTTTTGTTCTGCTTTAGTGTGCAGCTCTCAGCTCCATATTCAGTGTCACTGAGTTCTCCTCCCAGGGCACTCAGACACAACAATTCTCTCCAGCCCAACATTCCAGGACAATCCTTCCCAACCTCAGCCCCAAAAGCACCAACAACGTCAAAAAGAGGAGGCCGAGCAAGGAGGATGGAACTCCATCATTCCCAGTGATCCATTGGCCAGTTCAGCTCCAGATGCAAAGGGAGCAGAACTTCTCCAAGTGTGAAACCCCGTGCCCAGGCCCCTTTTCTGTGCCCATCTCGAGGCCCATCCTGGCAGGGCTGCAGCCGGGCTCTGGCATTGCCAGGCTGTGCCCTTGGAAGGCCTTGCCATCAATCCCTGCTTTATTCCTCTCCTTTTGTCCAGCCTCGGCTCCAGCTCACACTGATCAGGGATCAGCAGGGAACAGGATGTGCCTTCCCAGGGCTGGGAGGATTTGGAGGAAAGGTCAACTCACCTGGGCAGCCACAGCCTTGGGAAGAGCTTTTTGGTGATGGATGGTTCCACAGTGGCTCAGGTGGGTCCTGAGTGATGAGCTGTTGTGATTCTCGAGTCAAGTTTCCAATGCAGACTGAATTTCTGTGTTGTTTGAGGTGTCTGCCTGGTAAAAATCACCTGGAGGGAACGGGGAAGTGCTGTGCTATCAGCTGGATGCATCTGAAGCAGAGCAATCAAATAGTTAATAGTAAAAAACTCTGCCTTTCTGCCTTTCAAGTTGTCACAGCAGGGGTTGCATTTCATGGTTGACATTAGCCAGGCTGTTCCAGCTCCTGCTTCTTTCACATCCTGCTTTTCATCCCTCCTCCCTCCTTAACGTTTTTTAATGCAGCTCATATTCAGTGTGGCTAATAAGCAAATTTGTCATCTGTTTATTTTTGTCTTTGCTAACCCTCCCCCAGCCCTCCCTCCTGCTCAGCCCAAATTACCAGTAAGCCCAGGAATTGCAGATAATGCTCCTGTGAATTATCCTTTGCTGCAGGGCAGCTTTGCAGTCCCTGTGCCAAGCTGACTTCGCTTGTATGACTAACACCAGGCAGTGTGGAAAAAAAACTGGGAATTGGGCATGTTGGAGGGTAAAAACTGAGCTTTAGGAGGCATCTCCTTGACAGGGAATTTTGTGGGGTCGTCTTTGCCCTCCTGCTGATGGCACTTGCTCTTCACATTGGTAAAAAAATGTTCAATACAACAGGTTTACTCATGGTTTACTCATGGAGGTGGATGTCATGTTTTGTAAGCTCCTGGTAAGAAAACATTCCTTACTCTGGAGAATTCAGATTGACCGTAAATAAAGGGAAAACAACATAAGGACAGGAAAAAATTGGAGGGGTTTGGGGTGTTTTTTGTTGAATGAGATGATGATGGAACAGCAAATAATGGGCTTAAAAGTAGAACTTGGTGAAAACAAGAGAGGTTTGATCCCCACCTTTGGGAGGTTTGATCCCCACCTCTGCACATTTGATCTGCACACATCTTTCCATACCTGAAATAAAAGTGAAAGTAATAGGAAATGAGTGAGTAGAAGTTAAAAATCACTGTCTGTACCCATGGCCTGGGATCTGCTGGGTACAAGAACAAATTCGTGACATAATTCTTCAGCCAAGCCTGGCAAACTGACTAAAGGTTGCTTCCAGGGATTGTTCCTGGATGGAATTGGTTTTGACAACCTTGAGTCTGTCACTGTCATTCCAATAAAATGTGTTGCTTCAAATTAAGCAAAAATTAGAGCCTTCTTCTTTTTTATAGTCCTAGAAACTCTTGCCTTTTATTGTTCCCTTCCTCCCCAGGGCTTCTTGCAGTGCTGATTTGTCCCTGGCTCCCAAAGTGAGGAGAAGCTTTACAAGATGTCAGTTAATAACTGGGGCACTGGGAACTCTCAGAGCAGCCTGAATATCATCATTAGAGCTCTCTGGCTTTTGATTTCTTTGCAGTAATGTCATCCAAATCAGGAAATGGATTTATAACTATGCACAAGTGGGGTATTCCTGTCAGCTTTCATGGCTGTGGGGACCCTGTAAGGTTAAGTGGTGGTGGAACAGCACTAAACGGTGTCAACTCTTGGAAAAGCTGGCTCTTCAAAACTGCATTTGCTTAAACACTCATTTAAAGTAGTCCTAGAATTACCTTGACTTTTCCTTGCAGATTTCTCACATTCGCATGTTCCTGTTTTTTAAGATAGTTTCATTTTACGTGCAGCAGCCAAGTAAAATAGATAAAACCAAGAGAGATGTGCACATCTGGCTCATGGGGTCCTCAGGCATCCTTTTCTCCAAGGATAGCAGGTATAGAAATTTAAATTCAAAATAAAATGCTGTTGAAAATACCTCATTCCTTTCAAAATGTGATTTTCTCTCCAGAGGGTTCAGCTGTGAGTGCAGATGTCAGATGCCATTGCAAAGGGTGTTCTGTGAGGCAGGATAAAACATCTGAACTTTCATTAAATCTGACTTGTCTTAGGGACAGATTTCCTTTGGAAAATATTGGCTCAGGACATGGTCAGGAGGTGATACCTGCATTAGAAAATTCAGAGGTACTGAAGCTGTCCTAAACTCTTCAAGATCCTCTGAGACAGAGCTGTTTAATGTGTATTTGTGATTTCCCCACCAGACTGACTTTTTCAGGGGATTTTTGGTGGCTTATAGACTGCTGGCTTTAGACAATGAGACCTTTGCCTGAGGATGAGGCACTCAGGATGTCTTTGGGCTCATTCAAACAACTGCTCTGTGTTTAATTCCCATCCCCACCACCCCCCTGCCCTCCTTCTCATCCCTTTTAATAGCTCCAGTTTCTCTCTTTAGGCTCCAGGGATCAGTAATTAAGAAATCAGCCCCTGGATGGTAGAATAACCACTGGGAAGTGCTGCTGGTCTGGCCCAGCCTCTGACAGAAAATGAGTAAAGACAGGAACACAGCTGGAATAAAGAAAGGCCAGATTAAAAAACCCCTGGGATTGGGGCTCTCCTTATCTGGCCCTGCCAAGGAACAGGATAAATGTCTCAATGAACTCAGAATTAGGAAGTGACAAAGTGGAGTTTCACTCTTGAGAGGTGCTATTGGTCTCCTCCTGCAAAAAGCAGGATTTAGGGAGCTGTGGGGGATTAAAGGGTGGATTGGCTGAGTTGGAGCTGTTCAGATGCTCTGTGCTGTGTTTGAAAGAAAAAGCAGCAAAAAATCAAATTTTAGGGTTTACCTGATCCAGTGTTAGCTCAGCTTGAGTCAGTTCAGAGTCTGAGCTGTGAAAAACTGCTCTGACTTCTGTAAAAACTGCTCTGATTCCTGTAAAACTGCTCTGACTTCTGAAAAACTGCTCTTATTCCTGTAAAAACTACTGTGACACCTGGAAAAACTGCTCTGACTCCTGAAAAACTGCTCTGATTCCTGAAAAATCTGCTCTGACTCCTGAAAAACTGCTCTGACTCTGAGCTGTTGCTTTTGGGATTTTGGTGCTTGTCAGCACAATGAGTTTGGGATCTTCTGATTATTTTGAACTTGATATGGCAAATGGCTTTTGCTTCTGTAATAGGATTTGGGAGAAATGTTTTGCAGCCCTGCTGTGTGTCCCAGGCTGAGTATGACACAGAAATACACCCAGAAATGCAGCCTGGCACACAGAAATACACCCAGAATACACACAGAAATGCAGCCTGGCATTGCAACTCTAACAGCTCCACTAATAGGGAAAATTTACATTTTCTCCCCAGTTTCAAGCTCAGCCTTCTCGAGGTGAATGTGTTCATTAAAAGTAAGAAATGGTCCCGTGTTTCCCCACTTTCTTCCACATTAATACTGTAAAATTTAAGGCTGAAGTTCTGTTGGATTCTGTATTTAAAGCCACAAAGACCAGGTTTACAAAAATTCATGAGAGCACGTAGGGACAGGGCATGAGGGAATGGCTTCAGAGTGCCAGAGGGGAGATTTAGATGGAATATTGCAAAGGAATTCTCCCCTGGGAGGGTGAGGAGGCCCTGGAATGGATTTCCCAGAGAAGCTGTGGCTGCCCCTGGATCCCTGGGAGTGTCCAAGGCCAGGCTGGAGCAGCCTGGGATGGTGGAAGGTCCCTGCCCATCACAGGATGAGTTTTCAAGTCCCTTCCAACCCAAACCCTTCTGGGATTCCATGAAATGCTCATTTAGAAGTCAAATACAGTTGGGCTGGGGCAGATTTGGAATGAAATTTTGCATTTTGCTCTCCCTTTAAATATGGGGAAAGGTTCAGTTCTCTGCCTGTGATGCACAAAATCCCAGCCCCTTTTATCTGAGCTGTTTCTCTCAGGTTGCTGAAATGACTTTGGAAAGAGTGGGAGGTGGGGAACCAAACAGGCAGAGCTGGGCAGGTGAAGATTTCCATGGGGCCCCTCCCAGAACAAGTTCCCTCTGTGTTTTTCCAGCTCCTGGATAATGTTTCCATGAGGAATATTTGGAGGAGAACCATTTCTTGGTGGCAGGTTTTGAGTCTTAGCTGAATAATTCAGGGTTTTGGACATATAGAATTTTTATTTCCCTTAAATGGGTGACTTTAAGAGCTGTTGGCAAATGTGTCTTGTTGGATGAGGGCCAAGGAGTTGGTGATCTGCTGGAAAGGTTTGTGATCCACCTGGAATACGGAATTCCTGTGTCCTTCTGGATCCTGTAAGGATGCTCTGAACAAGAATAGCTTGGACAAATTGTAAAGAACTCAAAGATCTGTGTCAGGTACCCAAGTGAGACCCTGAGCACTGCAGTTTTCTTTGTGTTCATGGTTCTTCAGGAGCACAATAATAAATGAAATAACATCTCTGTATTTCTCTTACCAGTTCTACACTGCAGGGGCCACTCCTGGAATGGGGGAGGTTGGATTATCCATGTTTATTTGGACCCTATAATCCATCAGCCCTGCAATCTGTGCTGTCACTGCTATTTTTCTTAGTGCAATAGTAGAGATTGGTTGAAAATGTGTTGTAGTTTAACTTGGAATAGCAAATCCATGCCTAAACATGATTGTGGGGCTGGGGGATTGCATTTATTACCAAGGGCTTGTTTAATTTCTCTGCTGGAAAACCCTTCCCATGGTGAAAACAGATTTTTCACTCTGTGTGGTGCAAGGCTTTAAAGAGTGACCACAATCCCATAGGGACACGGATCCAAAGACTCCCTGTTCCTTAATTTATACCTGACTTGGGATTTTGTGACAAGCTGGGAATCTCTCTTTTAATGCCTAAACAAACTCGTAGCTCCAGTTCTACTTTGAAGTTGCAGTGTGGGTGGAATTTATTACCTGGTCTGAAGGCAGGAGGTCTGAACCCAGTTCTTCACGACGTGAGGAGTCTGTCCTGCAGTGCTGCTGTCCCAGGGAGTGTTGGAGGGCTCTGGCTGTGCCTGGAGCTGGAATTCCTTGTGGAAAACCAAAACTTCCAAGGGCCAGACACCACAACTTCATCCTGTGATCTGCATTCCAGAGGGTTTTGTCCACAAAAAGTGCCCAGGCCATGTGTGGAGCAGCTGGACCAGGAGATGGGTTCCTGTTCTGTCCCTCCTGAGCTGCCTTCGAGGCTCCCTGGAAATTCTGGGAATTCTGGGATGCACTTGCTAAGCTTGTACAAAGAACTGGCCAGGGAAAGGGAATGTGGGGAATTTCTGTTTTTAAGGGAAGGGTGGTTGGATCTTCAGCCCCAAGAGAAAATATTTCCATCTCCATCCTATTATGCATGGCAAGCTTTGATATCCAGGCTCTGCTTTTTCCCACCTTTTCACTCCTTGATTTTAGCAAAAAGCAAATTTAGGTTGTCCCTGCCTCTGGAATGCCATTTGCCAGAGTAATTAATGGTTTAATGAGTGTGTGGAGGTGAATTTTGCTGGTTTGGGGTCTGAATTCTCCCCACAAAATAAAGGATTTTTTGAGGTGTTCTGTGTAATCTGGGTGTGTTTGGAAGGTACCAGAGGTGTTTGACTCCACCTTTGTCCCCCTGTTTTCTCTACAAATCCCTGCCCCACACCCCTGCCCTGTCAAGGGCTTCTGGAAGGAACCTTGTTAAACTAAACTAAATCATTCTCACCACATCAATGACCGCAGTTATGCCATTTAATTAAAATATGTCTAGACAAATAACCTGGGGGGGGGGGAGAGAGATTATCTGTAAGAAGTGTTGGAGGTTCCTGCACGGGCACCATATGAAATAAATTTATGAACAGCTTCTTTTCTCTCCCAAGGATCTGGAGCACTGGTGGATAATGTGGTTATTCCTGGTGTAGCTGGACTGGCACTCACATCTTTGTTAGCAATTAATTAAACCTGCTATAAATAATATTCCTGTGAGGTACTGATGAACACTTGTGGCTGTTTTTTGACCCAGCTTTATTATTCTAATGAGGTGCACGAGAGGAGTGTTTGACAGAGGAGTGAGAACTGATTCTTATCTTGCCCACGCTCAAGTGGGTTTAACATTTCTTGGTTTGTGTTGTTTGGCACTGATTTTGTGGTGGCTGTGTGACACTTTTCTTGAAAAGGAGTTGAGCAGTTAGAATAAGGAATTGAACAGTTGGAATGAGAGCTCTGGGGTTGCTGCCAGGCCTAATGGTAGAAATAAACCCGCTTTTATTGGAAAAAATATTCAGTTTTCTAAGGGTGAACTTGATTCTTTCTTGCTTTCCTTGTCAGGGACTGAAAATCATTCAGGAGTGAGGACAAATTTTCGGGCAGCTCGTTGTCCTTCTTTCTGCTGGCCCTCAGTGAGTGATTTTCAGCTTTCCAGAAAGGTGCTTTATTCCATACTGGGAGCAGTGAATTGATGGAAAATGTGATATTCCACGCAGCCCTTTGGCTCATTTCTGGTGTTTATTGATTCCTGAAGGACAGCTCCAGCCAGAGTCAAAAAAACATCCTGAACTTCACCTTTCAGTTCCCAGCTCCCAAACTGGCTGGGGAAGTGCCTTGGATGGTATTTTTTTTTGGAGCCAGGGAGAATCTGTTGCCAAAAATCCGAGCTCCTTGCATGTAAATGGGAATTTTAATGGGAGTATTTGGCAGATGGGATGTTCAACACACTCAGAGGTTGTGCAGCATCTCCTGCTGGGTATCAGTGGGTCTGGAAGATGCTGATAAACCCCTAAAAACATCCTGAAATTCACCTTTCAATTCCCAGCTCCCAAACTGGCTGGGGGAAGAGCCCTTGGATGTTTTTTTGGAGGCCTGAGCACCTCAAGGAGCAGCTCTCACTGGGAGGTCAGGACCTGCAGAGCCTTGGATTCCCACCCTGCTGCATCCCTGCCCAGAGTGACATCCCTGAGTGCTATTTTGGAGTCTCCTGCCCTGGAGTTTGGAGGATAATTGCACCCTGGGGAAAGCCAAATCCCAGCCAGCTGCTTGAAAGGGGCATTCCACAAGCAGCTCGCTGCTTTTACAGAGTGTTTTTCCCTAAGCTGTTTTCAAGAGCTGCTTAATTTTATGGGGGCTTGTTAATATTTATTGTTTGGTAATTCAGGCATTGGAAATCTGGGTTCAGGTCAGGATTGTGTTGACCTGTGCTTTTGTACTGTGATTTCCTTGTTTTCCTGGCAGAGATGTGTTTGTCCCTTGGGACAGCTGCAAGAAGAGATTCATTAACACCTGTGAGATTGAAATATAGGCACATAAATAATTTACTAAATAATACAGGGAGCAGAGGAAAAAAAGGGAACCAACAGAAAAGACAGGAGACTGTCAGTGTGGCAAAAATGCTTTGCTTGTTTTGCCCAGTTCTATTCCAGACCCTTTCTGAGGAAATTGTGGAAAAGAGATTGAGGACAAAAATTGAGGGAAAGAAACTGTAAGGTCTTAGGGCTCTAAAAATCACCCATTTCCTTGGCTTCTCTCTGCACATAATTAAGAATGGTATTTTTTCTAGATAGGCTGGGCATGGAGTGGGAAATAACACCATGCACAGTTGTGTCTAGCAGTGCTACAATCAAACCAGACTCATTTCTGTAGATCTCAATTTAAATGCCACAAATATCTGAGATTTTCACACCTTGAGCATGGCACAGCTACTGAAATATTGTTCGTTAAGGAGCAGAGAAGCAAATCATCTTCCCTGCATGCCACTGCTCTTGGACAGCCAGTCATAAATATTTTGAAATACTTAATTAGAAGCTGTTCCTGCAAAGTGCAGTGTGTTTGGAGCCCCTTTGGAGGGGAATGGGGCAGAATTTCTGGCTTGGGGCTGAGCTTCCCTGGACTGAAATGGAAGGATGAGGCAGAGCTGGGCTGGCAGCCCAAGCACCAGTTGGTTCAAAACACGTGGAACCTTTTGGAAGGAGCCACTGGGGCAGTGCTGAGAGCTGGCAGGGCCTTGCAGAGTGCTTGGGGGGTGATGCAGAGGGCAAAATGGGATTGCTGCACATCAGAATTCCCCTTTCCGAGTCACTCCAGGAATCTTGGCCTCCCTCCCTCCTTCCCTCCCTCCCAGCGTTGTTCTTCAGCAGAACTCCTGGCTTCCCTAACCAAGTAAGGAGCCTTTCTGCTGCTCCAAATGTCTGTCCTAAACATTCCAAGGAAGTTTTGAGCACGGAGGTTCTGTAGTTTTCTTGCAGTGTGATGTGCCAGCTGACCCCCCTCGAGGTCATACAGTGCCCTGGTGCCAAAGCAGAGCCCAAACAAATTGAGTTGTCCTCGAATCCCAAATAATTGCCATAAAAAGGGAAGCTTTATTGTTTGAAATCACAGCAGATTTGGGCTGATTCTCTCCTAGGGAACACAATAATTCTTGCATCATTCATATGCTTAAGCTTAGCTCAGTATCTGGTGCAGGACCAAGGTGCCAAAACCTCTCCAGCATCCTGCAGTGCTCCTGAAAGATGATGAATTATCCCTGGCGTGACAAAGTGCTGGATGTGGCTGCAGGAATAAAGGTGGAGTGGAAAATCCAGGGAACAGGCAATCCTGTGGGCACAAGTGTTCAGTGTGGTGCTGAGGATCAGATGTGACAGAGGATAACTGGGATACAAATACATGGATTATATGTTAACTGATAATTGCAGGCAGAATCACTGCGAGTGTGGGTTTAGATTTTTAAAAGGGTTAAGAACAACATGAGACAGAGCAGCAGCTGTTGCATCAATGAAGAAAAAGTGGTTTTTGATGTGTTTGTCACCTGTGTGGAAAGAGGTGACTTCCCCAGCACTGACTGCATGCAGTTTTTTTGCTACAATTTCTATAGAAACCAGAAGAAGGAGCTTGTTTGCATTGAAGCTGCATCTCTTTGTTTGAAGAGGGTTTTGAAGAGGGTTTTGCTCCGCAGTTGTGTCGCTTACACGTAGCTGGGTGTGTCATTTCTGTCACAATTGTGGGCAGTGTGTTCATTCCCATTTTTGACAGGTTTATGTGGGAGCTGGCGCACCAGGGGCCTGTGTGGAAAGGCAAAGCACTGGCAGCCTTGTTTAGGAATCACAACCTAAAAAAAAGGAGAAATCTGGTTCTGTCCTGGCTCTGTGGGGTTTGGAGGAGTGATTGCCATGAGCCTGAAGAAGGAAAAGAGGGAATGATGCCACACAATTCCTGCCTGCAGCTCTGCGGGGTGCAGACGAGATCTGAGGCTTTCCTGCAGATCCTGCACTGCATCCTGGTGCTTCTCTGCTCATCAAAGGCGTTTCTCTCCTCCCCTCTTTCTTATTTCCAGAAAAAAACATTATATCCCAGTGTTTATCCCTGTACATTCAGCGTGTGGCTTTATTTTCATTCCTTCCCCTGCATTGGGAAGGTGGCTCAAGGCTCTCCATGCTGTGGCCTCAGCTGTAAAAATCCTAAAGTTTGAATTCTTCATTAAAGATTCACACTGAAGTGTTAATCAGCTCCAGCCAGACTATTTTTAGAGCTGCAGTCTTCGATGCCATTTGAGTAATTGCTGTTATGTGATTACTTATGGTTTTGCTAATTGAAGCAGCTTTTTGGAAAACTGCTGCTTCATAGAGTAGAATCAAATTGTCCAGAGAGGTTGTGGAACATCCATCCTTGGAAATGCTCAAAACTTGACTGGACGTGGCCCTGAGCAACCTAAACCTTCTGTGAAGGTTGGATTAAATGACCTCTGGATTTATCTTCCAACCAACCTGATTCTGTGAATGAAAACTAAAATTTGAATAAACTCTTACTTGCCTCTGAGGTGACAGGAATAAGCAAAGGTACCTTTAAAACACAGGGCTCAATTCCTTTGGCTTCTCTCTAAGGATCTCCAAGCTAATTCATAATGAATGAAGCTTCTCTCCCCTTTTCCCATCAGTAAAGGACAATTAAGAAGAGGCTTGATTATGATCCCAGTGATAAAGTGGGATTAATGTGGTGCTAAAGATGCTCTCTTTGTGTCATGGTACACATTAACCTGGAATAAATCTGTCTCAACCCTACATTTCCCACGTCTGTGGTGTTGGAGGGAAGGGAGAATTTCCTTGTTAACCTCATTTTTCTGAGTGGAATGAAAAATCACCCAGCTAATGGTGGAGAGTGCAGTCTGTGCCAGGTGTGCCTGATGCAATCAGAATGCAACACTATCAAACCCAGTCTTTAATAGCCAGTTTCCTCAGTGCTTATGAATCAGAGCCATTAGAGGTTTGTGGGGCTCACCTGGAACCAGGTACATCCCAGTTCTTGTGGATATTCTGAGGCAGCTTGGCAGGAGGTGAGAGGGAGGCTAAGCCTCAACAATCCTTGGTTTTCTGGCTAAAATCCCATCTGGAGGAAAACAAAAAAGTCAGGATTTTGGGAGGGTAAACAGGTGAGGTGTGAGGGTGAGCAGGCTTCGGGACAGGCACAAACACCTATTTGTGCAGAGCAGCCTGGTGGGAAAGCCAGAGGATCCAGACACAATTCCAGGAAGCCAGAGGAAGGAGGGGCTGCTACCAGCAGTGATTGTTTCATTTACTAATTAGTGCTTAAATCTCCGAGAAGTCAAATGAAGCAGAGGATGTGAGCTTGTGGAGCTGTTCCCTCCTCCCCTTCCCCACACTTCCTCACCCCTTTTTTTTTTTTTGGCAGATATTCCTGGCTGTGGGGGCTTTGCTGATGGGGTAGTGCAGGTGTTTGGGGGTAAAGAGTGGGGTATTTTCCATGATCTGTCTCTGATGTGACCTTGGCTGAGCTGCTCCCTGTGTTCTTTTCCCTTCCTTCCACCTGGTAGATACATTTGAAGAATGAATTAAAGGATGTTTTGTGCATGGAGATTTTTCAGGAGTGCAGTAAAGAGGGAGATGCTACAAGTCTGTGAATATGGAGGAAAAATCTCCAAATTGTTGGTGTGCTGTGCTCTGCCTTTCCAAGGGGCAAACGTGTGGAGGTGGGAGTGATGCCTGAAGTGGCTCCCTAGAAACAGAGACCAGACAGAGACCAGGAGGAAGGGAATAAAGGTGGATATTTACTGGCAAGGCCTCCAAAGGCACAGCCTGGGGAGCCAGAGGCTGCTCTCACCATGGAGCCCAGGATGGACCCCGAGTCACGAGTTCTTCACCCCTTTAGAGCTTTGGGCCATTTGCATCTCAGCATCAATTCCCCAATTCAAACTTTAGCTCGTGATGGCATTTCCCCAGCTCACCCCCCTTCTCAAGATGTTGGGTTGCACATTTTGGGCCCAGGACAGTCTGGGTGTCCTTGGAGAGCAGCCTTGGAGAGGCTTTGTTGTGTCACTGTGAACGTGAGAGAGCAGCAGCTCCCAGGCTGCAAAACCCTGCAGAGTCACACCCTGAGCACTGCAGGGTTTGAAAATACCAAAGTTAAAATCCAAGGCATCAGGAGCCAGGCAGGCAGACCTGCTGTGACCTGGAAATGTCAGCTTTGTTCACGGAGTGCTGCCTTTGTGGCCAGGTGTTTGTTTGCTCTCCTGTCCCTGACCCAGAGAGTCCCAGGCTGAGTCAAACAGGAGGCTGTGAGTGCTGGCACAGGGCTCTGAGCCTGCCAGCCTCACACGGGCACGGGGCTGCCGAGAGCCAGGACGTGACCTGCCAGAGAAATATTCCCTTTTCTGACAGAGGAGAAACATCCCCTTTTCTGTGCCTTGCTATCAGATGGTCTTTGGTGTTATTCTCAAACAGGGAGTCCATTAACGATCAGCTGGAGAGCTCTGGTGATTTATCTCCAGAGTGGACCACATCCAGAGCCAAGATTCTTCATTCCAGGAAGAGGTCTCTGGGAGAAATCCCCTTTTTTTTTCTTTGCCATGCTGGTTTGGGTTGGAATATTCTTCACCTCAGGAAGAGGTCTCTGGGAAAAATCACCTTTTTTACCTTGCTGTGCTGTTTTGGGTTGGAATATTCTTTATCTCAAGAAGAGGTCTCTGGGAGAAATCACCCTTTTTTGCTATTTTGGCTTGGGTTGGAATATTCTTCATCTCAAGAAGAGATCTCTGGGAAAAATCACCTTTTTTTTTCTTTGCCATGCTGTTTTGGGTTGGAATATTCTTCACCTCAGGAAGAGATCTCTGGGAAAAATCACCTTTTTTTTCTTTGCCATGCTGTTTTGGGTTGGAATATTCTTCACCTCAGGAAGAGATCTCTGGGAAAAATCACCTTTTTTTTTTTCCTTGCCATGCTGTTTTGGGTTCTGAACTCAGATCTCCACCCTGATCTCCAGCTGCTGTGTATGAATTCCAAATATTCCACGTGTTCCCAAAGCAGGCAGCAGCACGTGCCTCCCTCAGCCCTCCCAAATCCACACAAACAGCATTTCCTTTTGGCAAAGTTGGCCTCAGACTGAAGCAAATGGCTGCACCCACTCCTCTCCCTCCTTTTTTGCCTTCTCTCCATCCCTTCTCCTTGCTGGGGATGCAAAGGAGCCTCCTCTTCACTCCAGATAATGATTTCTGGAGCAGCAATATTGACAAGTGAGCGGCTGCTGCCCTCTTTGATATTCTTGGCACTGCTGCTTGCTACCCAAAGCAAGCTGGGAATTACAGCCTGTCATTCTCCTGCCTCATAGCTCAGGGCTAGATTTCGTAGTTGGAGTTGCAGCACATCTGGAGGTTGTTCCCTTCAGCTGCAGCGAGGGCTGCCTTTGTCCCGGTGGCTGCGGGGAGCTCCTTCTCCATCTCGGGGGCGCTCAGTGCAGAACCAGCTCCTCGTGGGTCAGCCTCAGGCAGTCCCGCGAGCCTTTTCTCTGCACGGAACCTCACATTCAGTGCAGGTTTTAATGCCTGCTTTTTGCCCAGATCCTAAAGCCAAGTGCAGAAATTATGCATACAATTTTTGCCAGGTGCAGAA
>WEKY01035074.1:0-37927 GCA_013390045.1 Picathartes gymnocephalus
TTTAATTATTTTTTGTTTTTCTGGTTCTATCTTAAAATTTTTGATTTATCTACATTAAATGACTTGCTGTAAACCGGATTTTGAGATCCAAGTTTGCTTTTGTGAAGAAAGCACAATTGAAACCCCATGTACACATTTAAAACAGTAATAGGATGTGACAGCACAACATGATTCAATCATGTCAGAAGATGAGAATTGTATAGAGACATTGGTGGTGCATTTTTTTCATCTTTCCGAATGGCTGTTGCTTTTAGCAGTTTTCATTGAAGCAGATGACCTCTTTAGCCTCATATAAAAGTAGAAAAAACAAATTGTTGGAGTAACAGGGTCTTAGAGAAGGCTAAATATGTGTAGTATTAAAAAGTGTAAGTTCTAGTGTAAGGAATGACTTTCTAATTATATAAATGATAAAATCTCTAATATTGCAACATCCAAATATTTATCTATCTCTGTCTCTTGCTGTTTTTTTGGCTGTCTCTCACTTTTGATTTTATTTTTAATTATTGTCTTTTGCCTTGGCCTAATAGCCATGACATACATTTAATCAGGTCTAACAGCCATGCATTATGTTTTATAATTCACACTGAGAGTTCAAGTGACCAAGGCTATAAAAACTGAAATACACTTCAAATAACCACAGGGAACATTTAATTTCCTCCATAATACTTCCATGTTTACACTATGGTGGTATTTTCCTGCTGCTCCACGCTGCCAAATGATAACACCTCTTGCTGTTTAGCAGTAAATTGTAGACATGGGAACCAAAGTCTCATTTGGGCACCATTTGTCTACTTCAGAAAGGAAGGATTAAGCAAATGATGCTTTATTCAGTATCCCATCATTATTACCCCTCCCAGCCCAGGAAATTCATAAACTGATTTGCATATCAGACATTTTTTTATGGTACAGTCATGAATTGATTGTTTTTGATTGAGGTTTGAA
This sequence comes from Picathartes gymnocephalus, assembly GCA_013390045.1. NCBI lineage: Eukaryota > Metazoa > Chordata > Aves > Passeriformes > Picathartidae > Picathartes > Picathartes gymnocephalus. Next base: position 943 of record WEKY01035074.1, read on the forward strand.
GCACAAGCTGAAGAAGAATGAGTAAATATATATTGAAAAATGTTATACATCTCAACACATCAGTTCCAGAGATCACACTGCATATCAAAATGGCATAACATGCTTAACTTAAATAAGATGTATTTTATTTTTATGGAATGATAGAATCACAGAATCATAGAATGGTTTGGGTTGGGAGGGACCTTAAAGATTGTCTAGGTCCAACTCCCCTGCCATGGGCAGGAACACCTTCCACTAGCCCCAGTTTCTCAGAGCCTAGATAATTTCCTAGGTACTCATGAAAAAAACAGTGGTTTCCTGTAAATATGTTGAGCTGTTACAAAACCAGATAGAAAACAGTTTATAATTTCAGAAACCATAAGTTCTATGTGAATGTCTTGCAAAGTGCTTTGCAGAGATTGCAAAATTTTACCCATAAAACCACCAACATCTGTTATTACAAAATAACAACAAAAATATTAAGTAAGCAAATTACAGGAAATTAAATCAAAGAAAAAATATATTTTGAGGAGGTTTTGGCAAAGGAATTGGAAACAGAAACAATAAAAATGTGCAAGGTGCGACTTATTAACTAGCAAACAATCTGTTCAACATATTTGACTGCTTTACATATGTAGAACGTGGCTGCTGGAAAGCAATGGGCTTTTTTGGTTTTTTTTTTTTTTACTTTTAACACATTAAACCAATGAGTTTTACTACTCCAGACAGATTGTATTGACTTCAGTGTCGTTTGACTGGGAGTAGACTGCCTTGTAATATTGCAGAACGAATGAACCTCCCTGGATCTGTTATTGCTAACATCCTTCCCTGTAAATCCCTCTTTGGGGCTTTTGGGTTTAGTTTAACCTTAAAATTGTTTTATCTTTTGTAAAAGTTAACACTATGGTGAATTTTCTTCTAGACTTTGAAGAATTGGATTTTTTTTTCTTTTTCTGATTATATGCTTAAAATTCAGTCTTTTGAAATATTGCCTTTTGTTAAAATTCCTTCACATTCCTATAGAAGACAGATAGTCCATTACTATCTTTTCAAAAGGGAAACATAGTTAAATCTGCTTTTCAAAAAAAACCAACTGTATTTAAAATTAACAGTTAATAATGATGGAAACAGTTTTCATTTAGGATAGTCTGTTGTACTTCTGTCTCCATAGTACTTCTATTAGGAGCAACAGAAACTACTTGTTATCAGTTGAAGCAGATATTTTCAGTTGGTTTTGGTTGAGAGAAATATGGGAGATCACACATGTGAAGACATACTGCACTCTATTGGTAGATTGTACTCTACAGGTTTCACCTAGACCATTTTTTGAGCTCCTATATTTTATTCAATAAGAGCAAAAATTCAAGTTCTGGGGCTGGATTGAAGAATTCTGAAGAGGAAATAAATTTCTACAGATATGACTTCTTAACAGAACATTTGAAACTCTTGCAAAATGTTTTGGTTTGAGATACGTAAAAGTTCACTTGCTTCAGCTTATTTTATTAAATCATATCGTGCCTTCATACTTGCAACATATTTCAATTTGGGCATGGATTCATGGAAGAAAATCTTGTAAAAAATTGCAGTTTCACAAAGCGTCTACCAAACTGAAGTGCTTAAAATATCTCCAGCAGGAATTTTAGCCCATAAAATAGCTGAAGTAATTGAACTGACCTCTTACCAGTATACCTGTCTCTGCAAATCCTAAAAATTCAGGTCCTAAACCAGACAGCTATACTGGAAACACAAACTTTGGGGTTATCTGTGTTAATTGATGTTTTGGCATATCAAATCATGAACTATAAGTGCAAAATTTTGTGGAGATTTTAGGGATTGTTTAAGATGAGAGGTTTAATAATGATTATATTAATTACTCACTCTATGACGCTAACCTCATCTTTTACAGAAAATTATAGCAATAATGTTGTATATTGTGCTGATAAGGGAAATCTTTTCTGTTCTAGAATGTTTTATTCTAGCTCTAGGATAAAGCTGTAAAACAAAGCAGAATTATTCTAGTTTGCCCATACTGTGAACAAGATGCCCTGTGTTACATAAAAGGTACCCCCAAGGCAGCATATAAATTTATTCCAAATCATAAAATGCATCAGTTTTACTGAATTTAGAATTAATAGACAACATCTGTTTTTTCACAGCTGAATGGTAGCACATGCTGGCTCAACATAATCATGAAGCAGAACCCTGTTAAGACATCTACAGGAAAATTGTAGATTGCTTTAAATTTATGCATACAAGTAGTCTCACAGTCTGGACATGGCTAAGTGTTTTACTGCCTCTTTTTCATTAATTCATGTAGTTCAGTGTCTTAAGTTTTGCTTGTGGAAATTATGAAATTTGAAGTCTGACTTTGAGAAATGCAGAATCTAATGGAGAAAACTGTAAAATCACATAATTCATAAGCATAACAGCATTGAGGATGCCTAATAGTCTCTTCTTATTACTCTTTAATTATAATTGATCTTAGCAAAAGAGATATTTTGGTACAATATATTCTCAATTGTCCAACGTTGTATGGCTATGAGAAGTTGTGTGAAAGTTTCTCTTTCAGGAAATATAACTTATTTTTGGTACATCTTGGGGGGGAAAAAAGGTATAATACTTGTATTTGCAACTACTTGATTTTTGAGAGGTTTTGTATGAAATTACTTTCAATCTTGCTGCTTACTAAGCCATAATAATAAATGCTCTGCAGGTCTCCATAGTTCTAAGTATACTGCTAAGAAAAAGGATATAAAGAAAATTTTTTCGTTGGCAGAATACTTTGCTTGATATCTCGTTATGAGCAAAACCTTCAACTTTCCTTCAGCCTCCTTCATTACATGCTCAAAATTTCAGAAGAACAAATAATTTGTTTCCAGGTTTATCTCCTGAGGTGTACAACATTCACACTGAGATTAGGGACCACGAGCAGCAGACTCTAACATACCCTATGTGTAGAAGGGTCTTTGGGGGGAAATCAGAATGTCTTGGATGAAAAAATGGAGATTTCCCCTTCAGCATGTCCACATCCTACTGCAATATAGAGTCAGGACATAATTTCAGTGTGTGTGAAATACTGAATTGAGAAAAGTTTCTGAGTTTGGTGTTTTTAGATATGGTTTTCAATTGCAGGTATGCTATTTGAAATGGTTCTCATCTGGACAAGAAGGGAGATTACTGTACTGGAAACGCCTATTTTAAAAGACCCTGCAGACAGATAAAGAGCTATGTGCAAAGATGTAAAGTAATATGTATAATATTAATAATCACAGAATCACAGAATCATTGTAGGTTGGAAAAGAGCTCTAAAATCATCGAGCCCAACCTTTGACCAACAATCACCTTGTCAACTAGAGCATGGCAAAATAAGGTCAAAACCACATGTTCTTTACCTTCAGTATAATGAAACATCTTTTCACTTCATGTAGCTCCAGCTGTTGTAGGTCTTGTTATATCTCATCCCTCAAATGCAAGAGGTCAAAAGTTCTGTTTAACTGACCTGAAGCTCCACTGTCCTATGTCCAAACTTCAAGTTCATTCAGCTGGATGTGCACATCAGCTGATACAATTATTGTGAATTCGAAGAACTCACCTAGAAAAATTCTTGGTCAAGGACATTCACATTTTCTGTCTTCTACACTTGTATATCAGCGGATATATAAAATTTCTTGGATACATGTTTCATTTATTTGGGTGTAACTGGAAGGCTAGAATGACTTGCTTATATATTTGTGTTTAGACTGACAGAGGAATTTTAGTTTACTATGTAAGAAACATTAGTCACTATACTTTAGCTGGTGTCCACCCAAACTACTTTTCTCCCTATTAAATAGGAAAATAATTTGTTTGTCTTTTCCTAGAATTTTGACCAATATCAATTTGCTGAGATTTCCTGGTTAAATTTAATTTTTGTCTTCTTAGTTTTGTTATAGCATCATATCAGTGTTTTCTGCATTTTTTTAAAGAATAAATTATTTGACTTGGGTTTTTTCAGTTATATGATGTTATACAATGAGCAGAGCTTCTGTTGCTGTATTTTTCAAGTTTCAAAAAATATAAAATGTTTCGGTTTTATTTTCATTGGAGGAGTTTTCTTATATTTGGCTTATTTAGGATAATATTTCATTGGGATGAAGTTTCAATAATTATATTAGTTGGAAATTCTAGAGGTGCTTTTTCCTTCAGTGACTCTTCTGTATAAGTCCATTTGCAGATCAAATGTGAAATTCTTGGGTTTCTTTGATCTTTTACCGGATACTTTAATGTCTGTTAGATTTTATAATCCATATAAGCACAATATGTTTTCATAGCAGCTTCATCTTTTTCTTCTCTTACACATCACGTATGAAATGAAATGAAATAAACTGATTCTCAACTGATTCTAAGTATTGCCTATTGACAGAGTGACAGCCTATTTAGAAACTATTTACAATTAAATTAATAAAGCCTGTATTGTGAAGTTCGCTATTGCTTTGTACTATTAATTTCAGTGAACTAGGTTTCACTCACCAGAATGAGCAAAGATACTTCAACCTTTAAATTTAAAAAGACAATAATGACATAAGAAAAGGCAAAAATAATATCAAGGTGTGATGGCATGATGTAAGTTATTTCATCAAATGAAATTCTTGTGGAAATATATCTTTCAGATATTTTAAAACCAATATCCGACTCATGGCTGCTCAGAGTTACCTGAAGTAACCTGCTGATTATGTCAGTGCTAAGGCACTGGAAACAAGAAAACAAACAAAAAGCTTAAGCTGAGCAACATGTGGACAAGTCATTTTCTTGCTTCTTCCAGAAGCCCCAGAGAAGGCTAAATGATCTGTGGCTTCGTTATCCAGCAGGACTGTGGATCTGGCTCTGGATCTGGATCTGGATGAGTTTGTGGTAGACCCCACCATTGATGTGGTTCCTTTTTGAAACATCAGTGTTTACATTAGTACATTAATATATTAGTATTCCAATTCTGTAATGTCTTTCCTGGTCTGAATTCCTTTTGAATGACAGTCATAGAACACCAAAAAGGCTTTTCTTCTTATGATGCCTAGACAGATTATAATTCCAGAGCCTTAGCTGTTAGATACTCCTTCTACTTCTACTGATGAGCAAATCCATATTTTCACGTTTTACATTAATGAAAGTCAGTGGGTGTTCCAGGGTGCACAGAAACAGTTGAAATAATTAGAAAGCAATTTCCTCATGATTCTCCCCTGTCCATGGAGCATTCAAAAGAATTTCCTTAAAGCATGAATTTGGAAAAGAGAACATTGCTCTGCTAGGATTATAAAAATTGCTAGCTTTCACAAAACTCTAGAAATCATAATATTTTCCATTTACAGTTGACTTAGATAACATATCAGTCATAGTGAGAGAGTGGTTTTCTTTTCCATCTTCATTTTCCCTTACACATATAATTTCCACAAAATTGTAATACACTCAAAAGCTTACTTACAAAATAGACAATAGTAGTTTTAAAAATGTTGCCATTTTCCTGTATTTTTATCTTTCTCAAAGCTGTGGATTGTTTCAGAAGGAAATACCAGCCATTTCCATGGCTAAAAAGTTTTAGAGATGCTTTTGGACTTGAGAATAGGCAGTTGTCCCAGGTTATCTTTCAGTTTGACTCAAGGCTGTGTGAGGCAAGATGTAACCAAATATGCAAGTAGAGAGCAGGGAAGGTCCTCTACCTTCCCTCCCTCTTAAATCTCCACAACTGTATTGTAGACCCTGGTCATTGTGTTCCGTTTAATTAATATGGATATGGAAAATAAATGCTTTTGTAAAAATAGAAAAATAGCAAAAGTTAAGGAAAAGCAAGGAATCGCTCTTTTATTGTCAGAAAAACAGATTCAGTACAAGAACTGTGTGTCCTACTGTCATTGTCCTTGCCCTTGTAGAACCTGGGTATTTGCTTATTTTTTTAGTTCCAATCTTGAATGGCTTTTCCTTCACACAACTAAACAATGATGTGGTAAAAAGTACTTGTACAAATTCTTTGCTGACACGGTAATAGGCTTTGCTTACATTCACGACCTCAAAAACTGACTGTCCCACAAATGTCCCTGAATTGGTAACAGCTTTTTTTTTTTTTTTCACTTTTACTATTGTAACATTTTAAATGGTTGTTTATTAAAGTAGTTTTCTGGATACATATATATCTTTAGAGTGCTTGCTTTCACTGCTTTCAAGTGCTCTGCTCTTTATTGTCCTGATCTTCTGCAGTTTTATAATGAAGATAACCTTGATGTTTTGTTGTTTCCCCAAGTGTCTCATATTTTAACTCACTGAGTACTGCAGAAGCCAAGGACTACTGTGTTTTACCCTGGAGGTGAATCTAGAGTGCAGTAGAATTTCAGCAAGTTATATGAAATTTCTCACATACTGACTATATTCATGCTACCAAGTTATGGTCAGACCTAAAATGTGACACCTGAAAATCATGAGGGTCACTGCTGTTTCCTAAAGGTCATAAAAAATGTGAAGAATATCTGATTCTTACAAAAGAAATCCAGAGAAGTAAAAGAGTGAGAGAGAAAGCTCTGGATCCTAATTACCCACACTGTTTAATGGTTGTTTCCTCAGCTCTGCCTTTGAACTGCTACAAATACTAAATGTGCCACAAGGGCTTATAGCTTTGAGCAGCATGTGTACCAACTGGCACCATTTTGTTTTCACCTTTTACTTAGCAGAGCAGAGACTATCTTTTGTAATATTGATGTTGCTTGTATTTTCATCAGGCTTGCATTCTTGCTTTACAGTCTTTTTAGACAATGCATGAATAAAGAAAAAAGAATCTAAAAAATGTCAGGGAATACATCTATTTTATACAAAGCATGAGGAAAGTTTTGTGAGACAGTATTCCATTCACAGCTTGTGCTTCAGAGTTGATTTGGAAAGGCCCCCAGGTACATGCTTAGCTTGAATCCCTCTGAAGTCAATATATTTACATGTGCATTATATTTGTAATTTGTATATCTGTAATTTGTGTTATTTCACAAAGTGTGAAGGATGCATGCTAGGGAAAAACAGGGGAGTATCTACAGGAACATTACCAGTCACCTCTGTCTCAGCCCGACAACAGCAGCACAGCACAGAACACATTTGGGGATGGCCCATGAGGGGTTATTACTTAGAGATACAATGGCCCTGTTCTTTCCCAGAGACTGTGGGGTGTGCATGAGTGGCATCTCCCAGGAGCAATTCTTGCCATGGCAAAATTGTCTCCCTGTTTGTACGCTCCAGAGCTCAGTGCCCTGTAAGGAGGGGGATGCAACAGCACTGTTCCTTTCTTGCTGTGCTTCAAGCGGCTCTGTCAGGCATGGCATGCTGCAGCCTCTGCATCTCCCTGTGTCAAAAGCTAGATTTTTTCCAAAGTGTTTTAGTTTAGAGGTGCTCTAATAAGATCACATGCAATGTGTAAACCACTTTAAACCTATTCAAGCTATATACCTGACTTTTACCACACGTTTGCACTTGCCTGGTGCTTACCTCTGACATGTTAGTGTGAGTGAATGGTAAAGGCACCAGAGCTTCCTGTGGCTTTGTATTCCTTCATGATATATGAACTGCTCTTATTAATAACAGGAGGAAATTACATCTGGTGAATCTCTGTTAATGGCATTAGTGAGGGGTTAATTTGGCATGGTAATTTTCATCGGGGACCTGTTGAAATCTGCACAGAAGGGAGTTCTGTTGTTTAGCACTGCTTTGAACGTCTTTGCTGAAGGATTAAGGCAAAGTATTTCCTTCCCACACTGATTTGTTTTTTCCTTTGGAAGGAGAAGGGGCATTTATTGTGATCCATGGAGGTTACTGCTCTAAAAAGCTAGGAAGGAACATTTCATCAGAGAAAACAAATACATTTGTGGAAACAACAGTGAAATTTGATAACCTTCTAATCTATTTATCAAAAGGCCTGCAGTTCCATTTCAAGGCAGGTGAAGGAATACTTACTGAACCCAGAAAATGAATCTACCTCCACAGAACTGAGATAACTAAAAAGGGAGAAAGAAACAGGCACAAAACCGTTAGCACCTGCCAACTCTTATTAAGAGATTAGAATGCTTAAAAAGACAGCGAGCAGCTCAATATTTTCTTTTAAGTTTTTCTTGCCTGATTTCTCATGCATGCTGCTGTGCACCGCAGTGAAACAAGCAGGTCACATTTCAACTCCTCAGAGCTTCAAAAGTATTTTATGGCATAAAGAGCAAGTAGCTCCTCTTCAAACTTTGTAAGATTTTTTAAGAAATGTATCTTTTTAAGAAATATATCTGTGCCCAAGTGATTGACTCTTAGGAAACAGAGTGAGTCTAAGCGTTGGTAAGAAACTTAGTTCCCAAAGTGACAGTAGAGTTACTTTACACATGAATGCTCAGTGATTTAGGGATTGTTCTGAGATACACTGAAATATCCTACAATTTCAACAAGTTTCCTCTTTAATCAGTGGAAAATACAGTTTACAAATAGATTTCTTGTGAAACAGTGATGAAAGAAGCACTGCTAGTCATGCAGATCAGAGAGCATAAATCCCAGTGAAGCTGACAGGAATACAGACAAATGCTTTAAAATGGAAAGAGCTATTTCTGGCAGAAATGGGGGGCCCGCTCCACCTGCAAAATGCTAAAACTTGCTGGGGAAAAGGCCTGCAGGCCTGCAGCTCCTGAGAAGGGACAGTCAGGTGGCCCACCGCATTTGTTCCTTCAACACCCTTCAGTTTACCCAGAAATTAGACCAGATAAAGGCTGAGGGAATACTGTTCAGTTGCAGAAAGAAGGGGATTAGTGCGCTGAGCTGCCTGTAGAGATGTAGTCTATCCCTGGCTGGGAGTAGGAAAAGGGCAGGCTTAAGGGGAGCAGTGCAACCAAATAACAGAGAAGTAGGGTCTTCACTGCTCTCATCACACCTATAGCTAGGGCAGGCCGAGGCAGACCTTCAAGGCTGTTATCCTCAGATGGACAGGGAGGTATGAACCTTTCCTTTGTCGGATGCCTTCCCCTAGTCGGAAGCCAGGCACCCAGGAGGAGCTCGAGGCTCTTGTTGATTGGGCTGACGTGACCAGTCCTAACTTCTAACTTTTATTGCATTTGGCCCAATTAAAAAAAAAAAAAAAACCAACAAAAAACAACATAACTACTGACCTCTGCCTTCCTAAGACACCATTTGGAGTACTGCATCCAAATCCAGGGCCCTCAGCATAAGAAATAGATTTGTTAGAGGAGACCAGAGGAGCCACAAAGAAAAACATAGGGATGGAATGCCTCTCCCTCAAAGACAGTCTGAGAGACCTGGGGCTGTCGAGTCTGGACAAGAGAAGACTTTGGGGAAACCTCATTGTGATATTTTGTTACCTTGAGGGGGCTTATAAAAAGGAGAGAGAGAGAGTTTTAATATGGACAGATAGTGACAGGGCAAGGAACAATGGTTTTAAACTGAAACAGGGCAGGTTTAGATTAGACAACAGGAAAAAATCCTTTAGTCAAAGGGTGGTGAGGCAGTGGAACAAGATGCCCAGAGAAGCTGTGGATGCCCCATCCCTGGAAGTGTTCAAGGCCAGGTTGGATGGAGCCCAGGGATACCTGATCTAGTGAGTGGCTTCTCTTCCCATGGTAGGGAGGTTGGAATTAGGGGGTTTTTAAGGTCCCTTACAATCCTTACCATTTTATGGTTCTACGAACCTAGGCGAATAGTGATATCCTTGAACAGGTCTTCCCCTTACTTACCAATATTGTTAAAGCGTTTTATTATTTTTTTTTAGCTCTGAGACTACACTACTTGTTCACTTGCTTGAAAACGCAGATAATAGATACAGGATACGTAAGACACTGACTGACCAGAGATCGCACCCAAGTATAAAATGCACTTGTGCAGAAAATGTCATCGAAAGAAAAGAAAAAGACCTTTTTGCAAAAAGAGCTCTGCAGAGAAATATTAATATTAAAAGGATTATATTTTATGAAGCATCTTAACAATACTGGGGGTTGAAATTAACCCATTGTGTTCGATTTAAGAAGCCAATGTGAAAACAGTTTTGGTATACACAGCATTTTAACTTCAGTTGGTTTTCCCAGTTCCTGTTTTATACTTTAAAGTTGTACTGCAAAAGAAGACTTAACTCTCGACTTTCTCGCTGATTCTGTAGGGCTGAGATAAACCAAAGTACAGATCACATTAGAAGAAAAATGAACCTGACCTTCTTTAGAATGGAGACAGCACATGGGTCAAAGCAAAACATTTTATAACTTCATTAGCTCTTCTGGGTGCATTTACATAAATGTCCCTTTGCACATTCTGATTTTGTTTTTTAAATATATTACAGTGACACAGAATATTCATTATAGGACTGTGAAAATTTACAGCCCCTTTAGTTCAGGCCTATTCAATGACAAAACATCAATCAGCACCTGGATATGTGTTGCAATCACTGCAAACTGAATAACAGCTTAAACACAATGTGGTCCTCAAAAACAAGAAATAATATATTTATTTCCTAGGATGTCTCATTTTTTTATTTAAAGCAAACTCATATTTTACCACAAGAATAATTTACAATTAAGTGCTAATTTTACAGATATTATTGATCTAAGCTCCAAAAGGATTTAGTGGGGTTTTTTTTCTAAGTTTGCTTTCAATTGTCTTGTGGTCATTTTAATTAATCACATTGTGCACCCTCAGCACTTTTGTGTATAATTAGAATTCAGCAGAGAAAGATTTTTCTTTAAAATCTTGCATTATCTTGTATATGCTTATTTATGGAAAAGCTTTTGTGAGTGAATGTGAAGCAGCTCAGTCACTGTGAATGAAGTAGAAATAGGACCCTTTGTGTGAATATGCGTTATTTTAATGGATTAATATTAACGTATGATATGCACATTTATTGACCTTTTAGTCTCTACTACTGCTTGTATATTTGTCAAACATTTTTCATTTCTTCCTGTAGGTGGTGAGAGTTACCCAGTGTTGACAATGTCTTTGAAGACTTGAATTTTAGTATCTACACAGAGCTGCACAATACTGGAAATTATTAACATTAAACTGTTATAATTCATTTCCATGACGGAATTATGTTTTAAATTAACAGCATGATATAACATGTGATTGTTAGTAACAAACTCTTTATCCTGGCTTGTCTTTTGCCCGTGCTGGTTTCTCTGCTCTTTGGAAACTTTCCCTACTTGCAATTTTTTTTCTCATCTTTTTTACAGAAATAGAGGAACAGCTTTTGGAAATGACTACATAAATCTAACAAGTCATGTGACAGCTGCCATATTGTACAATTTCTATCAGAATCCATAAAGTAAAGTGTTTTCTTTCAAATTTGCAGTTATGCTGGTTTAAGAATAATCAAGTCATTTGACTATACAAGAAACTCCTATTTTCTTAAAAAAGGTCTATTTAATGTGTAGAAGAGCTTAGGGAATATGTTTAAATTCTTTCTCCATCATCTCGAACTTTTTGAATAGTAACTTTACATTAATTCAGACTTCTTCTATCACTACATAAGGAAAAAAAGCCTATTTCTTTTTAATTTTCTGAAAAAAAGTAAAGAAAACTGATGGATCAGGCTAAAAAGGTAGTAAAATACTTTCTCTGAACATGACTGTTAGCTGTATTGTAGTGGTTTTAGTTCGCCTCCTCACACGGCACCAATTTAATGTAGTGGGTTGAGCACTCTAGTTGAACACCCATGTACCCACTAAACTTATTTATTCATTTTCTGCTGTGAGATAAGGATTAGGAGAAAAGCAAAGCAGGCTCAAAACCTGCAAAGGTATAAAGACAGTTTTATTAACAGAACTAAAAGTAAAATAATAAGAATCAGAATCAACCTTCAGACACTTCTCCTCCTCCCACCACATCTTTTCTTTCCCACCAACAACGTAAAAATACAAAACTTGAGACTTTCAGCTAGTTTACCACCTCTAAAATAGTCTTTCTTCAGTTCACTTAGGAGAGTAGTCTCTCCTGCCATGCTATGGAGACTTTGCCACAAGAAAACAGTTCTCTCGTGGTTCCAATATCACAGTGAATCAGCCACCCAGAAAGGAAATCTGTTTGCAGTGTGAAAGTCCCTTCCCTCGACACAGTTCTTCCCGCAACTGCTTTCAAGGGCTCATCTCTGTCTCATGGGGTATTATTTCAAGGATGAGCTGTTCTAGTAGAAAAGCAAAGGGTCTTCTCTTCTCACTCTGGAAGGAAGGTTTCTCTTCTTCTATCCCTGTGGCAAAGGTTCTCTTCTCCTATCTCTGGGAGCAAAAATTCTCTTCTTCTAACCCCGAGGCAAAGGTTCTCCTTTCTCTCATCTCTGTGGCAAGGTTCCTCATCTTTCTCCTCTCTGCTCAAGTTTCTCGTTAGATCACAGCTATTTCACCATCTGCTTGCTTCAGCATGGGTGCCTCTGCTCATGGTGCAGTTAGAACGCTGCATCCCCCCAGTTGCATTCATGAGTTACAAGGAATAGTCTAATATATCGTAGTCCATCCCCATGGCCTTACAAAAGAATTTCAGCTTAAAGCATCTCCTCTTTCTCCTCTCTCTGTGCTTTGTCTCCTTTTTCACTGAACTCGGGGTCTCCATGTTGGTTTCCTCACATGCCTTCACTCTTTCTCTTCTCTTACTTGAGAGAGGACTGATGTCTGTAAGTTTCATCTGTGCACTGAAAGAAGTGAGTATCTCTCCTGGGCTCTATTGTTGGTCACATGAGTTCTGCTGGGCAGGGGCCGAAGCTGCTGCAGACTTTTCCTGGGGAGATGGGAGGCAGGAACGGCAGGATCTCAGCAGCCAGGCCAGGACTCAGCTGCAGCAGGATCTCAGCCATGCCCAGGCCGGTTGGGTGGGCCTTGCTTGGCCCAGCCCAGCCCCGCAGAGCCGGCAGGGCCCAACCAAACAGGCCCGGCCCCAGCCCAGCCACGGCATGGCCCTGCCAGGCCGCGTGCGCCCCCCATTACCTGTTCAGAAGCTGGAAGCAAGAGAGAGATTCCTGGGCTTCTCCTTTCTTAAATATGAATCACAGAGGTGTATTCAACTTCTTAAGTGGCTAAACAGAGTGTCCATCTTAGAGCTAGCCAGCCAATTGGTTCTCTCAAGCCTGAAGGATGCTGTCAAGTTCCTTGCAGGGAAAAATCACTTTTCAAAACACGACAATAAGTAAGAATAAATATCAAGTGATAGTGTCTGAAGTTTGGAGGGTCTAATAGCAACCTAATGATTTCTAAATGGAAGTCATTAAGAAGACAAATACAAGCTCTTTACAGCAAAAAGATAACAGGCATAACTTAAATCAAAAGAGATTCCAAAATATAGTCAGAAAATATTTTTCTCCCATGAGGACCATCAGGAATGGTACAGGGAGACTATGCAGGCTCAATCTTTGGTGAGGAGGTTCAAGAAAAATCCCTGTGCAACTTACTCTCATCTCACAAGTGGATCTGCTTTGAGCAGAGGAGTGCTCTAGAAATCTCCTGAGACCCTTTTCCACCTGGATTATCCAAAGAATCTATTTCATGATTCTCCAGACCTGCTTCAAAACCACCATATCATATAGCCTTTAGTGAGATTTTTTGTAATGAGAGCATCTCTTCATTCAGTATATATCTTATTGCTCGCAAATGTTGAAATCAGATCCTCATTTTGATTCTCCATTTTTTGAAAGTGAATCTTGAGCATACTGTTTTATAAGAGTACATGATAATTAATCAAGCTTTGTGATTTTCTCAGCCTCAGTCATGGGTTTTCAAATGTTTGGAATAGGTAATGTTAAAACATGACCTTGCATATGCTTAAAAAGATACCACTCCATGATAGCACTGTCTTTTGTTAGACAAAGAAAATACAAATCAGTCATTCAATCAATCAGTCAGTCAATCAATCATGTAAGTCAGTGATTTGTTCTGTGGTTCAGTAAACAAAGGATTTAAGTAATAATGTCTGTAGAACTTTTGAGAACTGTAAAACAATTTTGAATTAACACAAAATTAATGAATACAGGTAAAGCAATTAATCATAATATAAATCAATTAATCACAAGTACTAGAGTGTATAAAGAGAAAAATATTTCTCTTGGTTTTTCTCTAATATCTTCTAGCAATTTTTCTTAAGTGATGAATTCTAATCTCTCCTTTCTTGTGTCTTTTGCTTATAGACTATTTCAACATAAATACAACCAGGATGAATGAATCAATTTCCCAATAAAATAATAGAACACGTTCATTATTGCATTGAAATGAGTCCTTGTCTTTCCTTGTCCTTCAGGAAAAAAAGATAATCAACCATCTTCATTATAAGATTTGTCAGCATGATAGAGCTAATATTAGTGCATTTTAAATTGAAAATAAATAGCAGGGCTGACATTTATATACAATGCTAGAATGTGACAGGGTACTGTATGCGATGATGTGTGTCATTGGCTGATGCAGACTGAACACATTATCCCCACTGCTCTTTCTGTGCGTAAATAAGTGTAATTATTTAACTTTAATTTTAAGCAACTACCACTTTTGTCTAGCTCCTGCATTTCTTTTTACAGAAGCAAGATAGACACTGGAATTATTTTTTCATCCCACAAGGAGGACTTCCTGATGGGAGAAATTAAATAGCAAATTTTGACGTGAAATTACTTTGCACAGTTTGTCGCAAAGTCCTTGGCATGTCTTTTAACTGGTCATGTTCAATTCAAAAGCAGAATTGTCTGCCAAAAGAGTTGTTGCTAATTTCGTTGCTACTGCACTTTTTGGAATGAAAGTTTACCACTGATATTGTTAACAGTCAAATTCTAATATATTTTTGAACTACTTAGAAGAGGTTCAATTTACAGATAAAGAGTACCTAAATCCACAGAACATGAAGTCTACTTTTTTGCATGGAACAAACAAATATGATTCTTTAATGGAAGAATCATATTTTAAAAATCAAAAACAGAACCAAATTTCACAATGGGTAATTTTCTCTATAATAAGGTTCTTTTGTAGGGAAAATGCCACATTTCCCAAATACAGATATCTCATTGCATTCTGTGATTCACTTGTTGCAAGATCTGTGGATGTAAGGCAAGACTACCCAGTAAAATAAATTTTAATAAACTTTCTTTACTATTTGGACCTATTTCATATCCTTAGAATTAGTAGCAGTTTATCAATAGGATGTGAATAAATCTGTCCCCTAATACAGGAGTTTATAGTAGGGGAGGATCATCTCTTTAATTCTTTGTATCCCTAGGGTAGCTAGGCAGGCTCTTTCAACAGATGAGTCATAGTTGGAGCCAAGGTGTCTCCATTGATTACACAGAAACTGAAGAAAAAGATGACCCTGGCACCCAAAGTGCCCAGTTAGTAATGCTTCATTAACAGTTTAACTGATATAATGTCCACCTCTGCAATACAAGTACAGCCTTGTTTGAGCTAAGAGTAAGACTTCCATTTAGAGACTGGAGGCATGAATTCCACCTGCACTTCCCTTTTCAATAGCTAAACCACAGCCTAAGATATTTGCTAGTGATAGGTGTTTTAGACAGCTACAATTTCACAAAGCGTGTCAGGAGAGATTCACCAAAATAACCCTAAACTCATATTTGACAAAACAGATCCAAAATGAGAGAGTAAAGTGCAGACATTTAAATAACTGCATTTTAAGTTATCGTACCCAAAAGAACAAAGTCTGTTTTGTAGTTCCTTTTTTCTGGTGGCAGTATTGCAGACAACAGAAGTGAGGTGACATCAAACTGGGGACAATGGAGATAGCAAAATATGTCTCTACCTTTTGAAGTTATACCTGCAAGGAATTGAATGAATTTAAAGAGAGGGATGCCATCACATACCATGTTGTATTTCTTAAGTCTTCTTAGCCCTTTTTTTCTCCTTTTCTCTTGTACCACTTTGTCTAATTGTGTTAACAGAACATGCCTTTTAAAAAGATAGTAAAAATTAACTCCTGTCTTGACAATTGCATTTTAAATTAAGTTGTTCAAAGACTCTTCACGAACTGGACTGGGAAATGCTACTTATTATTCCGTTTGCAATAGTGCATACGAACACCTGGCACCAGAGATTGTTTGGCTGACGTTGAAAGCAAGGGCTAGAACAGCAGGGTTAACAAGTGATCTTTCTGAAGGGTGTCTGGGGATTCTGCACTGTCCTGGTTTAGGAGAAATTTGGGAGGAAACCCTAGAAGGGGTCTTCTCTAATCAGCCACCTTCAGCAGCCCCTCCCCCCAACCAATTCGGGAGAAAAATCTTAGAGAAAAGTGGAAAAAACTTTATTTAGCCAGGAAAGTATTCATAAGCATAAAAGATTGAACAATATTAAACAATAGAACCTCTCGTTGCTCTGAAGAGCCAGCAAAATCAGAAAGCCCTTTTGTGGGTGTGGCTCAGTCAGTTTCAGTCTCTCCAGGGCTCGGGCCAGGTACTCAGACCCGGTGTGCAGCTTGAGGGTCCCCAGGAAATTGTCCTGATGTCCTGGACTCAAGAGGTGCTGAACAGTCCCAGAGGAAAAACCACAGTTCTGGTAAAGCTCTTCTTCCTTCAGCCAACGAGGAAAACCAGCGAAAAAAGCAAAGAAAAACTCCTTGTCTCTCTCCCTCTGCAAAAGCCGAGAGCTCTGAGAGAGCCCTGAGAGCCTTATCTCTCTCTCTCTGTCCGGGCTGCAGACAACACAGTCCGTGAGAAAAGGAATTCTGGGGGAGCAGGGTGCAGGTTCTGCAGATGAACTGCGCTCCACTTCTCCCCACCCTTGCTTTCTCTGTCCAGCCCCAAAAGCACAGAACTCAACATCCAACATGAGCAGAACAAGCATCATAAAGTCACCCTAGGACATGTACATGCCCCTAGATGGCTGATTGGATGTACTGGTGACAGACTTCAGAATTTTCTATCTTGTATTTCCTACTACACTGAGTGGTAAAGGTACAGTGTTTCAGTATTCACACCAGACAGAAGGTCATATGGAAGGAGATAGAGAGTCTTTGACTATGACTGACCCTCTGGCCAGGTCCTGTGGCCTACCTCTCTCTTGCAGACTTGGAGTCTCCCACAAACACATGTACCAGGGGAGGTTAAGGTTGGATATTACGAAAGGTTTCTTCCTTGAATGGGTAGTCATGCATTGGAACAGACTGTCTGTCTGGAAACTGGAAGTCTTCAAAAAACTTTTAGATGTGGTGTTTAGGGCCATGCTTTAGTGGTGGACTTGGCATTGTTAGATTGATGGTTTGACTTGATGACCCTAGAGGTCTTTTCTATTATTAATGATTCTGTGAATCAGTTCTTCATGCTGGTTTGAACCATGACTCTTTCCCTCCATTCTCCAAAAGCTCATGTTCTAAGTTTTTCCTCTCCGTAAAACTCGGGTCTTCTTGCTTCTAAATGAGTGCATTTAGTGTAGTGAATAAGGAAAAGAACTGAAAGCAAAATATGAAGTGAAAAAAAAAAAAATATTCAGCTAGCACAGCATGGTTGGGAAATAATTTAGTATAGATAAGTCACTAAGAAGGAAAAAAGTAGACAGGAGAGATTTGCTAAGTTTCCAAGCAGCTTGTTAACATTCATGAGAGTGGATCTTTAGTAATTATCATGACACACAGATAGTTCATAGCCGAGATGAAGGATTCTGTGTGTCAATCAGTGAAAATGTAATCACCCAAAAAAAGAGATGTCTGAGCCTGGTTTCTGAGATTAACCAACTTTGAAGGAATTTGGAACTTTAAAATTTTTAGAACTTTAATGGCAAAGAAGCATAGGAGCTTAATGTATTATTTTCTCATTCTGCTGAAGAGGACAATTTTGCCACTCTACTCAGTGGTTGTCAGGCCATGTCTGAAATACTGGGTTTGATTTTGTTTCCTGTTATACAAAAAGGTTTAGTCAGGCTAGAGAAGGCCCAGAGAAGGGCACAAAAATGATCAATGGGGAACCTGCCATAGGAGGAAAGGTTGAAAGTCAGCCTTGAGATGAAAAAGTTTAATGGAGACCTCATTACTGTGTTCCAGTACTTAAAGTGTGTTGCACTTGTTAAAGAAAATGAAGACTTCCTGTCATGGTTTTAGCCCAGCTGGAAATTAGGTACCATGAAGCTGCTCACTCAACCCCCCTCTCTGCCTCTCATGCTAGTGGAATGGGGAGGAGAACCAAAATAAAACCTTTAGGTTGTGATAAGAATGGCTTAATAATTAAAATAAAGTAAAATACACTAGTAATGGTAAATTATAGCAATAATGGTAATAAATAGGAAAAAATAAGTGATGCACAATGCAATTGCTCACCACCAGCTGACTGATGTCAGAGTCCCCTTCCCAAACCCTGACTGATGTCAGATCAGCCCCCACTTCAGGGTAACTTCTCCCATTTTATATTCCAGGCATGATGTTCTGTGGTGTGGAACACCCCTTTGGGTCACCTGTCTTGGCCATGCTTCCTCCCAGTTTCTTTTGTGCACCTTCTCACTGGCAGAGCATTACTTAGGATAAACACGACTTAGCAAAAGACCAAAACATCAGTGTGTTATCAACACCATCCTGATTCCAAATCCAAAACACAGCACTGTAACAACTACTGAGAAGAAGTTAGCTCTACCCTAAATGAAACCAGGACACTTCCTTTTTACAAGGACTCATTTGGAAAAGACAAGGGGTAATGGATACAGGTTACTTCTGGGGAGATTCCAGTTAAACGCAGGAGGAAAATGTTTCACAATAAGAAAAATCGACCACTGGAATCATCTCACCAGGGAAGTGGGGGACATTAAGATTCATCTGCACAGGGTACTGAGCCGTGTTGTCTAGTTTGTTGCCAAGAAAGGCTGGACTAGCTGACCATTGATCTATTAACTTTTTAAGATAATTCACAGGCTTGCCATTATACAGATTGGTATTAGCAAGGGTGAGATTCCTGGCATGAAGAAAAACAGCTGATCACAGGAAAAATTTATTTGGTTCAGTGTTTTTATCCCATTACATATTCTACAAAATGCCATTGTGTACAGCACAGGATGACAGACTATGCTGTCAGTGCTGAGTTCCTAAGATATCTTTGATATTCATAAACATAGCATCTGAATTTCAAAAAAAAAAAAAAATAAAACCTGTCAATATGAGGAGAAATACAGCCTCATCAAAAGGAAAATTAGCTAGGTCACAGGCTAGCAGGAAAGATCTGCAATTATTGTGTTGAGTGCATTTAGGAAAGAAGTATTTTGGAGGAGTCACAGCAAACTGCCAGACATAACGAGTTTTGATTAAGGAACAAAAATAATCCAAAACATGACAGGGAAAACTTAAAAATAGCTATGTTTTCAAAAGTTTTAAGGTGTCTAAATTCCAAACAAATTTAAAGTTCAAAAATAACTTCTGGCCTAATTTTAAATAAAGATCTGTTAATGTTTAAATAAATAATAAGTAGTGTTTGTTGCTGTTAAGCCATTTTGATTACGTTTTCTATATTTTCCTGCTTCCCTTTTTTGTCTGTCATTTCTGGGGAATGTCACACAGAAAACCTGGTGTGTGCTTCTGACGTTCCAGCTGGCCAGAAGCCATCTAAATGTGCAGATCTAAGTACAGTAACTTTAAGTCTGTAAATTAACAGTACTGCACAAAAAGACAGAAGGCTTTCTTAGTCCTCATTCCCAATTAGTCTCTTCTCCCACGTGTGCAATTCACAAGGCTGGATCACAGGTTTAATTCAGCTGAGAATGAAGTCAGTAAAAAGACCTAGTCTTGCAAGGACTTGTATTATAAAAAAAACCTAATCTGTTTTCCTTTGTAATTTTTCTTCCGGATATTTTTTTCTGTTATTAAGCATTTAAGTTTTCCTTGTAATATATTGGACACATATCTTTTAACCTTATTTTATTAAACAAAGTGGGCAAATCAGACCAAACATTTCCAGTGTCTGCCTTTGTAGGTTTCCTATTGGCTTTGACAACAAATATGAGTGTTCAGTGAACAAGGAATAGAAGCTTACAAAGTCTTCTTAATCTGTAATAGTGCTTTGGACACACATCAATAAAGCCAACGTGATTTATTCACACTGGTCTCCCACTGAAATTTGGAGTAATTCCCTGGATGACAACAGTCCACAGGGCAACAGTCTCTCACAGGGCTTTATCCCATCCCATCCACAGTCTTACTCCCATAGCAGTCAGCAATAGCCTGTGCAGAGGAAGAAGACAGAAATTTCAGAAAAAGGCACTGTAACTCTCCTGAAGTAAGTCATGTAAGTGCCTTTACATATGCAGGGAAAAGCCTAGGAGTTTTTCAAAAAGATACCAAGTACACCTCTGCAAAGTATCTAAGGTGAACCGAGTTTTGCACTCTGAAGGTCTGCAAAAATATTTTCCTCTAGAAAGTATACATCTGGCCTTATCTTGGAAAGATCATTTGCTGAATCTTACCTTCTTGTTCTCAAGAAAATATTACTGTCTTACTGCCAATCCCAAGCATATTTCCATCTATTATTTCAAGAGTTAGATTTTTCAATTTCATTATTCCTTTGATCCCTGTTTCTGGAACATAGAACAAGAAGATCAGAAAACTGTCCCTCCTCTCTACAACACTTATAATTGTATAGATCTTCTTCTGTCACCATTTTTTTTTTCTTGAAATTTCATAACTTAATCTTTCAATTTTTCTTCAGAGGTCCCAATGACAGAAATGCTGTTATCTCTAATTCTGTGCCTCACTTTTGATGTGGAGTTATCTGTTTCTGGGTGGAGTATTCCAGGTAGGCATGTGGCATTGGCTCTGCAGGAGACTTTTTCTATCTCATTTCTCAGGTTTCGTAAATCCACTTGTCCTTTCCACCTGCAACTGCACAGAGCTCTCTAAGGAGCAAGAGCCAGATTACTTTCCAGGACTGATACAATAAACATAAAATTCCTTATGGTATACAAGTAGATAAAATTTTCTTCACAAAATGTCTTTTCTTTCAGTCCTTCAGCACTGAACTTCAGCAAGTTTTCAGTTCAGCTGAAGTTTAATTTCTTTTTTTGAACTTCATTAACTTTTTTATTTCAGTTCACTTGTTTTTATCTTGTTTAGCTTTCTTTCTGATGTGTTAATACATTAAGTAAAATGTTGCATATATATGAAAGTCTGAGACATCCTACTTTTAAATTTTTGTACTGATGAAAACTGGTTTTTTGTCCCTTTTGTTTCGCCTTACCCATTTCATATACATTATTGTATGCTACCCCCAAACAATAATAATTTAATTTGTTTATTGCCTTTCTTTAGAGACCTGGTTAATGGGGTTTTGAAAAACTAAATAAATTGTCATCAGGATTATATTTTTATTTTTATGCTTTAGAAGAGTTTGAATTTGTTAGAGGGAGAATTTACCTTTGCAGAGATGAAGTTGCTTAGCCTTTCTCATATCACCATCTACATTTAATTTTATTATTCCAATTTTAAATATTAAGCAACTTATTGACTTTCAGACATGTCTGTGGCTTACTTGTCAGAGAGTTTCTGAATGACAGGAAATCATTCTGAGGCACAAAGTAAAATATTTTCTATTGTCAGTCCTTCTAATCTATTAACTTTTTTTAATGGCAAACTGCACAATTTCTGGTTGCACATCTGATGTTTTACTCTCAGGCTCTTTGGTAGTCTTCCAACATTCTCTTCTATTTGCTGAACAAGCTGTAGAAACAACAAATAAAATTAAATTTGAAGGGCAAAATATTTTCCCTGGTGCTCCTGACCCATGCAAATTGTTGGATGTGTCAGCATATAGTTACATTCAGACTTGACCCAGTGTACCACAGGAAATCATCTAAGAAAAACTGCGATGGATTAAATATTTGAAAATCAGAGTCCAAACAACACTTGTTCAGAGAGAAAAAGTTCCCTTTACAACAGCTTACATAAATACCAATTTTGCATAGCTCAGGCAAGCCCATAAGAAAAGAGGGGACAAATGTTACTGTAATGGCAAAGTCAAATACATATAATGTCATAAAACCAGTGTGGTAGTGATGTAATGTATTCATTACAAGCTCATCCTGTTTCATTTGTGTGTAACTCTTCTACAGGATATCTGTAGAATACACAGTGTCTTTTTGGGTATTGTCATTGCACACCAATCAGTGAAGGAACAAAAATGAATTATGAAAAACACTGAACCCCAAATACTCTTATTCTCTCTAAGCTGGCACCACATTTAACAGAGAATCTCTAAAGGCACATTTTAGCTGTAAATAAATTGATATTGATATCTAATGTATAAGAAAAATACAGAATTTTCAGAAAAATGCCTGAAATTGAGATAGCATCATATAATGCAACAGGATGAAATAGAAAGAATTTTATAGCAAACACTGCACATTATGATACTGTATTTTATTCAGTTTCCCACAAAGGTACTTCATCAAGCAGTGAAACGACTTTGATATTGTGGATAAAAACATATATTTAGATGTAATACTATTAAAGATGATGGAAATTGGGCAGAGGGAGAACAAGGGATATTTCTCTTTATGGAGAAAGGTGCTAGTACAGCCATTCACAGAGCAGTATCACATTCATCATGCAAATAGATAAGGTAAGGGAGTTTTGTTAGCTGAAAACAGTACCTAATATGACCTGTCTTGAAATTTCCAATTTTCAGTCTAGCATTAAAAAAGCGCCCTTTTTTATTCCTGTAAGAGGCATGCAGAACTGATCCAAATATCAGATACTTTGAAGACAAGAAGTGTCATATACATTGTATATACTGTTAAAATCAGCTATTTCTTCTGCAGAAGTGTATAGTAGTGCTAAAAGCTGTCCCTCTCCTCTCAGGCAGGAAGCACTGAGACGTTCCTGGATCTTCTCTGGAAACTCTGAAAGCACAGCAAGGTTTGATGGAATTAGACCTAATTTTTCCTTCCATAAACTTCCATGCACTAAGACATGAGGACTGATTAGACTACTGCTAACACAGAAAATGACTGGGAAAAATAAATGAGCATTTGCATTTTGGAAAGGCAGGATAAGAAAGGAGGAAAACAAGAAAAAAAGTAGATAGGAAGAGAAAATAACTGTATCATTCATATCTTCTTGACAATTGAGTAAAGGAAATATGCTCCACCTAAGCAAAAGAGAAGCTTTTATCAATCAGAAAGGCTAGTGACATCACTTGTTTCAGAGACACTAAAGTGGGTTTATTTGCCTGCTTGCCTAACAGCTTTGAATTCTGCACCCATGATTATCTTGTGGTCTCACTCTTGAGCAGTCAGTGAAAAATTGTGCAGTCTATGAGCTCTCAAAGACTGCCGACTATCGCTAGCAATACCTGCTGACTATGCACCAGTGCCATCATCAGAAAGCTCTTGAGACTTTTTTCTTTACTATCAAGCCTCAAATCTCTGAATGCCCTGAATCGAAACCTTTATCAAAGTGAAAGCCTAATGGAGCCCCTCTTCCACTGTGTATAAGATATGACCACTGGTCTGGCACACAGAATTAGGTAGAAGTCAGAGATCTCTCTTGCCTTCAATGGAATCGCAATTCCATACCTTATACCTTGAGTTGGTTTTTTTCTTTCTAACTGACCAATAAGCAAGATTTAGTGGCTTAAACTGATGAGGAACCATTACAAGTTTAGGAGATAAAAAACACATATTTTAAGTGGGAAAATCTGATAGATTTAAGTATTTGAATAGGCATTTCTAGTGTCAATAGCAGTTGAAAAGTTCCACTTTATTCTCTGAATGTCAGCAAGAATATCCAGTAATAATTTCTGATTTTAATATTACTCTTAATGGTGGAGAATCTACCTGACAGAGATTTAATTTTAAATGCATCAGCCATCTCTGTCTACAGGCATGTTACACTATATGAGTGCAGTGCTTGAATAATTAGATAGGGTCTTAACTATCTGAAATTTATTTTACTTATCTTTATATATGAGCAAATGCAACAGAAAGAAAATCAAAAATACACCTTGAATTCTCTCCAAGGTAAATCTCCAAGGTAAATCCAGTTTAAAAAAAAAAAAAGTTATAAGGTAACATATGAATTAAGAGTTTGTTGGTGAAGTAGAAACTTCAAAGGCATATGGTTAGATTATGGAGAAAAAGCAGAAAACTTTTGAAAAGTAAGATGAGTTTCCTAAGGTGGTTAAAATTTTGAAGACTCATAAATACTGTGTTATATGGTGTAAAATCTCTGAATGCTCAAATTATAAATGGGAGTTGTCACTGGGAGCACAAATCCTTAAATAGACACATGATGCTTCCAAATCTTGGGAAAAGAGAAGTGAGATTTTGTTGCAGTCTCTATGCTGCTGATTACCAGACTGGCAGGTGAAACAGCAAAAGGTATGTGAGAGTTGTCCTTTGCTCTGTTATCCCCATGACAAGCATCATTCTGCTGTGGCAAATGTCTATTCCCTTGCAGAGCCACGCCAGACTGGGGAAAATCCTCACTTGAGACATCTGCTCTTGGGTGAGCTTATTGTTGAGCTTAACTGTGATCTCTTTGGAGAGCTTATTGTACCCTCCCAGAAAATATGAATTATCAATTGCATGGTCACAAGTTGTCATGGCTCTGATTGCAATGTGTTGGGGGTTAGGTTTTCTCTCCTTTTGTTCCTTTTTCTGTATAGAATTTTTTCCCATAAGTTGCTAGGAAACACTAACGACTGGGTGCTTAAGAAGAACAAAAGTGGCCCAGCTCAGGGGGAAAGGCATCTGTTTGCAGTTCTCTTATCTGGGAGTTTCTCTCAGAGGGACAGAGATTTCTCAAGAACTGGGCTGGTAAAAGGTGGGGGCTGGAGCAGCTGCTCTCTCTCTCGCTCTGGGCTTCCGAGCAGGACATTCAGAGGTGTTGCTCGGGAAGAGGAGTTCCTGGCTGCCACTGGACCCCCACCCAGAGCTGCTTCTTCTGCCATGGGGTGAGCCCCTGCTCTGAACTGGGACCTATTGCCATATGCTTGGGTGCCCGGGATCCTGAGCTCGCCTCTCCCTGCCCTGCTGGGAGCCAGGCTGCTGCCCCTGCCCCCCCCGCCGCTCCTTCGGCACTGCTCTGGGTTTCACTGCGCTGCAGCCCCGCACCCCCTGCCTGCCGAGACATCCTGCTGTCCCAGTTTGCTGCTTTCTGAGAGTTCTGCTGGGGCACCAGGACTGACTGCCCCAGGGGTTTTGTGAAGCAAAGCCTCTCTCTCTCCCATCCCTCCCCGTCCCGGCCGGGCCTCCATTGCCACGCGCTGCTGGAGCTCACGCCACAGCGCCCCCTGCAGCCGCGGGGGAATCATCGCACCTGCCCTGCCCACCCAGCGCCACCAGCGCCCCCTGCCGGCTGTGACCGTCACTGCACCCAAGGGGACAGTGCCTGCAGGCCCAGAGGGCTGGGACTGGGTTCCTGGTTCTGTTTGTTGTTAGTGCCATAGGAGTTGTTTGTTTGTTCACTTTATTATAAATACTAGTAAAGAACTGTTATTCCTACTCCCACATCTTTGCTTGAGAGCCCCTTAATTTCAAAATTACAATAATTCAGAGAGAAAGGGTTTACATTTTCCATTCCAAGGGAGGCTCCTGCCTTCCTTAGCAGACACCTGTCCTTCAAACTGGGACATAATGTCATATATGTTTCCATCTGGGCCATGTTTGGCTACCTGGGCTCAGCTTTTGGTGAAGCTGTGTAGCCTTAAACCAGAGCTGTGCGAGGAAAAAAAACATGAGAGAGGAAAAGTCTCCTTTCTTTGGGAGCTGCTCACTCTCTTCGGATGTCTGGATGTCTTACTTCAATGTGATAACAACAGCATGCAACTCTGAGGTCTTTTTGTCAATCTGTAAGTTAAATCTAAGAAGGAAAAGTAGCACAAGTCTAGGACACTAATAATGCAGTGGAGTCTCTGGCCCTTGCATTCAGAACAGTCTAGAGAAAAAAATAAGGACAATCTGCTTTGCCTCTAGATAGTTTACAACATAATAAAGTTCTCCTAATTTGGTGAACCATGATTAAAATAAACTTGATACAATGAAATATATCAAGTGAATATATACTTGGTATTCCTGATACAAATGATATAAATAGAAACTGCACCATAACAGGCTCTTTCCTTAGTTTTAAGTTCTGGGGGTTTTCTTCTCTTTTTTTTAATATATTTCAGGCTCTAAAGCATTTATCTTATGTCTAGTACCTAAGAAATTTTCTTCTTTCTTCTGGATTCATTAGCTCCATGTCTTTAGCTTTTGTCATCTTATTTACTGAATTTTCATATAATCAAAAATCATAGAATCAGCACATAGAGTGTGCTGAGGTCAATAACCCCCATTCAGATTATTGAGTCTGACTCCAGACCCTGCACAGGAACCCCAAAAATCACACCATGGAGAATTGAACTCTTGAACTCAGGCTGGTGCTCTGACCACTTCCCTGAGGAGCCTGTTCCAGTGCCCAACCACCCTCTGAGTGAAAAACCTTTTCCTGATATCCCACCTAAACCTCCCCTGACACAACTTCATGCTGTTTCCTCGAGACCTGTCACAGGCCACCTCAGAGAAGAGATCAGCACCTGCCCCTCTACTCCCTGCATGCTCAAGATGAAAATTCAATACTGAAGCTGAATAAATCTTACACTTTAAAGAGTTATACTTACAAATGGAAGGAGAAATTCGAGGTATAGGACACTTTTTTTTATGAGTGTGTTTATATCAGCTTAAGGCAAGTCCCCTCATCTGCCAGGAGTATGCAGTAGCTGTTGCAAGTTGACTGGAAGCCCTCAGAACCCCTAAGGGATTCTCTCTTCTGAGCGACGCTGGAGATTAGTAGGCAGTAAAAATCAGGTCCTTAATTTGAGAAAGCAGAGGATATAAAGAGAGAAACTCTCCTCATCTCCTGCATGCACTGGTAATCAGTGGTAGCAATCTTCTGAATACTGTCATGGTGAGCTAATTTACACAGACTACCATCACTTCAGAAATGATGTACAGCAGAGTTGAACAAAAATACTCCCTGGTCTTAACAGATCGCTTGGTTCTTGAATTCAGATGTAATTTTAGAAGGTCTGAAAAACTTTGAAAGATGATCCTGACCATTGTGAGCTGACTTGAAATCAGTGGATCTTAAATTTTCTGAGGAAGATGATCAGGCATTTTAAAGATTATTAATTTGTTTTATTGTATATAATTTGAACATTTTGATATAGTTTATGATTAGATGGAATACTATTAAGATCACAAAATCAAAGACTAGTGCCTCCTTTTTTTTTAACAGACTGCTTATTTCCATAATGAGTTATTTAATCTTCAATTTTCTTTAAGCTCACCCAAAGGGATGTTTATGATCTTCAAAAGAAAGTTTCCTTGCTATATTAAGTCACAGCTAAAACTGAATTCTGATACAGAGGATGAGTTCAGGTTTTAGGATGTTATAAAACAACAGTGAAGTTAATCATCATGATGACCTCAGTCAACTGGATGGCTAATCACCAGAAAGACAGAACTGGTGGATCAGGTTTTTGCACATTTTTTCCTTGCAGAAGCTTGATTTATTTTGACAGATAGAAACATTATAGATCTCTCCTATATAAATATATACCTTGTCCTTAAGGTTACCAAAGTGAGACATTGATACCATCTCCTCTGCAGTAATGTTTCCTAAAAGAGAGGAGATATCTAATCAAAGAAACATATTTCTATTAGGAGCCAGCATATTTGCATCATTCAGTTCATCGTTTCCAATATAAACAATGAAGATATGTGCAGAGCAGCTTGCTGTTCCACATCTGTATTTGGTTAAAAGAAATCTTGTCACATAGCATATGAACTGAAGCTGAGATCGACAATATTCTCGCAAATAAGTTTCAGCCCTGGTTTACTTTTTCTCTGTCTTCGAATAAAATAGTATGTGCGTCTTTCAAATGAAATTATTTGTACAATGGGTAAAACAGGGAAAGAAACAAGTTTTTCTATTAGGAAACACTAAAAGTTTTTATCTTTTAACACAGTAGATTTTATTTTGTGGCATCAAGATCTTCTGAATAAATATTAAAATATTTATCTTATTCCATCCATGCAGATACAGAAAATATTCACTATAATAAAATACAAACAAAATCAATGGTTAAAATAACCACAAGACTGATATGTTTGTTCCCAAATTACTGTAAATTTCAGGCATAAGTATCCATAATATGAAACAGATATTCTCATTTCCTGGTACAGTCTTATAACACAAGGAATTTTAAAAATGCACGTAAAATGGAATAACTGGAAAATATAATGTCTGTTGTACAGGAAGTTCAGATTGATAATTTGTATTCATTCTAGATCAGATTTTAAAAAAATCAAAATCAAAATTCCCCAGGAAAAAAAAAAAATGGTGAGGATAGGAGTGAGGGTTGGTGTGAACGCATATACAAAACAACTTCTCCAAAGAGTAGAACAGTTTTTTCAATATCAATAAATAAAATACAATAATGTGACATCTATTTAAATGAATGGCTTATGAGGAATGTTTGGGTGCAGAAACAGAATAAGAATAGTTTATTTGGAAAGGAATATTTGAGGCCTAATAAAAAATAATTTCCCAGTCAAAATGGTTTTGATTTTGATAGTGCTGAAACAAAATGAAAATTATAACTTAAGAAAAAAAAATTCTCCTTTTAGAGACTGTTCCTATAAATATCTTATTTTCACCAGCCCACATATTTGAAACCCACTTGTTATACATTTCCTACTGCATGTAGTCAAGAACGTTTAGTCACTGATGGTACCACTGATATTTATTGGCAAAGATACATTCTGGAGGGAATACTTCCCTCCTGTCTGGTCACTGTTGCTGCATTATTTGTGTGCTTTGCCAGCCCTATCGTGAGGCTGCCCAAAGTCTCAGAATGGGACTGGGAACAAAGCCCAGCAAGAGAGAAATGCCAACAGCCTTCCTGCAACTCTCATGGGCAGGAGACTCTCTATAAAAGCTGATTTTATTCCTTAGTACACATGCAAAATGCAGTCTTCCTGAAGTCAGACTGCCCATAATGCTCAAAAATGGCAAAGTTCCTTGGGGAGTCCACATTCTTAATGCTGCTGTTGTCAGACTTAATCAGGTTTTGTATCAGTTAGCCATCTATATTTTGGTTACGTTGTCTATGTAAAATGCACTTGTAAGCTATCTAACAGACATCTCTACTTGTAAAACATGATATCTCAGGTCCTAAGGCACAAAGCAACACTGAGACTGACCCAAGTATTTCGTAAGGAAGATGCACTGTCGCTCAAACCAACACATAATACCCTGGTGACCCAAATATAAAAAGCCTTTTAGAGGTTGCACTTCACAGATGTAGCATTTCTTTGCTGCTTTAAAACATTCATAGTATTTGATGTGGCCTTTGCAGCAAAAGTTTTATCACTGGGAGAAATAGGTATGCTCTTCTCAGGTTCCTCATTGCTACATAAAATCCATAATTGCAATCTCATCCCCTTATTTCCTATATATAGTGTTTTATATATTCATCTTTTGCCTGGTCAGTGTTCAGGCACAGCTCTAAGTGAATGAGTGAATATCTTTATTTGTGGAAGTAAAGGTTTAAATGATTTTTTAGTCTTTGCCAGTAGCTTTTCTCCAACTCTGTTATTGACAATACATCAGCTCATGAAGTATTACTACTGTTCTTAATGCCTACACTTTGAGATTGTGGAATACTAAAAAAAAAAACAAAACAAAAAACAACAAACAAACAAACAAACAAACAAACAAAACCACCTAAAAATGAAGTCAAGGAAGTTAAGCTGAAGCAGTACTTTCAAAATATTTCACAGAAATGTTGAAATGAGGACCGTACAAGACACAACATTATTGGCTGTGGTAATGTCACACAGAATACCACAGAGATGACAATTTACCCAGACTCAACAGCAAAAACAAAAAGTAAACCATGGGATTTAAACATATGGCCTGACTTTAAATGCACATATAATACCTTTAAATAGTTCAAACATTCATAACTCTATGAGTCAGGCAAAGATTAGGCATGTGAAATAGACATCACTGTTTGCATATAAGCAGTACCTTCTGCACTAGAATCTTTAGGGTTACAGAAAATCATATGCTATAGCTGAGGCTGACAGGGAACAGATCTCACTGTCCATACACAGCTTACTCACTGTCAATGAGTGAGCATGTACCAGGCACCACTAAGGTAAAATGTATCAAAACTTGAAGGCCACATCACTATTCATTTTTAAATGAATGCTGTTTCTCCATTCAGTTCTGCTGAAAAAGCTCAGCTTACGTAACAGGTTATTCCATGAATATTCTTGGAAAAATTAATTATTAGTCAGTCACAACCTGAGGTATTCCTGAGTATACATAACAACTGCAGAATTTATCTCAAAATACTGCAGAATTTATCTCAAAATATTCCCAAACTTTGGGAGAAGTTGAGCTAGAATCATATCACACTTTCTGAAGGCAATTCCTTTATTCCAATAAAGTACAGTTTCCTGATGTCATTGAAAGTGTCACTGATCAAAACACATCTCAAGGTTTCATAAGGGGCCTCTTCCTTTCCAGCTGGGAGGTGAAATTATTCAGTTGCGCTCTCTTTGAAGACTTATTTTTACAGCAAAGCATCAGTTAAAAGCAGTTAAAATATATTTTGATTCAGAAAAAATCTACCATTTTGAGAGAGAGAATTTCTGTTGTGACTTCTCCCTTCCTTCTTTCTTTCCCTCCCACCATCCCCCACATCTACACAGTAAGAACTATTGGATGATTTATAAGTTCCTTTTGTGTAATTATTATGACAGCCCAGCCAATGACATCAAACTTCTCCTCAATGAGGAAAAATAACCTTTTCTATGGAAAATGGTTAAAGTACTTCCTGGAAATGGCAGTTAGAAACAACAGGCGAAGGGGCAGAAGTGAGCTGGATTCATCTCTTGAAAAACAGGAAGAATTGGCAGCCATAGAGAGTGAAACTGACTGAGCTTTTTCATTCTGTTCTCCTGATACCTCTCATGCAGTGTGACTCAGATGATTAAGGCTATGTACTCAGTCTGTTTGGGCAGAACTTAGGTTACCTAGAATCACATGTATTGTGCATGTATGGATGAGTGAGAATGAGACAGGGAGGAAGGGAGACTGTGGGCATATGTACATGGTAAATACAACCTTTATCTTCCCATTGGTTTTCAGTCTTAGCAAAAAGAGTCATAGAATCATAGCATCATGGCATCATGGCATCATAGCATCATAGAAGCATAGAATGGCCTGGGTTGGAGGGGATCTTAAAAGTCGTCTTGTTAAAATTAGTTTTGTGCAGCTGCACAGCCAATTGGAAGTCTGCTAGTGTAATGACCAGGGCTGTGGTCAGCCAATGCACTGTTCTACCCAGCCATACTGTCCACACTGGGCACAGCAGCTCCTGGCCCCTCACTAGGTGATTAATATAACAGTATGAACTAAGAACTCTTATCTGGTTGCCTTTCAAGACCAGAAAGAATAACTCAGGCATCATTTAACCTTATGTGTGATATGAGCTACAGAATATCCAAAAAAACCCAATACCAGGACTGCCAGTCTCCACACAGACAAAAATAAGTGTTCTTCCTAATGTCCTGAGAGAAAAAGCACATAATATGCCCTTTCAATTTCTCAAAGTTCTCCACACACCCCCCCTTGCTTTCTTCCTTTTAACTCTGAATCCTTTTATTATTTCTAACGATTTGACAAGTAGATGCAGTTTAGTATCTAGTTTGTTTGTCAATCTGTCATTCCATGAATTGCTGAAGCTGGTTATTTGTGTTGGATTATTAGTCACTGATGTAATAAAATATTTTTTCTGCTTGAAATTTGTACAGTAGAAATAAAATAAATGCCAAATAACAAATTATTCTGCCCAATTGATAATAAGTTTTTATCACAATA
Organism: Picathartes gymnocephalus; assembly: GCA_013390045.1. Classification (NCBI taxonomy): domain Eukaryota; kingdom Metazoa; phylum Chordata; class Aves; order Passeriformes; family Picathartidae; genus Picathartes; species Picathartes gymnocephalus. The sequence continues at coordinate 32,767 of WEKY01035074.1, forward strand.
TTATTAATAATTTAAAACTACCAAGAAGGTTTTGATGATGATCATTCTAGATAGGTACTCAGACATGTGAATACAAGTATATAAAGCCAGCATTGATTTGTGCACTTTTCCAGAAGTGTAATCTTAATTTTATCCTACAGGTATGAAGTGAGGTAAATTTAATTTATTTAGGTGAGCAAAATTGCCACTCAGTCCATCTGAGATTTTATATCTATGGTTCTGTACATGAAAGATTACTTTATTCTTATGTGATACTCTCTTGTCATCATGGTGTCTCATCTAATAGCCAGGACTATATCTCTTTCAAATGTGGAGCATCTAAAGTTATGTTGATGGTAAAGAGATGAGATATTTAGACATATTCAGGTATTTAGTCTATGTATGTTGTTGCCATGATGCATCAATAATCCAATTTATCTTAGTTGTTTCCCTTGTTAAGAAAGAATAAAAACAAAACCAACAAAAAACCCAGGGATTTTTGTCTGTTCTTTGAGATCAGTTTGCCAGATTTCCATTAAGAGCTATGATAATTCAAAAGTTTCAATCATCTCCCAAGCCAGCTGAAAACATAAGACCATTCTATTTTTTTCTACATTACATATATGCAAAATATATAAAAGATCATAATATATAGAAAAAATTGTAATTCTAAGAAATCAGAAATATTCATCATGTGTTATCTTTGGTTTTGGTAGCTTGACTTCAATGACTAAAATATCTGTTAATAAAAATGATTTTGTCTTCTAAAGTTCTGAATTATTTTTTTAAAAAATCACTAGATTTGCTCTTTTTTTCTTCAAGGACTATTGATAATTGTTTATTCTTACATTTTCTCTATAATGTATGTATCTTTCGCATCTTGTAACTCAGTTTAGTTCAGTTTACGTTAGGAGTTATTGTTAGCTTTGTTTCCTTCAAATGATTATATAATACAGTGAGAGCATCATCTACTGCTGCCACAGCCCCTCTTTCCATTCCTTGAAATGTAATCCAAGGCATTTGTTTTACTGACTTGAATCTTGAGGAACAGCATGTTTTGAAAGAGCAAGGATTCTGCTCTAGAAGACTTTATTTAATGGAAAAACTAGAGGATTTTTCCTCCCTCTGGCCATTTCACACATGGTCTCCTCACATCCACCTTCCATCTTTTCTACTGACACACTGAAAATTACCTAGGAAAATAGTAATAGAATTTAATTAATACTTAAATGTTTTCTATATTAAATATTTGATAAGAGAAACATTTATTGTGTTTATAAATCTTTGAGTTTAACTATTGATGTTCTTCAAGAAGGGAAAATAACCCTCATATTTAAGCATAGTTTGTAAAGTGAACACCACACAATATACAGGCTAATGTATATTTCACTAATAGTTTCAAGCCTTGTTATGTAATGCATGTTTTAAGACTCTACAAATCAGCATTTTGGACTTGCTAGGAGGTAGAGTCAAATTCCCAACCAAAAAAGACGTCTATATTTTCATGGGTAAAAGAAGGAATACTGGCCGATCAAAGGCCATAATATCTGCTTTACTATTAGAAAAACTTCAAGAAATTTCAGTTCCAGATTATGGACCTCTCCTAAAGCTAAAAAGCCACCTCTCATTGTCCCTGAAACAGAGAAAAGCCTTTGGACTGCTCTGGATCTTATTCAACTGGGTTAGCCATGAGACTCACACAAATGCTGTTGGGCAGAGTTACACGAACAAATATGAGATCAATTCTCCCACGTCTGTACTCCCTCTTGGCCAACACATACTTAAGCATGAAAGTGTAAAACTTTTGGCGCCTAGAAAATTCATGAAGGGTAGGAGAGAATATTTGGGGTGCTTGTGAGGAAAGCAGGCATTTAAATCATGTCTGTAGTGGTAAGAGCAGAGAGGCACTATATTGTGGTCTACCAGCTAACCCAGCACAGCTAACACCTACATAATTTTCCTTTTTCTTCAGAAAAAGACAAAACTGCTTACTGGGTGCAGTTCTTGGCATACACCTTCTTCAGACAATGGCTGAGCACTCTCTGGAAATGTAGGAATTAACACAGACCAAAGCTGTGAAGGCAGTAGACTGACAGATAGACAACATGGATGAGCCTTGGCTAGTAGTCTGTATAGCCTCACTGGGTAAAACAGAGCAAAAGGGAGCCAGAATATTAAAAATATCGATATAGACTATAGACAAGTTGGAAATCAGCTGCACGGAAAAGAAGATAAGGAAGGATACAAAGTGGGAGACATTCACCTGAGAAACCGATCTTGGGAACAGGTATACGCATGCATTCTTGGGAACAGGTATACACATGCATTCTTTAGAAACATGGACAAGAATTTAAAAGTAATTTTGAGACAAAGCTGAGGACTTGTGAATCAGAGCAGGAAGATGATGTGTATGAACGGAGATTGGATACACAGAAATCTTCATAGAAGCCCACGATTGCATTATTTACTTCTGCTCCTGAATAAACATTTTGTCTTGCTTCAGCACACACATGGGTTTGCTCATTTTCTTGTTACCATGTACTGTGGACTCTTCAATGTACTTCCTAAAAACTGATTTACACTTTCAAATATGAGTCATAAACCAAGTTACTTCTATTAGATGTGGGTTCATACTAAACAGATCTACGATCAGGAAAGAACATCTGTGAATATATGACTGTTACCAGACCCAGCATTCCTTTTTCCAACCAATTGACTATGATTATTAATTAAAAATGGAAAAACTATTGCTTTATTTCACATAGCCTTGAATCCTGTGTGCAGTTTTGGGTGCCACAACATAAGATATAAAGCTATTAGATATCCTCCAAGGGAGGGTAGCAAAGATGGTTGAAGGGCCTTGAGGAGAAGCCGTATGAGGAGTGGTCTGTTCAGCCTGGAGGACATGAGGGGAAATCTCATTGCAGTTACAACTTCCTTGTGAGGGGAAGAGGAGAGGCAGGCACTGATCTCTTCTCTGTGGTGACCAGTGACAGAACCCGAGGGAATGGTCTGAAGCTGTGTCAGGGGAGGTTTAGGTAGGAAAAGGTTCTTCAGCCAGAGGGTGTTTGGGCACTGGAACAGCTTCCCAAGGAAGTGGTCACAGAACTAGCCTGACAGAGTTGAGGAAGTGCGTGGACAATACACATGGTGTGACTTTTGGGGATGGTCCTGAGCAGGGGATGGGCCAAGAGTTGAACTCAGTGATCTTCGTGGGTCTTTTCCAACTCAGTATATTCTGCGATTCTGTGTTTTAGTGTTGCAAATGTCAGTAAAGCAACTGAAGCATCAAAAATATGGTGGGTGATGTAATCAACAGTGGGAAAACCACTTTCTGTTTAAAAGTTTATTTAAGAACAAAGGTACATATATCTCCTGGTCTGCCTTCTCATTAATCATTTACTGTGGATAAGAAACCTTAGTAAACAATTAAAATTGAACTTATAATAAAAAAAAAATATTCTACAGAATTCAGTAGGCAAAAACTGCTATAAAGAGATAATCACAAACGATAGATTAGTGATAAAGGCTTAATTTTATCACCTAGCAACCTTACCCGTCCCTGCCACTGTTTTCAGATAATTTAAAAATACAAAAAAGGATTTTTTTTTTGTTGTTATGTAACAACCTAGATAGCAAGTATCTGTACAGTAAATAATGTGCTCCAAAACAGTTAAGCAAAAAGTAAATGAGAACAAGGAAATCTCTCTGTCCTCACTCACACAGGTTTTTCATCACCTTTGTAGCCTGGTGTCCAACCTAATTTTACATTACACTTTTCTGTGTCCAAAAGAGTTTAATACTAATGACAAACATCATTGTTTAAGACAAAAAGTAGCAAAAATTAAAATCAGTATGTGTATTTTACTTTTCTGTTTAAATGGTGATAATAATTGCAATAATCACAAGTCGTGCAGCCATGGCTATGCAGCATCAGATGAGAGCACCTTTAAAGTGCTCCTTTTAGCACCCAAATATAGACATTGGTTTTCACTGCGGCAGATTTATCCCCTAGTCTACAGCTGTTGGTGTTCAGGTACCCTAATCCGTGTTTTAATGTTGTGGACTGGATAAGGTTTTATTTGAAGGGAAGCAGCACCATCTATTGCAACCTGATTGCTTAGCTCTAGATGATATAAAGAGAGACTTGGCCTGAGCTCCATTTTCAGCTCTTTCTTGCATACATTTTCATAAATTTGTCCTTGTCCAGCTTCAAATGAGATTAGGATCTCAGTATATGATGGTGCAGGGACAGGGCTGTGTTCCATGCATGTGTGTGTCTAATAAAAGTTACATCTAAGAGACATACCCGTTTGCAAACTAAGATAATATAATAGCATAAGACTAGTTCTGACTAACTGTTGCTTTTAAATGACTTGGCTGAAGTTTTCATTTCTGAAGTGGGAGGACAGTCAAAAGTTAAGAGCATATTTTACCCAGGTGATATTCTCTCAAAATTTTCTTCCAAAAGCAGCATTAATGTAGGTGTGCAGTACAGTATGTTCTTCTAATAATGACAGTGCTATTGTCATCCATCTATATTTCTGGTTCTTCTCTTTTTTCCAGACTGTCTACAAAGCCTGGCTCTGTTCCCAGTATTTTGAAGTCACACAGTTTCACTGCAGCAACAGAATTCCTTGCAAGCAATACTGTTTGGAGGTTCAAACGAGGTGTCCCTTTATACTACCAGACAATGATGATGTCATCTATGGAGGACTATCAAGTTTCATCTGTACAGGTATAGTTTGGAAAAACTAATTTCACTTGTTTATAAGTCTAAATGTCATAGATTTAGCTCTACCTCTGAGAGCCTGAAGGTATTCCACATCAGAAACATTTGTTGGAGGTGATAGGATTTGAGCTCAGATCTAATAATGCACAGTTATGATACAACCTGCCAGTTATCAGCTTTACAAAACAAAATTGCTCGAAAAAAATTGTTCTGGTTATTTTTTACACGTAATAATTTGATGGAGGATTTCTGTTACATCATGTCATGCAATACTCAGAGTAAAGAGGTTGCATGTCCTGCAATAGTCAGAAAAAAAGAGAAAGGCGGGTCCAGTTTTTAGCATATTCACCTTTGTTTGCCTGCATTCTTATGCCAGATGAATCAAGAATCTGAAGCACAGCATTCAAATTTTGTAGCAGCTCTCAGAAAGTGTTTAAAAAAAGATCTTTC
>WEKY01035076.1:11668-39046 GCA_013390045.1 Picathartes gymnocephalus
TCCCCTCCCCTCCCCTCCCCATGTTTTTTTCCATGTCCCAGCTTATACCTATGAGTATATATATGTATATTTCCACCGTTCTTTTTTATCGTTCCTTCATCCAGGAGCCTCTGTCCAGTAGGCTGGGGAGTACAAATCCTTCCTGAGAAGAATTTCACAAAATAGTGTATAGAGGTAGAAGATCTAGTTAATAGAATGATGCTCAAGTGTCTGCATGTTTCCTGGCCACCATAATTAGGATTCCTCTTTGGTTGTTCACCTGTTTACTTTTAGAGGCATTTGTCAATCCATTGCTGATGGAACAAAAAGTCACTGAAAGAAATAGGAGTGAAAAAATCAAAAAAGAGAAGAGTGAGGTAAAACCCAAAAAACCACAGCCTTCTGGCCCTTAGCTGGTCAGGCAAATGAAAAAGAGAAAAAAAAGTAAGCTAGCCACTCAAATGAACCAACCCACAGGCATTTCCCGCATGTTTTTATGGACCTTTTACAGATTGGTCACATAACCCAAACAACTGCTTGTTTATTTAGCTGAAGATAAAGTAGTTAGCTTTGAAAGTTAAAAGACTAGATAGGTTGTCTTCATAGTAATCCCTACTCCATAAAGATTCCAGTGGCTATTAATAGATGGGATTTTGCAGACTTCAGTGTTGTGAATAGTTTCCTTCTTAGATGATGGGTTTTCTTTAGTCAGGAAATAAACATTTTTCCACACACCTCTTCTTCTGAAGTGATTCCACATCATTGTTACAAGTAAGTGGTCAGCTCTAAGTGGTAATTGTGATATGCCAGCATAGAGCCAAATCCAGAGGCCTTCAACTCTCCATTTTAGTGAGGCAGATTCATTTTAAATGTGATGCTTGAGGCCCTGTTGACATTTGGGGGTTTGGGTTTTAAAAAACCCTATGTGAAAACCCTCAAGGTTTGGCTGACTGTAACCCACAAATGGTTTGACAGGACCCTATTTACAGAGACTGCTGAAGAGCCTTTCCCTTCCCCCATTTGAGTGGTCAGCACTGACATACTCCATTATGAGAAAGCCCCACTTAACACAGAACTACTTTCAATTGTCATGAGCACTCAGCTTTATTTAAACTGACACCCGTTCTATCACCCCCAAGCTAGAGTCCCAATGTCAGAGTGCTTCAAGAACTTCGGATTCAAAGCCATACTGTCTGGCAAAGAGCTGTGATAGAGTGGTTCAAAACTGCGAAGAAGTTAACTTCTGAGATGGAAGGACAATCCCAAAGGTGAAGGGAGACATGGTAAATATGGATATGCTAGGTAAGCAGAGGAAAGGAGAATGAGTGGAAGGCTTGCCTGTGGGTTCAGAACAGGAAAGAGACTTGGAGCACCCACACTTTTCTCTTCCCTTGCTCTTAATCAATTCATTAAACTTCAGTGATCTGGGGTCATGCTATTAGAAAGAGTTACAATTCCTTTGTGTTCCAAGAGCTTCCTTCTCCCACCACAGCAGGTTGCTCAAGCACCAAGAACATGTGTAAACAATCTGAAATTAAACAGCATGGAAATATTCATGCTCTGTTCCTACCAAGGAAATATAGTCTATCTGTAAAAAAGAGTTAAGTGACCGCTAGATCACTCCTGTTCCTTAGTATTGAGCAAATGCTAATGCATGTGCCAGCTCATTGAAGTGGTCCAGTTTAATATGGCAAAAAAAGTGATTTTAATGATCCTCTGTTTACTAGTGGAGAAACTAAGGCTGCCCTATGTTTCTCAGCAGAACAATAGCAAAACTAGCCTTAGAAACTATGTTTCCAAAGTCCAGTCTGCAAATGTATATTTACAAATTTGTGGGGAGAGAACATTATTTTTAAATTAGTGTAAGAAAAGAGTATTTAAAGAGAATACTGTTACAGGATATTTTCTGGGTGCTGCAATAAAACATTTCTTACAGATTGTTTAAAAGGCTGAATCCTGGTTGTCTCACAGGTATGTCCTATTGGCTTTAGGGTGGCTGCTTCCATAAGTAAAATTAACAACATTCAATTGCATATATTTTAGCCCAAACAAAGAGAAACTAGAGAAAAAAAAATGGCTCAAATAAAACACAGCCAACATCTGAACTGTGAATAGTTTCCTCCTTTTCTCTCTTCTTTCCTGTAGAGAAGTACACAATCGCAGTAATGGTTTGGGATTAAGTAATCATCTCTGCTTTCTGCAAATCTAGAGCAGTTTATGGTTTTGTCTGAGTTTTTGTTTTAAGAGCAAATGTCATTGTCATGAAAGACTTTTTTCCCTACATACAGTTACATTTCAGAAATATACCTGCATTTTAGAGGTGGAGGGGAGGAGAGGGAAGGGAGGAATACCACTACTTGAGTTTCATGCCAGACTTTAATGAAAAATTAATTCCTTTAAAAAGATTTTTAGAAAACCACAACATTTTTCTAATGTGCATTAAGAATGTTGGAGAGCTCACTGAAGCATATACTTTGAGCTTTCAGGAGCAATCTGTAGTCAGGCATTTTAAATGAAAATTGATTTGTGATTTACATGGTCAGTGGAAAGAAAATTAACTTATGGAAGGTTGTAATGAAATATTAGACAAGTAAAAAAGTAGATGGTGATCTAGTGGAACTAAAAGTCCCATCTGGAAGAATTCTGTGACATTTTTACGTTTATCTGTGTTCTGCATGAGTTGTAATGTTAGTGGTAATTTTATGGGTCTGAACTAAAATGAAAAGGGTGTTATCACAGATTGCCTACAATATAGGATTGTGTTCAGTGGAGAGTCTTGTATCCTTTTCTCCATTTTCCTGTAATATGACTCATTGCACTTTTTTCAGCTACTGTTGTTGAATTCATTCAGCCTTTTACTTGAGGTTATTAAAGAAGAACATCAAATGCACACAAAAACAATCGAGCAGCACATTAAAAATCAACACGGCTGCTTCCACTTATTCCTGCATAGTTGAGGCACATTAAAATATATGCTAAAATTGCACTTTATCATTCTTAAACACAGGCTATTAACACATTTAAAGATACATTCTCTTTCAATTTATGACTCATCAGCATAGCAACAGTAAAGAATTAAAGTCTTTCCAGAAAACATACTGCCCTACTTCTGTTCCTCTGTTCATTTTGAACTGATATTCACTGTATGGCATCCCTGATTGCTCCTGCTGTCAGTTTCTTGGAGAATGAAAAAAGAGAGACATGTCAGAATAACTTGCTGCATCCTTCTCCTGCTTTTGCACTAGAAAATCTTTCTCCTGTTTCAACAATCCAGACTTTACTGGTAATGGAAATAGGAACTCTTGTACTACCTTCTACCAGATAATCTTCTTTCTTCTGTAGGCTCCATATATGGCAACCACTAATCTATCATACTTTACACAGTTTGAAATATAGGACTCTAATTTGGCAGAAGATTAATATTCTTTGGAATCAGTAAGTGCCTTTGTCAAGATTCTTAAATTTTCAAAATCTGAAGAAAAATCTTCCCATCAAAGGCTTGCTTCCTTCTGTCATTAAATGAATTAGTTCTGTGTCCTATCAAAGTCTTGTTTGTTGAGGATGTCTAATCTTCCTTTTCATAGGAGAGGTGAAAATATCTTTATGTTATTTCTTTCCCTCTACTCCTTTAAGAAACACATAGGTGTCATTCGAATGCATGCTAAGCTTTCTAGTTTCTTTGTACTGCACAGGTTTTCAACATGGCTCAGCAGCATGTAGGGTTTGGACACTTGAGCAAACACAGACTGTAAACTTGTCCCTCTTCTCATTGTTATTTTTTTCTAATCAAAATTGGAGCATCAGGTTTGAAATTATACCAAGTCCATATTACTGCTAGCTGAATTGGAATTAAAATCAGATTGTACAACTAATATATGCAATGTTTTATCTCAAACAAGTGCATTATAGAAGAGCATGGTTTGAAACATACCATGTTATTTCTCCAGGAAATTTTTTTTATAAGCATATTTGAAAGAGGAGAAATATCACAAATCCCTCACAAATAATATATATGATTTTCAAGAGATTGGTGTGGCTAATCATGGTAGGAGCAGCCTTTCTAATCACAGGATACCACAGAGGTCAATATTAGGTATTGGCTTTCCATCCTATCCATCTGAAACTATATACCATAGTGAATGTAATCAGTTAATGGTGGCAAATGAACCTGTTAGAAACATTAGCATTGCAAAATGACAAGTTTTGAGAAATAGATGTTAAGTGGATTCTGCAGCTGGTAATTGTCATCTTGGGAATAATTACACTAATTAATAGTTGCTAACCCCAGACCCTTGTGCCTGTGACTTTGAATGAGTTAATGATTACTGCTTTTGAGACTGTACTGCTGGTAGATTTTCATTAAGTGTCAGCAGAATAAAAAGGCCCCAGGGGAGAGACTGACTCTCATGATCTTTAGGGTCCCCATTTTTACAAACCACAAGTACATCTCTGAATGATCAGATAGCATCTCCACAGACCACAAGGTAGTTGGAGGTTGTCTAATGAAGAGATCCATTTCATTATAAAGTTCCTGATTTGTAAAGTTAATATTAAGTTAATGTAACCTCAGATCCATAGCACTTGCCCTCAGAAGGTTTTACTTTTGAGGCTGTGCTTACATGAACCACAAAATCCAATTTTTTCTGTTGTCTTTTGTCTTGACCCTAGTTATATGGATTCTGTTTCTCCTGAAATTAATTTAAAATACTACCAAATCTTTATTGGTAAAATTTAATTTCTGTAGGCTTTTAAAGACTGGGGAGCTTATTTTACAGAGGCAAGTGGGTCTAATTCCTTTGACTATTCTGTCCTCTTTCTCTATCTCTCATCCCTCCTACCCCCCAACAAATATCTATATGAGTCCTGTAATATCCATAAATTTGGGACATATAGTCTAGCTGTCTTCTAAGGGTGAATATTAGGAATAATTTTGTATTGTTAAAATCAATAGTTGACTGATGTCAAGATGGCAAGAGAAGAATTCCAGTAAAATCAAGATTATGTTCATCAAACACAAGGGAAAATGTAAGGAGAGCTGTATTTCTCTTGGTCTTGCAGTCTGTGAATGAAAGGGTTATAAATATACTTTTTGAAATTAGTCCATGGTCTTTGATCAGATGGAGTGATAAAAGAGATTGAGTGCTGCCCCATGTTGGAGCCTATTTTGGTAAACGAAGAAACAACCATGTAATACTACAATATCATAAGTCCAGGTTACTTACAGTAGTACACTATTAGTTGATGATTCCTCATAATATCTTCAGGGAGTCAGAAGATATCACAAAAATAGTTCTTTTCTTAACTGCATTTGCTGCTTCTTATGTTTTCCCATGGCTCTCCACACAGACAAGAGAGCTCCTTAAGGTCAGTGTAAGTTGTCCTGTCCTGAGTCATAAAGCTGCTAGATGACAAAAATCTTAGCCATCTTTTGTTCTGTTGAAAAGGCGAACTGCTTATAGAAAAATCTACGAAAGTTTAAAAAAATTGGAAATGTTGGTGCTTCAGTGTTGCTTTGAACATAGAACCTGGAATATAAACCTAGTATCTGTACAGCATGTAGAAGCAGGACTAAATATGGCAGTTGTATGGGCAGTTTATTAATTTCTACAGTCTGCAAAAGAGAATTTTTTTGTAAATTTTTTTCAGCACTTCTTTCTCATAGGCATGTGGCATTTTTTATTTGCTTTGGTTTGTTTACTAATTATGCCCATAAGACAAGTGTAAATAGCGCCAAAGTAAGATAAGAATGGTTTTTAAGGAAGAAAGCAATATGAATTTTAGGAGCCATATAAGTACTAAGTTGCTCCCTTACAGACCACAGTGCCATATAGAGTAAGACTAAAGTGTCCCCAAGCTTTTGAAACCAGCTATAGAAGTTAAATCATTACTATCTTAATTAAGATCCTTTGTTTCTCCATGACAATTTATGGAATAGTATGTTTTATAGTGGTAAGTATATTATTTGTATCAGAAGGAACCATCCGTTAGAAAGGTATTGAAGTATCAGAGTATAATAGTACAAAATAAAGAAACATATTACTTTGTCAACTGTCATCCACTGTCCTTACAGTTCTTCCAAAAGATTTGATACCTGACATTATGTTAAAAAAAAATGGAAATATTTTAAGTAATTCATGTTGCATTTTGCCACGGCAGCAGTAATAAAGTTCAATTGTCTTTATCTTCATTCACACACCTGAGAACGGTGGCAAGTAGAAAGATGATTTTAGGTTAACTGCTGGTCTGCTTATGCTCTGTAAAACAAGAAGAAAATGAATGAGATCTATATTTTCCTGTATTTATACAGAATGTATCAAGGATGTTAATGTCAATTTTGCAAGTTAAACAAAAGAACATGGGAATGTTATGGAACAAGAAAACAATCACAAGAAAAGGAGGAAAGAACAGAAACCAGGTGGAAGATAATGTTCATGGAAGCTGCAATCCATTCGACAAGGAAAGGAGAAACAAATGGCACCGAAAATATACCAGTTGTCCAAAAAGGTAGATATGATATACAGCAAGAAATGAATAGAGAAATAAAGAAACTACTCTTTGAATAAATGCAAGGGCCTGGCTTTCAGAACTAGAGAGTGGCTTTCAGGCACTACAGTGCCTCAATTTTTGAACTTGGACAGTGGCAAAACCAGCTGGCATGGGAAATATCGGCACTCTGAAAGTGTGACACGGGTCACAGAGCCCGTGTGGTCTCTTTATGTCAGTGATGACAGTGAACCTGCCCATGGAAGACAACGGTCATTGCCTAGTGACAAAGTTAACCAGACAGTGCATAAACCCTTGTCATTTGACATCAACCATGCAGATTAGGTCTTTTGTTCCAGACATTGCAAGATCATGAAACCTGTGAGACAGAGCAAAGGACACAAACTGGAGGCTTGCAACGAGTGGTCTCATTTTCCTCTGAGTTACAAAACTAATTAATTTTACTTTGACAGTTAGTCCTTAGACTGCTGATGCTGAAATTGGTAATTTGGTGCTGAATTTCCAGAGGTCTATGGCAAGACAGAGTCTAGTCTTGTGTACTAGAGAGCATGGACTTCATTGAATTCTGCCTGTTTAAACCACAAGTAGCTCTTATGGCCTTTTGTGTATGTTTTCAGACTGATTCACTGTGCTTCAATAAACAGCAGTCTGTCTAAGCAGGAAAATTTTGATTTTGAGTCAGTATTATAAAGATAAAGGTTAGAGAAAATCACAATAGGATAACTATATCTGGATTTGAGATGAGCAGAGAAACATTAAATCCAGTAGGGTGTGAGGCACAATAGGCAGTGAGGCACAAAAATATTAATCATAAAGCCAAAGAACATAAATGATTAAAGGCGGGAATTAAGCAAAAATGTGAAGACATGTCCTGGGCCTCTTGGATGGAATAGAATTCCCTTTGATTCCAGTCTGGTCAAAATTTTGCTGTTGTGGGAATAAAACAGAAGGCCTAAACACAGAGAGTGAAGGCCTAAACACAGAGAGTGAAAAATGAAGTCAGTCTGGGAATGTGAGACATATTGTCTCTCGAGGCATGGTGTATCATAGAGTCTGTTTTGTTCTCCAGTTAAAATCCTTGGTTAAATTGCATCAGTGCTGCCACCAGGAAAGGCTGTATAGCTTAGAATACGAACACAATAAATTTATGTCCAGAAGAGGGGATAATTCTTGTTTGTTAAAGAAGTATTGCTCCTTTTTGTGTTCCTCTTTGTGACTTTTCATCACTAATATCTTTGGAATAGTGCGGCGATAATTCAGCTCGTGGAAACGAGATGTCCATCCCAAAATACATTGGCAAGGAATAGAACATTTATGAAATAAATATTTGAGTGTAACTATAAATGTATTTTACTATTGTTCTCAGTGGGATGTTGGAGAAGCGTTGCTAATTGGAAGCAAGATGGAGAAAGGTATGAGAGAGTGAGACTTTTGTGGTTTTGAAAAAAAAAAAATTATAGAAAGACATTATGATCCAAACTATGTTCTGCTGGTTTTAAAATTATGGTGCACAGTAAAACTAAATCAGCCAAATCTCGCCAGAGGTGTATTTTATCTGGTAAGGGCACAACGAGTGGGATCTACTACTCAGTTTACAAAATTTTTTCAGCATATAAATACAGCTGGTACCATAATACACACACACAAGCAATGTCATTATGCTAGATTTCTTGCAGTGCAGCAATTAAATTTCAAGACATTTCAGAAGCTTCTTTAAGAACCTGCATAACCTGACCACATTTTCCGAGGCTCGTTTCTCTTCAGTGAGGCTGTACAGCTGGTAACCATAAAAATAGACACTTTCAATATATTTTTAGCCATTTTTCCACCTACCAACAGAATGCCAAGAAGTTTCTCCTTGGTATCTGGTGTACCTTTTTGCAAGATGACAGGAGTATTTACAGTTTGTTAGGATTCAATGGTTATATGTCAGAAATTCTTATTATGAAATGTTTTTGTAAACAAACTAAATTCCACTGGGAAATATACAGACACTATTGCTTTTTTTTTTTCTTGTTTTTTTTATTATTATTTTTAATTAGTGCTCTCCACAGAGTGTTGAAGGTTATGATAAACGTGTCCTGGAGCAGATTTTCAGCCTGTAACTCTGAGGAAGAAATATGCATTTAAAGATGTTGTTTTATATTTTGACTCTGAAGGGAATTAAAAAAAATTACTCTCAGTAGATTATTCTCTTTATAATTTCTTTTCTCAAAAAGAAGTTATAGGATATCTAATGAAAGAGATTTATCCTAGCATTAAAACTGAGCTAAATTTGCATGTATGTTTTTATTATTTTCTAAAATACATTACTTCAAACAGTTAAAGCACTATGCTCAGCCAATATGGAAACACAGCTGAATTTGAAATTTACTGTATGCTGTTTCTGCTTTTCATTTTTTGCCATTTCACACCTTGTCCGCATCTCAAGCAAGCTTGTAAGTTTCCAGCGCATACATTTTTTGTGATGATATATTGTCCTGGTGGAAAATTTCATTTACTGGCTGTGCCCTTTGCTGAACCTGTTGCTAGTCAAGGAACATGATAAGCGTATAAGTAGCATGCTACTTCATTTATCATACATCGTTTTAGACACTCAAATATCTCATATACAATTCTACATTCTGCACCAAGGGAAACTACTAAACTTGCAGGAAAAAGAATCTACAAATAAATCGTCAGTTTATAATATATAAATGTATCATCCTAATAAAAATTAATCATAGTTTATACTAAGACTCTAAGTGCCCTTTATTTTTTTTTTATGGCCTTAGTAACCACATACTATCAAACACTAATAGAAAATATCTGGCTTTTGTGATTTTGTGTATAGCAGAATTGAAAGATATAAAAATAGTATCTATTTTTAATAATTGAATTACATTGCAAATAAATCACAGGCTTGAAAGATCCAGCATTACTAAGAACCTTCTGCTCTTCTAACATTTCTTTCTGGTTTAAACTTTCATCATATCTTCTATAAAACAAAATATGATTTAAAAAACAACCAGAACAGCAACACCAATTAAATCCTTTAACATTTAAGGAATTTAGAAATCACCAGAAAGAAAAAAATTGCAAGAAATTTAAGGTCAAATAAAATCAAGCCTATCTGATGTACTAGCTGTTCCTAGAAGAGCAGGTCAAGCCTCCCTAATTTTAGTAATGTGTCATCTATTGATTTCAAAGCTCCTTCAGACCATCATCACAATATTTTACCTCAAGCAGCTTTTTATTTCAGCATAAAATAATCTACATCTTGTCAAGATGTTGTATGTAAAATGTTGAATGCAAAGCTCTTATTTATGTTGAGCCATGCTTACACTAATTACAACCTTTCACTAAAACATTGGACTACGAAAAAGTTTATTTATATAGAACCTTTTATCCTGCATCTTTTAACAACTGTACATAGCAGAGTCACTTCAACCACCTCTCATGTATATCCATTTCTAGGGAGGAGTAGAAGCATTTAATGGCTCACAGTGACATTGTGTTCTAGCTTTGAACCAACTGAAGAAGAATTTGTTAAACAGAGTTTAATTACATAATCTGTAATTTGACTAGGTTATCAGAGCTGATAGAGGTCTGTCTGGGGAGAACAGAGGAGGGAGGCAGAAAAGACTGAAAAAGCAAAAGAAACCCAGATGTCATCCCATTTCACTGGGGATAGGGAAGAAATCTGCATTGAGGGTTAGGGGTTTTTGTATTTGTTGAGAACATCATCTTTAGAAAAGATGCCAGGTAAGGTGATTGTGAATCAACAATCAACAGTTGTTGATTCTGTGATCCCCTTTCTTTCCACACAATGTTTTCTTCCCTTTCACACTCAGAGTCTAAAAGCACTCGCAGAAAGGAAACAACCTGGAAAGGATGGAAATCACAGAATCAACAATTGTTTCTTAAAAAAAATAACCATCCATTAAAGAAGACATAGATCTCTCATTCTGCGTCATGTATTCCTTAACATCACCTTAATTTTAGTTGCTGTAACCTTGATTTATGTTTCTGGGGACAAATGTTTTGTGTTGATGGCCTAAATTTGAAGTACTTCAAGCTCAGAGAAAATTCTGAGCAAGGAGGAAGACAGAAAGAACTCTGCTATACTCTTACTGCAGAGCTCCTTAGCAAAAGCAGAGCAATAGGTTGCAGTCCCAGCAGAAATATTCAGGGGGAGAACCGCTCTCGGTTACAGGTCGTTGTGTTCTCTTCTGCTTTTCTGTGAAGCTGAGGACACAAAAAGAGAGAAACATGGTGCACCAACCGTCATAACTTTACATGATTCAACATACTCTATAGCAATTTTGCTCAAGGTTTTGGTTTAGGATAAAGGTTTCCCTTTGACTTCTGAAAGCAGCCATTAAACTTAAAAGGTAAGGTATTAAACTTACTTGTTAAATAGCTGCTTAAGGTAGCTATTAAACTTATCAAGCTATTAAAGAGCTTTCAACATCTCTTTATTATTCTGTTTCCACAAAGCAGTGAGGCAGAGTTTGCCCTCAACTTGTTCTTGGTCAAGGTAGACTTCCTAGATAGGAGTGTCTCTGCAAAAAATTATGGTTATTTTTGCTTGGTTGCTCGTATATAAATTGTTTTATAGGTGCCTAATGAACAAACTGAAGTCCCATCATTCTGTTGACAAAAAATACAGAACTAGAAGGCCTCCCAAAGCTGCTTGTAATGCAGAAGACCGCAGATTAATGTGGTCAGATAGGGAATACAAAAAACAGCAAAGCAGTAGTGGTCAGTGTAACCTTAATATATGCTGTCTGTCCTTGAAGATTAAATGAGAAGTAATGGGAGAAGAGGAAGGGCAGAGGTGGGCAATACAAATCCTTGAAAATGAAAATAAGCATCTTCTATTTGATGTGATGAAAAAAGGATAAGTAAACTGAATGATATGAAGAGACATCTCAAATAGTAGACTTGGAGAACCAGCAACAGCCCTAAAAGAATAAAAGGAGAGAAAGTTCTTTTCTTGTGGATGAAAAAAGGATGTTGTCATAAGTGTTTGGACAAGAGTTTCAGTTGTGAAAGTAGTTAGGGAGAATCTTAAAATAGGCTATGTGTAAAGAAACTGACTGACAGGTAGATTTGTTTGCTGTCATCATATAGACAGAACTGATATCTTTGAGATTAATCAGATAAAATATTATGAGGGCCAGGAATGGGATCTGAAGAAATTGTTACAGAAATCTGGAAGAGGATGTAGAAGGATCTTCTGCAAGGTGTGTCAATGAAGCCTTTAGAAACGTATGACGTGAGGTGGTCTGGGATGGAGCAGTGAAACTGAACAAGTTCTTTTGAGTGCAAATGATGGGAGACAGATTGTAAACGTCTATGGTGAAATTAGTAAACAAATTTAGGCTGTGATTGTGAGTATATGTTTAATTATTTACTGAAGAAGACAGCTGGAGCAGTAGTTGTAGTGCCATGTGAGGACAAAGATTAAGTTAAGGCTGATATATTTATGTTTCTTTTTCTAAAAATAAAGCAAATGAGTATTTTAAAAACGAAGAGCTATCAGAACATGAAAGGTGATGAAAAAATGGCAATGAAGATATCTCCAATGTAGTAGAGAGGATCTAGTTAGAGAGGGACAAGTGGCACAACAAATAAGAAACTGATGTTTGGAAAGAGAGAAAGTTGTCAATACATTATGTGTTGTCAGCTTTCCCTTGAAGTACATCAAACCAATATTACGTGTAAAGAGGAGTCAAGAAAGAGGAATATGAAGAGGAAGCTGGTGGCTTCCTCATAAAGTATTTGGCATAACGTGATACATAAGAATACAGTAGAAGGGAGAGAAGACTAAGATTTGAGATTGTTGAAAGGAAAACCATGAGCTAAAAATAGTGCAGTGATTTGAAGTATCCTGTTCTGCTCATAAGCTAATCTGGGTTAGGCCCAACAAATCACAAATCCTTCTGATTACCTCAGAAACACCCTATATATTCCAGAAAATGTTGAAAGGGGGAAGGCAAAGAGAGTAATCACTTTATTTTTCTCTCTGAAATGCAGTACTTAGAATTATGCCTCTGAAGAAATGCTCAATATTAAATTAACAAATTACTGTACTGCTGAATGCAAATCTGAAAAAAAAAATAAATATAGCTTTAGGTTGTTTTGCCACCCCTCTCTTACTTGTAACTTATCTCTAGGAGAAAACACATTCAAACTTGTTGAGATATATTGATTTTCAAAACAAATGGCCTTTCAGGAGTGTCACAGTAGCTCATCTCTGCTGTCACTGTCTCTTCCCAACTACAAAAGAAGTGAAATTTACATGGATAATGACTTTCCACATATGTTGACTTCTTTAAATTCTTGATTCAATTAATTATCAGTGCATTTTATTGTGTAGCCATTCAAACTTGTTTCTACTTGTTTATTCTCAATCCATTAGATCAACAGATATACATCCCTGTAAATATGTGTATTATGTTTCAGAATTATGTATTTAACAGAAAAAATGCCATTGGTTTAGTGAACATTCAACGATGATTTCAGATGCTTGGGTGGATCATTCAGAAGGTGATGCCCTTAAATTAGGAGGTAACCCAACTTGTCCTCCAGTTGCAAGAACCTTGTTTTTATAACAGTGCGTTTTTCTCCTTTTTCAGTTAATCTTGTAATGTGTTAGATTATGTTAGTTCACAGGTATTGAGGTGAGGGAGGGGTTTTACGCCTCTATTACCTGGTGAGTATTCCTGCTCTAGGATACATTGTGTTTACTATGTGGAGTTGTACTTCAGTGTATAATATTTTCTCCCTGATTTTTGTGTGGTACTGCCCACCATAATTAAGGCTGGTGTTCTAATAGGACTCCACACAAGAAATTTACATGAGGGAACCATGTTGGAAGATATGTTTTCCAGCTGAGTACTTTGTCAGTGGCTATGGTCAAGTAAACATTTTTTCAATGAAGTTCTTAAGCAGAAGAGCAAGGCAAAGTAAACCCATGGTTAAGCTCATGCAGAATAATAAGGTGGTTGCATTCAATCACTAGAAACAGAATTATAGCATAGGGAATAGGTAAATAGCTGAGAAAGTTAAAAGGAGCCCTCTTTCACATCTCTGATTAGTCACACACACACACACACACACACACACACACACACACACATACCCCTTTTTAACTGTACAAAATATATTTGTACTAATAGTGACATAGCCCATTCAGCTGTTTCTCATTGAATTTCCTTCAAACCTGATGTTAAAAACAATAAATATACTACTTTTTTTTTAAGGGAAAATATCAACACACAAACTGTGCTTCTTTGAGGTAATGAAACTATTGTTCTTTGACAGATAACATGAAATAGTTCTTAATTTTATTTGTTTATTTATTTATATGAAAGCTTTGCTGATTTCAACATATCTTTGACATAGGTTCACTTAGAGTCTCAGCAGTGGTGACTTATGAGTGTATCCATCTTCCCCTGACTTCCCCAAAGCTGTCTTGGATTGTCTTTCCGACATTTTGTTTTTCCAGAGATGTCTCAGCTTTCACAACTGTCTATCACTTCTGACAACATCCCCTTCATTAGTCTGTCATTTAATGTGTCTTTGACTTCCCTATTTCTTCCCTTGTACACACAAGCTTTACCCAAAACTTGCCATAGTTGCTCTCTAGCATAAGTAAAACTGTTTTGCATCATCTTCCTTATTTTGGTCATTTTCCTTCTTCCTTTCCTAACTCACCCTGTTAAAGCTCCATGTCCTTTCTGAGCTCAGTTTCTAGGATATATACTTTTGAGTCCTGTCTCCTGAGAAGCCTTGCATTTCTACCAATCTTTCGCAAATCTTTCTGTTCCATGTCATTAACGGTCTGCTCATTCCCTCTAAGTTTGCTCATATCTTCTCCCTTCTTTTGGTCAATCTGTTGATATAGAATGAAAATACCTCTGTAAAAACTATTGAACATCTTCTTCTGAAGTAGCAGTCACTTATGCATGGATGTACGATTCTTACCTTCACTCTCAGGTCACCCACTTATTCATATCTATTCTAGGGACACATAAGCAATGACTATTGATAGTGGCAGATATGCATATTAACCTCAGCTCCCTTTAAATTCCATGTGTTTATATGCATACATTTGAATATTTTCCAAAATTTTCGGGTTTTTCATTTCACCGGCTGACATACACCACGTATGTAATTTCTTGTTTGCAGCGGCACGACGCAGGCAGCTTGGCACTGTTACCTTCCTGCAAGCGTCTCCACGGGTGAGGCTGCTCCAGTTGGGCAGGGGGTGTGCACCAATTCGCACACGCAGCTGGATGTTGAATAAAGGCGACGGAGGCAGGAGGGGTTCCTGTGTGGAAATCCAGTGGGATTTATTGGGTCCACGCACTGAAGGGGACAGTGACAAAGAACCAGGGAGAATGGAAAGTCCAGGGTTACATATGGGTACGGAGGGGCAGAGCCAAGCGGAGAGGGTAGGCGGGGAGACAGACACATTCACCAATGGGGAGAGTGGTCAGGGGAGATGAACAGGGGGACAAACCAAGGGGGGTACAGAGAACGGGGAGTTTACTAGAACATAAGATGTAAACATGGCAAACTGGGGGGTGAGCTTACTAGAACATAAGAGGTAAACATGGCAAACTGGGGGGTGAGCTTACTAGAACATAAGAGGTAAACATGGCAAACTGGGGGGTGAGCTTACTAGAACATAAGAGGTAAACATGGCAAACTGGGGGGTGAGCTTACTAGAACATAAGAGGTAAACATGGCAAACTGGGGGGTGAGCTTACTAGAACATAAGAGGTAAACATGGCAAACTGGGGGGTGAGCTTACTAGAACATAAGAGGTAAACATGGCAAACTGGGGGGTGAGCTGACCAATGGGCCGACTACCAATGGAGTTACGGGACACAGAACATGGCCATACAAGGCAAACAGGGGGGAGTGGAACTGGGGTAACTGGCATCTGGTTCTTGGTCTTCCATGGGAGAAGCCAAAGCCTAGGGGGCGTCCTTCCAGGGCATCCTAATATGCCCACAGGCCTCCACATTTGTTTTCTTTCTATCCTTTCTTCCTGCTATAGCTTTGCACTTTCACAATTTATAGGTTTTGGTTTTTTCTTTGTATTTTTATAGTGCCTTTCACATTAGGTAATGTTTAGCTGTTTGAGTAGATCTGCTATGACTAGGGTTTATTTGTACCCCACTAGCACTTAGTGGCACTGATCAAAGACCTCACATGCTAGAACCTTCACAAATGCACATTAAAACAATTGTTCTTGTCTTGGGCAGTTCCCAGTTCTAGCTGTGTGCATGAGAGCAGCTCACAATGGACGAAAAGCAAGCTGCTGTGTAATAAGCCAAGCTCTCAGTTCACCAAAGTTTGCTAGTAAAACATTATAAATGTGGGGACAATTCAATAGGTTTGTGGATACTAGCATACACTTTTTCCATGTCTAGGGATAAGGAGATACTTTCTCAGTACACTGAAGATGCTTGGAGAAAAACCTGTGTATCTTGTGATGTATTGAACACATTGGTCCTTAAAAAGTAACCTTTACCTGGTTGCTGTTACTTTTCAGTATACAAGTGCTAAAACATTTCTTGTAATATGATTTTAATGTGGCATTTTTGTAAGATCATTTGTTTTGGGGAGAGAAACTCTAGGAGAGAGAACTTCTGGGTTTGAGCAGAATCATAGCTATTTCTTTAATGGGGATAGTGAATGGGTTTTGATATGAGACAAATGAAGAAATGACCATGCTGTAGAAACAGCCTGCTATGCCTTCTCCTCAGTTACCTTGGACTCAGAAATTTGGGCTCCCTTCAGCAGGACTTTTTTGCTAGTTTGGTTTTGTCATCTTCCTTAAGTCAAATCTTGTAAGTTGGTAAAGAATCTACAGGTGAAGAAACTTCAGCCAGAGGAGTATTTTCTGTAGGAGAGGGTGAAAACGGAGTTGTTGGTTCTCATCTCAGCATCTGTCTGATGTTGGGACACCTTCACCTTATGAGAGTGTTCTGTACACAGACTTTGTTCTTTAATTTTGCATGCCTGATGAGGCATGAAAACTAACAAAGATGAATATACTAATTTGTAAATAGGACACTATGAGCCTGAAATCAGTCTTCTTGCTCAGTCTTCTCATTCCTCCACTCAGAGTTAAAATGGCTGTTTTCATGGCTGTTGTGATGTTTTCTTTCTAGTCAAGATTACCTATCCACACTGTTAATCATTTAGGCTAAGTAAAAAGAGAAATCAAAAGAAGCAGTATATTTTATCATTTTTTCTGTGATCTTTCCTCTTCTTTTTGCTTCTTTTAAATCATCTACTGGAGAGGTGTCTCATTACTCAGAAAAAAAAAGACCAAAAAAAGAGACAGATAAACCTAGTTTACCAGAAGACATCCTCAAATTCTGAGGCCTTTTTCTGTGTTGTTGGTTACAAGTTCTGTAGGTAGAAGCAATGCATTGCCCCACATATTTGTCTGTCCTGCGAGATGTGTGCATAACCTCTCCCCATGGTGGTAGACAAAATAGGCAAGCTAGGGATTTATATGACAGCATCCGTACTCTAAGGTGTATTGTCAGTGTCTGTGTTCCCTGTAGAGTTTTTTTCCCAATCAACAGGAAGAAGTTGGTTTTAGCATTTGTTCAGAGACACTGTAGACTTGAGTCTCCCATAGAGCTACAATGTGACTCTACACTGACTAATTCCCACGAGGTGTCAATCAGCTATCTACTCTCCAAGTCAGCTTTCCTTCTTCCTTCTGTCTTCTCACAGCAAACAGAGGAAAATTCATCCTCTCACCAAAACATATTCACTGGCTCTCCTTTCCACTGCCCATGTAGGTTTGTTGCAGTTACATGATTAGTCCAGTATCTGTCCCGTCTGTGCTCCAGGAGGGCCCAAATCAGTGCAGTCATTCCACAGACAAACTTTCTACTCATTTCAAGTAGAGAATTAGTGTGACCAAGAATGTGGGACCTTGATCTGAGGGGAGTTGGCCACTTCAGCATTTTTAATGAAGTCACTGAAAGGAGATGGTCTCATATCCTGGAAGTGGTGCCTGGATGGCACATATTGATTGGGGTTTCAAAGCTGGTTTAGAGCTGTGCCAGACCAGCTTCTGTGGATGGCAGATGTTTCTTGGGGATTCTGAACTCAAAAGGGTCATGCACCCCCACTACATACCCACACAAAAATACAGAAACTTGATGGCAAATTTTATTTTAAGTTCACAAGCCCTAGTAGCAGAAATTTTTATTTAGAAGAGGAGTAATCGGGATACTCAGTTCCATGGCACTATTTAGCTATTAGACACAACTTTGTGAAACTTTTTGGAGGGGAAATAGTCTGTACATAGCTGCTTGCAAGTGGCATTAGCTCTGCCACAGGAGCTGCAGATTTTTAATTTGTAAGGATTCAACTAGATAGTATAAACTGTACTTCTATAGTGTAAAAACACCAGTGTATTGCAAGGCAGCTGGTGTATTTTATTTTCATCAATTTTTCTTCTGTTTATTGCTAGAAAGGGTCATATTTTTTACCCACCTTGGTGCATAGATGTCAAAAAGCTAAAAATGGGAGTGAAGTGTATTTTGTAATAATATAATTACTCTTGCTATGGAATTCGGGGATTTCTAAATCTACAAGCAATATATTTCTTAGTTCATTTTTATAATCTGTATTATTAATTCTGCTCATTATTTATGAGTTATAATAGAAGTAGAAGACATTGCTGACCAACTTGCTGACCATCTAATAAAATATTTCTGTGTGTTCACTGTGATAAAATTATAGTACATTCCTGTTCTGACCAGAGATATTTTTTGGTGGAGTGAATATATGTCATTTAAGTAGATTATGAGAGTTTGTTTCTTATTTCAAACACTAATTTTGTTCATTTTCTGATACTCACTTCTATGTCTAATTCCTTGAGTCATTATGGCAGGATGTTCTCTCTAACTTTAAAATACATCTTGCAAATGCTTTTCTGAAAAGCCTCTGAGTGGATAGATTTTGTTTATTTTCTTTTGTTAAACTCCATCTTTGTAGACCATATCTATCCATGTTTAATAGGCAGTACTAGCATTTTGAGCTACAAGAGTCTGCACCATCTGTGCAATATCCCTGGCTTGTGTTGTACTTCCATATAAAAACAGCTCCTGTGTATGTCTTTTTTAAGACTTACAACACATATTGCGTTTTACTCTTTTTAAAATAACATCAGGGAAACTGTGAAGCTTCTTTTGAAGGATTACATTACAGCTTTGATTTTTATTTATAAAACATAAAGGACTAATATATATCAGCTAGGACATTTGGCTTCCAAAGTGTATTGTAACAAAATAATTGGAAGGCAGTTGTGGTGTGAAATATATGACAGCTTTACAGGACATAAAAAGCACCTTTTTCTTTGTAATAGTGTAATTGCCTTAAACCCCACAATCATAATTGTTATCAAAAAATAATCCCAAGGAAAGGCTAATATAAGGTGAGCAGACTATTATAAGAGCTCTAATACACTCAATTCCTTGAACAGCAAATGCAGCCCCTCAATCTCCCAGTGCTTTTAGTGTCAGTCAGAGAGCACTCAGTCATTTCTGTGCATCAAGCCTGCAGTATTGATTTTTCCAGTGACTGAAACAGCCATATAAGCATAAATTTTGCATGAGGCTTTCACTTTGTAGATTCTCCTTTGGTCAGATGACACATGATGTGAACATGAAGACTGTATAATAACAATGCATGGTCAACCTGCAGGCATTAAAGCATGGTCCCTCACAGCTTTGAAGGACAAAAGCTGGAATGGTGCATCTCTGGTGTGATAGAAAACAAATATAATTTCCATCTGGGCAGCCTGCATTCAATTTTATACTCTCTCTCCCCCCTACACTTTCACGATCCCCTTTTAGGGAGGAAATGTACACGCACACACAAACACGTATAGACATAAAGAATACTTATCAGTGATATTCAGTACAGATAAAAATCAGCTCTATGGGAAAGCAGAGCTGTGATAATAACTGTGCATCAAACTTGAACCCTTTGCTGCACTTGCTTTCCACTTTTCTTTGGTGGCGGTGTGTTGTTTTGGTTTATAGTTGTTGCCATTTCTTTTAAGTTAGCCCTTGAGACTAAATATTGTACAACAGCATTTGATAACATCTCGTATCATGCTGAAAACCCCTTATCTAAAGGTTCGGCCTTGTGATAGACAGGCAGGAGTGAGAACATTCCTTAATAGCAACGTTGCTTTTATCTCATTGTTATCCTCGTGAAGTTCCTCCGCTCATTAATATTCCCACACTCTTTGTCTCTCTCTCTCTCTCTCCCTCTCTCTCTTTCTCTCTCTCCATTTATTGTTTAAATGTTTAGTGTAAAATGCATTCATCCTGTTATGGGATCATGTCAATGGGAGGAGACAGAGGAGTAATCCTAACCCGTGTGAGTCTGAAATAATAGCACAAGGAGTAATTTGTCACTAAGACCTGCAGCAGTGCATTAACTATTCCTTAAAGTGCATTAAGCTGCAGGCAGTTGATGTAATTAATTTATAATATAATGCAATGCAACCTCTGAAAATTAAGTTGGACTGACCCAGAGGAAATTTTATCTGTAAGCAAAAAACTCACTGATAAGCCAGATTTAGTCAGTGGAAACAAGAGAGCTGCTTTGTCTTAAATAACAATCACAGGAGGATAGCAGGCTCTACTGTAATGAATAATTGCGAATAAATGCTGTTTTCATTTTGTGAAAGGATCCCAACATAATAATTGCACAGCAGCATGATTATTCCAGCAATGACAGATATTAGAAACACTGCTTCTGTTTCTATTTATGCAGGATAAAAATAAATGTTTAATGTTTATATAGAAGGAGTTAGTCTGTTGTACAGGCAGATTAGTGTTGAGTGCATTAAGAGAAGATACTCACATTTTTTCATTTGAAAATGTTCTGCTGGGGGTAAAAGAGCTCTGACCTCACTGGTCAAGGGAGTATTTTAGATTTTTTTTCTTCTTCCTCACCCAAATTTGCCTGTCTCCTCTCTTGAGGGTATAATAACTATTGATCTAAATAGAGTGATTTTGTAAGTGCTACTTTTCCCTCACAGAGTTGTGAAATTTTATTTCAAGTTGAGCATATCTTAGAATAAGAGGGAGGGATGCACTTTTGTCCTAGGTTGTGTTTTGGTTTGGGTTTTTGGTTTCTTTAGTTAGTTTGTTTGTTTTTTTAATCAAAGGAATTACAGTATCACAGTGAAACTTTTTCTTTGAAATGAGGTTTTTTTCTATAATGACAATGAGCATGACACTTGCATACATGGGCTTCATTACAGACATTTGTAATAATAATTCTTCTGTTGTAAAATAGTGAACAACTGCATATGTATTTTTAAATTTGTAACATTAATCACTAGCTAAAATAGGTAAATATAAGAGCTACTTCCTGGGTTCATTTCACACAAATATTTGAATGATTTAATAATATTTATACCAATACCTCTTCCTATACCTGTACTTAGAGAGTTATGTCTCTCTGCACAGATGTACTCACGCACTCTTAATGATGCATACACTGCCATAAGTACCTAATATTAAGGATAGAGACATTTCTATTGAGTCATGCTGAGAAAACATATTTATAGAGTCTGGGATAAAATTTTCAAGTCAATGGTTTTCTGAATTTCCTAAATACAGTTAAATAGTAATGGGGGGACAGAGAACTGCATATCAGTGATTGACATTAGAATAGTCAAAAAACCCCAAGCCTATTGTTGCACTGTTTCAGAAACAAAGGGTCATTGTTGAAGTATTGTAACTATTTGTACCTTTTTTTCTCCTACCTATATGAAATTACTAATTTATGGGAACTTTTATGTGTGCCGTGTGTTTCCAGGCATTATTAATTTTTATAAACTTTTCATTTTGATGTAGTGGAAGTGGACTGCAGCCGTTAAAGGAGATGATTCTTTGAAATTAAATCTTGGCCATGGTACTTGTAAAATGGAAAAAAAAATACTTTGTAAAATTGTCCTGCTGAGGAGTAACAACAAGTGGCATGGGTTCTCTGAAAATGTAGGTGAAAGTACTCATGAAAAAAAAGATTTTTAACAATAAATTTTGTCAGGAAAATACTCTGTATGAGATGAAAGCTGCTTGGTAAATGAAAGAAAAATGTATACGGGTGAGATGGCTAGGAGGCGGAGAGATGATTGTTACGTGTTTTAGAAACACAGCATGGAGTAGCAAAAATCACTTTTAAGAAAGTAGCTCAAGTTGAAGTGCACCTATATACCTTTATCCTGTTCCACATTTCTCTGAAGAAAGATCTTTCCCATCTTGCTCCACAGAAGTGGTAGCAGATCTGACAGAGTACTTTGGGATAATTTATGCATATAATGTTTGAACATGTGAATAATTTGTACTTCTGCTCAACTGTTTGCAGTTCATAAACATGAAATTAGGATACCTAATTTATTAATATTTTTTCCTATTCTATAAATGTCTCTTTTAGTATTTGGCTGCTTCTGTTTGAGTAGCTGGTTTAAAGGTGATCCTTAGAACAGTGGTGAACACAGAAATCGACCAAATCTTTGAAACAAGAGTGGAGGAACAGTTTTCAGAAAAGGTAGGCTAGAGGAATGCAGTAAGACTGAATCAAAGCCTATTGAATCAAAAAGAAATTAAATCAGATTTGTAATTTGGAGGGTAGAACCTCATCTTAAATAAATTGATTCTTTGTAACAACTGAAAGCCTCATATGCAGATATTTAGTATAAAGAAACCCTATAGATTAATTATTATATGATGAATTTCATAGTTTGATCCAAACCTCCTCTAGAATACCTACATAGAGATATAGGCAAGATTGTGCTCACGAGTGTAAATCCTCGATAGCTCCATTGATTTCAGCAGCACTCCTGTGGCTTGGAGCAATGTGAGCAAGAAGAGATTTCAGCCAATACCTGAGCAAATAAGGAGGGAGGTCATAGCACTCATCTCCTAGCCACAGAAAATGTTATAAACTTCACAAATAGTCAGGAATTTATGTCAAAGGCATAATTTTACTGAAACAGGAATCAGAACATTCCAGGTATACAGGTATAGCTAGTACCTGAGAAGTCTAATAAATCACCAACCTCAAAACTCAAATGTACTGTCCGAACAGAATAAACAGTGTTATATTTCTTACTAGATGCTTTAAGATAAGGACCTCTTTTAAAATTTTTTTTTATGAAGCTCCATGAAAGTAAAGAAGGGTGAAAAGTAATAGAGAGAGATGCAATTAAATTAAAAGTCTAGAATCATAGAATTCCTCATCAAGTCTTCTTCTGACTCTAATGAATCATTCAATTCCTTTTCATTCGTCTTTTCTAGTTCTCTCCTCCGGGCATTTAAAATTGCTCTGCATCATCATAGTCATAAAAAAGAAATTTATGCCCCTCAGAAAGGATATGCAGTTTTGCAGGAAGTAATATAGACATGTCCAATTTCAGATCAGTATAGTCCACCTTCAAAGAAATAAGTCTTTTCCAGGAAGCATGAGTGGCTTTAGCAATATCTGGGTGAGTAGTTATATGCTCAGTTCCTTTGTGCCAGGTTTAAAATTCATCTTCTCACCTCACTTGAGAGGAAATACCTGACTGAGGTGCAAGAGTGAATTCTCGAGGCACTTTTCTCATTTGTTAGGAGTTCTCAGGACAGGGAAATGCCAGATCCAAAACTAGAGGTGAACATCACATTTAGTCTCTAGTAAAACCTTGACTCAGGATGCCTGGAAAAGACCAGAAAGGCTCATAACCCCAAAGCTAGCGTCACTGCAGCCAGTTCCTGGGTTGAAAAGTGTAGCAGCCTTGCATTATCTGTTGAAAGAGAGTTGGAATTTCCAAGTGAGTTTACAGGATACAAACACCTCAGTTCTTCGCAATTAACTTACCTGAGACATGTACTTTAGGAACATGATTCCCCTAAGTGCAAGTGCCATTTAGAGTTAGTACACGGAGAGAGGCACCTGCAGCAATGGCATAAGCTGATTTGAGGTGTGAGTCATTTGTAAGAAATGCCTGTCATCCCCCACTGGCTAACAATGGCATCTAAGATGAACTGAGGTGTAGAGATTCAGATGGGTGAATTTGGCCTCAAATGTCAACATACATTTTAGAAATATTTTTACAGAGTACAAAGACAGCCACTCTTTTCATGCAAAAGGTTTTCCTCTCAAACCTCTCGGAGGTCTTTGGATATATGAAAACAAAGATGTTGAAGTGAAAGCCACTAGTTCCAATTGTATCAATTTTAGCTGATCAATCTGTGATATGCCTCAATTTTCAAGTACATTTAAAATATCTGTGGTCATAGATGTATACTCTCCTTAAGTTGAGAGTATAATTTCAGCTCCAGATTCTGTGCTCTAATCTGGACCACTGGTACTCCTTTTAATAGGGTATTTTTCTATTCTAAGTAAGCAGCAGGGAGGGCTATGCAAGTAAGCTCCGTATGTGTTTACAGATATATCCTTCTGAGTGCGTGGAAGCCCAAAAGAATAGTCATCCAATAAGCGGTAATGTGATTGGGTTAATTGCACCATTGGAGCCTGACTTTTCAAGGATCTGAATGTTGTTGTATAGGGTCCTGTACCACCATGAGTTTATGTCTCCTTGACAAAGGTAGTGAGCTGCCTTCACAGATCTTAACTAAGGCTTGGTTTTCATCAGCGTCACTTTGGGCAACTGTGCAGAGGTGTTTGTACTTACTGCTGATACTGATTTTTATCTCCTGCTTCTCCTGCTTACCTCAGCCACCTGCTGCTTCGCAGTAGTTTCCATGAATTAGTTTTGTTCAATGTGTCTTCTTGGAGAGGAAAAACGTCATTGTTTCACACACTGACATAACAAGATATCCCTAAGCAGAGAATGAATGGTGCAGGACTGCCTTAATGTGCGTAAACCAGTATGTACAACAATAATTTTCTTGACTGCTTCCAATCTTTTAATTTCTCATACTTAATTTGATCACCAGCCAGTTTGTAAATTATGCACAACCATACACAATCCAACAGCCCATTGATACTGGGGTTTTTGACTCTTCAGCAGAGTTGTAGTATAATTGAGATCCGGTCATCTGACTAAAATATATCCAGCAACATACATGGAAAAAAGCCCAATCTCACACTCATATGAATGCCTCAAGAAGTCCAGTGAATGCAATTTTAATGAAATATTTATTTGGTTTTCAGGAAGGGGGAAAGATGATTTTCATCAACATAAAATAATAGTTACTCTTTATTCAAAAGTATATTTAATCTTTAACATTTATTTTCACTTGAGCACATTGCTAATGACCACTCATTTCTTCATAAAAAATTACTTCGCTACATCTTACAGAATCTATATTTAAAAAGGCATTGATAAATTGAAGGGAGTTCAAGGCAGGGAATCAAAAATGATTAAGTGCTGCAAGTATTGACTTATGACTGAAGATTAAAATAATTGAATGTATGTCTGGGGGCTTGCTAAACATTTCTTACAACTTTGTTCTCAAAAATGTAGATGTTTAATTCTTTTTAATTCAAGTTTGAATATTCTCAGGAAGAACGATCTAATTCAATGTAGATACACTTTTCAACTTAAAGACTCCAAGTTTGTTTCTTGCATAGATGCAAAATCTTGAAAAATTCTTACTTCCTAAATTCATTGCTATAAATGAAGTATTTTCAGGATAAAAAACTACATAACTTTAGTAAGCACGACAGAACTTAATATATTAAAAGCAAGTTTTGAAGAAATTTACTGAATTCCACAAATTTTGTGTATGAAAATAAAGGCTCCGTTCATCAGATTAAGACAGCAATTTGAACTGAACAATAGGTCATGTTTGGATGTTTGGTTCTGAATCTCTTTGTTGGTAAAATAAAAGAAAGGAGAAAGAAATCATATTATGCTGCTGTAGCACTAACAGAGAAAAGTAGACAAGCACATACCACCTGCAAACACAGTCATGTTTATTGTTTCCTTATTTTGCTACTTCAGTTCTCTATCATGAAGCCACTGCCATGTGAGGAGCAAGAAGAAATCTCAGGAAAGAGATTCATAGGTTCTAGCTCTGAGTAAGAGCCCTGTTTGACTGTTCATAACATTTATGGAGGTGCCTCTTAGGGTAGTAGCAAAGACACCCAAAATTACCTCAATGGCTCAAGTAGTCCTTCATCTCATCACACCCCAGAGTATGTAAAATTTAAATAAGTAGAAGAGAAGATTTGTTATGGCCATGATGAGTTTTGCAGTGAGATGGGACATCAGAATCAGTTTGTTAGGAATGACCCTTAAAATGTTATCAATTATTAGAAAGAAATGGAGAGAGCAAAAGCGAAAAGCATCATGTTGCTACTTTTCACATATGTAGCTTGCTCACATGCCAGGTTTCCTCAGTTGTGGTTACTAATGCAGACACAGGATGTAATAGGACTAGGAAGACCCAGAGAAGTGTGACCAAGATATTCACAAGTGACTGCCAGGTTTTAGACAAGGGCAAATATAACAAATAAGTCTTTTTTACTTTTAAAAGAACAAAGAAAGAGTAGGATGTCGAAGTTTGTAAGTCATGAATTGCACAGAGCAACAAAACCAGTGACATGGACTGCCCCTGGAAATTGTTAAAGAATAGCTTCAAAACAAGCAAAAGAACATACTTTTTCTCCTAGTGTGTAATTTAATTGTGGAACTTATAGCCACAGGTGAGCTTAGAAGCAAAAAGTATAAATGAATTCAAAACAGGACGAGAAAAATTAATTTAAGGATTGGCTTATTGTTATTTCATAATAATTAAATTCAATGGTTTACATGTGACCTCAGGCTGGGGAAGTCCCTTGACTGCTGATTTCTGAATCCTGGGATGAGGCACTGAGGGAAGGATCACTCTAACAGTGTCCTTAAACATTGCAAAAGTCTGCCAAGAGCCATGGTAGGAGTTTCTACGGTACATTAAATAGGTCCAATACCATAAAATAAGGCTTAGGCTCTTGTGAAACAAAGACCCTAACGCCTTTTTCCTGACTTCCATCCACATGCGGTTTATTCCTTACATGAATATCCAGAGGGACCCTGATTCAGTGCCACACCTTTGAGAGGGAATTTTGTATCAGCAATAGTGATATGTCTACATCTAATTTAGACTCTAAACACCTCAGGGCAGGGTCTTGTCATTCTAGGTCTCTGTAAAGCACCAGGTTCACTGTGATGATGTATAAATAATAATAATTTAAAAAAATGTTGAGCCACATCATTCAAATGGGAAAGGGGTCAAAATGGATGTAAGAAAGGGCTTTTTGATTAATAAAGCACATTATGTCTCAGGTGGATTTCTAAGATATAGCTGTGTGGTTTTCTTTCCTATTGTTAAGATTTACTATAACCTCCAGGGATCCCACTCAAGAATAACAATATTGTGAAAATATTTAGTGAAAGAGATCCCTTGCCCTGGTAAAGAAATTACAAAATATTCAAATGCAATGTTTTGAGGAGCACACTTTTTTTCAAGTGCTTTTTTTTCCTTTTCTTCTAAATCTAATTTCATACAAAAAAGAATTTGTTCCTGGTTCTGAAATGCTGGTATTTCACCACAAGTGTAAATGGTTTCTGAAATAAATCCATCTGTCTGTAAAAGAACAGAAACTAAACATCTTTCTATGTGCTGTAGTGTTGTCAGTGAGTGATAAAATCTTTCCGTTGGCAAGTCATGATGGGAGTTTCCTTCCCTTAACTTTCTTCCCAACATATTTCAGCTACTAGGACCTAGCACAGACCACATGATGGACAAGATGGGTTCCCTTATTTTGTTGGGCCTTAATAAGTTGGGGTTTTTTTCATTTTTCAAACATCTCCTCTAATTCTTGGTGCTTATGTTTATTTTTTATATATAATCA
>WEKY01035077.1:0-42094 GCA_013390045.1 Picathartes gymnocephalus
GCTCCAGGATGACCCTGCTTGAGTAGGCAGGTTGGACCAGATTGACCCACTGTGTTCCCTTTCAACCTTGCCCATCCTGTGATTTTGTGATTGATTCTTTGATTGAGTCTGTGATTCTGTTGTAATACCAATAGTCACATTTTTCCTCCCAGCAATGTGAGTTGCACGCACATCCCATCCCAGAAGTGTGGGTTGCAATCTAGCACACCTCCTCTGGGGGAAATCTGGATGTTGTGGATAGTTGCCGGGCTGAGTGTGCCCCAGTGCTCTCAGCAACCTCTAAGTAGTGCAAATGCTCCTGCCAAGTCACCTACGTGTCCCTGAGGTGTAAGTCCCATGTCCTGCACCCTGTCCTGTCACCACTAGCTGGATGCAGGCCCCTCACGGTGTCCATATAGCCTGAGTAGAGGTTGTGATGCTGGCAAAGCACCTTCTGACAGGTTCAGACCAGGAAATTTAATCATTCACACTTATGGGAAGAGAGGAACACTGTTTGCAGACCAAAAACCCCAAAATAATATGAACAGCAAAAACTCTGGTTTGTTTGCTGTGAGATCATGCTGACATCATGAAAATGTGCACTGACATTTTTCATGTCCTGAATCCAAATGATTTTGCCTTCTATGCATATTTTAACATTTGTCATTTAACAAAAGCATTCAGATTTCAGTCACAGTCTCAAACATGTAGCTAGGGATGCCATAAAGTAGCAGTAAATGTGTCTGTTTAGAGACCATCTAGATAGGGAAGTTAGGATGCAGTGAGTTTGAGGGTGAATTTACAATGCAATAATGAATTTCATTAGCAGGTACAAGGAAAGGTACTGTGTGCCTCCATAAAGTACAATATCAAGCACACTTCATGTTCATATATCAGCTGAGCACGGTAAAGGATTCTGTAGTTTCTTAAATCCCACCGACAACATGTGATTCTTTCATATCGTTTTTACTGTGAAGGGGAAGAAAGCAACAACTGTGATGAGATTTTAATTTAGAAGTACTGGGGAAAATGTATGATTGCAAAAGCTCTAGTCTGAACATTACAAGCAAAAATAAATCTTTGATAACTCAGGAAAGGACAGAATTTTCCATGACTGAAGCCTACCACAGCATGTAACTGTTAATTTAACTACTGAGCAAAAAGATGCAATTTTATGACATCTAGTAGAAGATAAAACCCTCAGTTTGATGATTTCACTGTTCTTATTTGCTACCTAGGAAAAGGAATAACTGATGTCAAAGTATCCTGCAGAATAGCTTTCTTCCAAAGCAACTGGTGATTACAAATTTTTAAATGAAAACATGAAACTGTTTCTTAGGATGTATCTGAAATACATAAATCAAAACATTATTAGTTCACAGAACACTTGAACAATGCATTAAGTGGCAGAGTGCACTTTATTTGCAAAACAAAGTCATGTAAAGACTCCTGCTGACAGACTGACCAGACTCTTAATGATGATGACTGCTGCTGCTAATAGCAAGTGGAACAACCATCACCATATAACCTGAACTACATATCTAAACCTTCTACAGGTGATATATGTCAGAACTTAGACAACAGAATAGCTTCAATCTGGCACAGCAGTCAACAATTCCCACGTGCTTTCATCATGAGAAACAGTCTTTCATGCATGGCTTCAAGATCAATCTTTTAAGAAGCTGCAGCAAACTGTGGGAAAAAAGAAGTGAAAATCACTGCAGAAACCATAGACAATAAATGATTCTCTTGGTTCAATCTGTGGATTACAGCATAGAGTTTGCAAAGAATCTGTGAATGTTTAATTTATCAGGCAACAAACTGAGTGGTAAAACTGAATTTTATAGTAAGTGCGGAAAAAAGACTTTAAGCAATCACATGATATAGATTTTGCTGTTCCTGACGTAGCTACTAGAAATGAAGCGGGAGATTTCAGAAAACTTCATGCATACAAGAAATGCAATTCTCAACTTTGAATATGGTTTAATGGGAAGCTGTATAAGTACAAATGGCTTCTGCTAAAACTGCATGACAAAAAAAAGGATTGTGTATTATCAAGAAAAGGATCCTGTATTATATGAGAAAGAGAGTGATTCAGAAAGAAGAACAAAATAGAAAGCACCTACTGGTTAAAATGATAATATAAATATTATTTAAAATATAATTATGGTGAATATAAACTTAAAGGTACCCACAACAGCACAGACCACTCCTGATACCATCTCTCAAGTAACAAAAAGACTCACATTCCTCATCCTGACCGTTAGACTCTTGCCAATTCAAGGGCAATAGGGACTTTAGGTATCCTTGAAGGTCAAAGAAGATACAGGAATGGCAGCAGTGAAGAAATCATCCTATAAAAATTATCAGAATGATAGGCCTATATATCCTCTTTGCTGAGGAGAAAATCTGTATTTGCTTTAGGACTGTGAGGGAAAAGGATTCTGGAAGAACAACTTGACCCACTTTTGAGGCTGTACGACTTGTATGACTTGTGCTCACACATAGGAAAAGTCCATCACTGACTGAAACCTTGGATTACAGACCTTGAGTTCTCTGGTAGTATTTGACATCCAGCAATAGGTGTATGAAGAGGAAATAACAGAGCCAGAGTCCAAATCTTGAGTAAGTGCCCCCAATTCATCTGTCCTGGCATAATAGTAAGGCACAGAGGACAAATTTGTGTGAATAATCAATTTCATAATTTTTGCTCCCTGCTGATCATGCCCAGTCATACATCAAATAAGCTCCCAATTTTACTTCATTTTCAAGAAGTCTGTTGATTTTTTTCCTCAACTCATCCTTAGCTTTACATCTGTGGGTAGCCATTTTCATTTCATTCAGCTATAGAAGATAGAAACTGAATTTATTGATGTTCAGAATGTCCCCTCATGCTTGCATCTGGCAGATCATTTTTCACTTTCTTTTCTCTGACATCTAGAAAACACAAGGGAAATGGAAGTTTTATACCTTCACAAACTGTACAAAATACATGGTCAAGACACAGCATGTTCTCTGATGTGTTGCCAGTTGCCTTCAAGAATGCAATAAAGAAGTGAGTTTGCATGTAACTGTGGTGGCCCCTGTACGCCCACCAAGTTGCTCTATTACTCACCCTTCCTCAGCAAGACAGGGGAAGAAAATAAGATGAAAACCTCATGGATGGAAAAAAGGCAGGTTAGTAAAGAAAAGCAAAGGGCCTCACATAGAAGCAAAGGAAAAAATTATTTATTCTCTACTTCCCATTAGCAGGTGATGTCCAGCCACTCCCTGGGAAGGAAGGCCTCTCTATGTGTAGTGGTTGCATTGCAGGACAAAATTCTGCCTCCTGCCTTCTCTCTCGCTCTTATCTTTTGTTGCTAAGCATGGCATCACATGGCATGGATTATCCCTTTGTTCATTTTGGGTCAGCTGTCCTGCATCCCCTCCCAGCATCTTGCCCAGCCCCAGCCTACTGGCCTTTGGGGATGTGGGTGGGAAAAGGTAGCCTTGCTCAGCTGCAGCCAAGGCATCCCTGTGTTATCAACACTGTCCTAGCTACAAACACAAAGCACAACATTGTAAGGATGGATGAACATGCAGACAGTACATGTCTGAAAATAAAACCCAGGCTTGAGACTTACTTGGCACGTTCATGTAGAAACCGCGTCGTACGCAGTGACACGACAATGGAGACAATAGTGTCCACTCCTGCTCTTTGGTATAGAGCTCCAGGTGAGATATTACTGCAAGTCACTCCTGTTTCTTGGATAAAACTCTGCCCGCAGGAGCCAATGACTAGAGCACTTGAAGCTTTCCTAAAAGATATTAATGGAAGTGGTCTTAGAATACCATTTCCACAAAGCATCTGCAGACAATTGCAAGGCTGGTTTATCTGGGGGCATGGAGATGTTCTGGGCTAAACTAGATCCCAAGGGATTCTGCAACTTCTACCAACACCCAGTCGGTGTAAACTTTAAAGGAATCCTAGGCAGTCACCTGATATCCTCTCTTGGGCTGTGGTTAAGCTTGTGTAACCAATTTTGTTTTGAGAGAAACATTTCAGAATGCCTGGATAATTACCATTTTCATTGCAGCTTTTTTTTATTGAAAATATTTTGTCATCCAAAAAAACCCAAGACCTGCAGTTGCCTTACATAAAACTTCTTAATATAAAAGTTTTGTGCAGACTTTCAGCTAGCATTTCAAATAACCAGGGCATATAGGGCACAATGGGCTATTGCTCTTTTGAGATCAGCTATCCAGCTGCGTGTTACATCTCATCCATCTCTATGCTGCAGATGCTCACACAGATGAAACACCACCAATCACTCAAGTCAATTGAAACGAACAGCAGCTTCTCTGTTTTGCATGCTCATCTGAAATTAATATCTCTGCTGAGTTTGTAAACACTACCTGGAAATCAAGCCAAAGACTTCCCACCAGGAAAAAAATCCATTATCAATTAAAGCTTTTAGTCTACTGGGATGGTTGATCTTTCACACTACTATAAAGACACCAAAAATAAATCTTGAGTGAATTAGGTAGTTTTAGAGTGTCTGCAAATCCATCTAATTTAACAGTATGTAAGACAGTTAACAATCACTATCAGAAAGGAAGTTGGAATAGTATATAATAATATGATATGCAAAAAAGAAATTAATTTTCCTTTTACACCTCTTCTTTAGCTCAGAAATTATGATCTTTGCCCTAGGCTATCAGATATCAATTCACAAAATTATTCACAAAGGGTTTATGGTTCAAGTGGTAAATCCAGTCATTTGCAAAATGTTGACCCAAGTGGGTCAGCACAGAAAGCTTGATCTTTCGGTGTGATGAAAATGTAATTTTATGGATGTCAAGTCGAAGTTCAAAAGTGACATACAGTGTCATACAGATAAATAGTTTTGCCGACAGCAATGCCATATTTCATAAGTACTTGTCTGGCCAATAGTGACTACTATGATGATTAAGAATGCAATAGAAAATGCACGTTTTATCTTGTTTTATGTATAATGTGAGTCTCTAGAATTAAAAATCAAGACAGACCTTTTCAAGAATTGCATTTAGCTCTCCAACTCCGTATTTCATTTCTATGTAATGAAGATCTATGGAGATTTTTTTTTAACTTAAAGCAATTTTTTCCATTATTATTAATATTTTTATGTACCACTTTCACTACAGTAAAGATAATTTACAGTTACTTCAGTTTTTAACCAATTGAAGCTAAAATACAGTGCAGAATTTTGGCTTTAGTTAGATTGTAGTCCCTAATCAAAAGTGAAATG
Source organism: Picathartes gymnocephalus (assembly GCA_013390045.1). Classification (NCBI taxonomy): domain Eukaryota; kingdom Metazoa; phylum Chordata; class Aves; order Passeriformes; family Picathartidae; genus Picathartes; species Picathartes gymnocephalus. Next base: position 5,247 of record WEKY01035077.1, read on the forward strand.
AGGGATCATTTTTATAAAAAAATCCATTTTTCTTGTGATAACACCATAACTTCTGATAATTTCTTTTTCCTCCCTCAAATAATTTCATATGCAATGAAAAAGCATTTGAAAAGTAGTATATAGAGCTTTCTGTATAGTGCAGAAGAATGTAACTGCCCTGCCATTTTTTTATTTATGACAAAGTAATATGTAGCAATTACTTTCTTTAATTCTCTGTTTCCATTTGAAGCAACTAGGTAAAGCCAGTCATCCAGGTAAAATGTAGGCTCTCTTGGACATTTTTGATGCTTCTTGAATCCACACAGAGAAAACAAAGAATAAAGGGGTCCAATAATATATAGGAATGAGTTTTATATTTATTGAAACATTGAATACCTAAGTCTTACCCTTCTGAGTAAGTGAAACTAGTGAAGAGATTTGCATCCAGAGGCCTCAGGCTCATCCTGAGTTTCCACGTTAAACACAAAGACACACAGACATGTTACCTAATCTTGTCCCTTGTATACACCTTACATAAATGCCTTGAAAAAGGAATACAAATAATATTGTGTTAATTGTTCTTGCTATATTTATTATTAGCTGCACTTGTGCTGAAGCCCAGTAGTTGTGGTTCCTGCTGCACAGGATACAGAATCTGACCTGAAAATTAACTTTCAATGTCAGGCACTCAAGTGTATGTTATACTAAAAATGTTTTGAATATTAAAAAATATGCAGAAATCCTATTTTATGTTATTTTGATCAATTTCCCTATTTGAAGGGCAGGGAAGGAGTCTTGTCACTGTTTCTCTTTGGAGACTAGGTAAGCAGAAGTCTCTTGGGCTGTATGCTCAAAATGAACCAGTGTAAGAAGATCCAGTCTGAATTCTGTCCCAAGTATCACTTTAGGATACATTGAAGTGTGTATGACCTGATCCTGCCTTTTCCATGGAGCTTCTCCATTTGGTTCATCCTAAACACACTGGAGATTATAAATCCAGTGCTTCAGGTTGCACTTTGCACAACCATTTAGAGAGAAGGGTTGTTATCATCTCTATCCACCACCACAATTTGAAAGCTATCCACAACTAGCAAAGAAAGCTTTTCTGTCTCCTTCTCTGCTTCTCCCCCCAGACATAGATCTTGTTCTTTTTTTGGCCTTTGATGTCTGACATAGATAAAATAAAACAGGAAAACAAAGGAGGGGAAAAGGGAGAGAAAAACTAAGGGGTTTTTTTTACATCAAGGCAAAACCGAGTTTAGTCCTGGTGTGTGTGCTGAAAGAAACCCAAACTTAATTGTTATAGCTATAGAAGTAGATAGGTAAATATTGCCAGTGGTATCCACCAGTTTCCTTATTCTCGTGCCTTTGGCAACACATGCATTACCAACAGACCTCAGTGGCCAATCCTGTCTAGGACTATGTTATCCCTGTGCAATTTTAATGATTTTTAAGAACCGTGAAATATGAACTCCTGCCTATCTCCACCTCCCTACTCTTAAACCTCTGCCTTCCATACAGACTTCATCTCAATTTTTCTGGCAAAGTTTTCAGTCTCCTATGCTTGCCTGAAATTACAAAAACTTTTTGAGTTACTCCTTCCCAATTTTTGGAGAAAGTAATTTTAATTTCTTGAAGAGTTTCTATGTAGGCAAAATAAGATGAGCAGAATGTGAATGCTGCTTGGGATTTTTCCCCAGGGCAGCATTCACACTTGGGATAAAGAGGTTTTTTCACAAACATCCTCTTCTGCAATAAAGATTTTCTGAAATTTTTTTTCCTAATTTGCCATGAATAGTTCCACTAATATTTCAGCAATATTTTTATTTCATTCATCATTTTAGTTTGATATCTTTCAGACATAACCCAAAAAATAGAATAGAAAATTTGAAGACATTTGTGAGCATGTAAGGTACTACATTTTGTCATAATTTCCTTTCCTTTTCTCACCTCCTCCATATTAAACACTCGAATCCTTATGACTTCCTTCCCACGTTTGCTTTTATCATGCCTGCCCTATGTGAATCTGTAAATAAAAATATATGAAGCAATCCTACAAAATGCTCAGCTAAATACAAGATTAAATTAAAGAGCAGGAATAGCAGTGTGATGCAAACATTGCAACTTACATAACTCTGCAAAATTTACAGACTCACATATACCCTTTGGATATCTCTCAGTCTCTAAATCCCATCAGTCTTGCATCAAACATCCTCTGAAATATTTTCAGAGTACTCCAAAACAGCTGATTTAATATTTCTGAGTGTAATGCACTGGGCTAACTTATTCTTTGGATGTTCCATCTATAAGTGAAGGTTTCTTACTAAAGTATATTTTTAATAGAGAAGTAAAAGTGCTCTGGAAAACTCTGCTACTCTGCACTAGACAGTTATTCCACATGACCCCAAAACATCAGTGCCAGTTAGGAATTGTCACACCATCAGTGGATTTCCAGACCAAGGTTCTTGTTCTTTCACAGTTAAAAATATTTGGTTGTAGATTNNATTTTGGTTTTAAATTTTTTTTTTTTTTTTTTTTTGGTAATTTATAATATGCCCATTTTTACTTCTTTGAGAATTTCAGGAGGAGCAAATATAAAGCAACACTCATAAGAAGTCTGAAGAAGTCTAGTTTTGTTCATTGTTTTCAGCTCGCAAACAATTATAAGTTTAAATTAGAACATGGTACAGATTCTTTGCATTAAAGAGGATTAGTTTTGTCACCTTTTTAAGACAGTTTAGCAGCAAAATATATTCTTAACTATTTTTCCAGCACTGAGTTTGCTAATAGCAATCTTCTGTTGTTCAGCTTATGAAAAGCATCAGTCTCAAGGGAGTTCATTAGCTGGATGCTCTGCTGGTTCTGTCTCCCAGGTCATCTGCCTGTAGCACGAAGAAACAACAGCAGATGCAGTAGATTTGACCTTGCCTTTCTTATTAATATCTATAGTACTATGAAAGGCTAGGGCTCTGAGCATAAATATCATGAGCTGACTTATATATCACTAAAACTGATTCACCACTGTAACATCAAATATTTACCTTACCTAGAGCTACAAGTAATTATAATGTTATTTTTTTGGAGCTCAAGCAAGATAGACTAAGAATTTCTGTTAATTGTTAGGCTGTGATAAAAAATATGGTTTGTCCCCTCCCAGAGGTATCATGTGCACATGATATCTCAGTCCCAGGGAAAACTTCAATTGATATGAATATATTCAATTGCTGCAAGGAATCACTTCAAATGGATCAACTAAAAATAATTACCAATCCAAGAAAGTGATTAAAATTACTTAAAATTAAGATTTCTGCTTGCCATAGTTATTTCTATGCAAATATGCTTTATTTTTTCAACCAACATGCAAGTCTTAATTAAAAGCAGACTAAAGTTTTGCATAGCAAGAAAATTTTAAAATTCATGCTGTAAACATAATTACTTGAGCCTCAATTGCAAATGAAAGTCATATTTTTTGCTTGCTGTACTTGTTTTCCCTCCCCTTTTCTAATGAAGGAAGACATAATACAATGAGCTACTAAATTTTATGCTGAGTGAGGGCTTGAAATTATCAATCTCCTATATAATGCCTAGCTATAACAACTCAGAGTGGTATGCTATACTGCAAATTTATTTTTATAAGAAATATATGTCTTGCAATATACAAGTTGAGTGATTCAATCCTCTGAATATGACATTAAAATTTGGCCAAAATTTGCAGTAGGAAATAAAAATCATGACAAACACTTTTTGTTGACTGAATCTACTCAGATATATTAGATTGACAGTTTCAGCTCTTCTGAAAGGTGGGTTAATAACCCTAGAACTCCCTAGGATGTCAGTCTGCTCAGTGTATATAGTACTCTCTCCTAACATTATGCATTTCACATATATCAGATACGGTAGTCCAAGCTCATCAAAATAGGGTATGATATCTGCAAAACTGTCTTTGGCTGTAGGTTGTCTTTGGACCATGAGAGTAGAGCAATCAAAAGTCTAAGGCTCTTTATAAGTTGTCTCTTTTTTGAGCCTTGTGTAAGGCAGAATAAAACAAAGATCAGGCAAAATATTCAGAGTTTAATAAATTTTATTACTTACCGTCCATGTTTTTAATTATCTGAAACAATATGTTGGTACATTTGACTTGATTTTGTGAACAGTCCCAGATGTTCCAAACCTTCAATTTTCAATGAACTTGCCATTTGTTCAAGAAAATATTTTCTTACTTTCCCATTCCTGAATTACATTAACTTCAAGACAGTGTGTTACTACTTAATTGTTGGACTGTGGGAAATCTGCAAAAACTTTTGCAAAATTCAAGTCATGGACAGCTTTTTGAAACAAGTGTGTAAAGCTCTGACATCTAAGTATTTCAGTCAAACAGTCAAATTGTAAAGAAGCACTTAGTAAACTAAAAAACTCCTGCACAGTCAATCTAAAAATATATATGGTTTGGTTTTTGTTTGGTTGTTTCTTTTGTTTGTTTGGTTTTTTTTGGGTACAGTTCTTATGCTTGAAATAATATAGTTTGACAGTTAACATTTTCTGAATTAGTTGAATGAAGTTTTTATAAAAGACTAGAAAATAAGCTGTTTTCTGCTTTGTTGCCTTTTTACTGTCTCTTGTGGCTTGGAGATACGGAATGAAGCTTTGTTTGAACCTACTTCCGTGGTTTTCTGAGTTCTGTTTCTGGTGGAGCTTCTGAAGTCTCTGTTCCTCTTCTTGAGATATTTTTAAATGTGTTCAGAAATTATGAAATGTAAAGCAATAACAGAGCCCTCTGATTCATTCAGAATAAACCTGTATAATAAATTAAAAGTGTTAATAAGTATTATCTGGCTTTGAGGCCAGCTGGTGCAGAATGGATTGCATGGAAAAGCTTAAAAATATTTACTGTACCTTTAGATATGAACATGTTTAATTAAAAAAAAAATAACATGGATTGGTATAAATGGTAAACAGATGGATATAGAAATAAAATGGTAAACAGGATGATTTCGTTTAGGGAATTTTAATGTTTAATATTATTTAATGTTCCCTTACTACATGGGATTTCTCACCTTTTCTGTGTGCCTCTGCAGAACACAGATGAGAAGAACTTGTCAGTGCTCTTAGTTCCTCTATATTGCTGTCACCAGATCAGACTGGGAAGTGTGACAAGGATGAGAGACTGTGAATTATGCTGACTGAAAACATCTAGCTGGTCAGTGCTATGGGCCTTCAGCGAATGTGTTCTTTCACTCATCCACACAGACACTGTTGCTGCTGCTCAACATTTCTCCTGGGATTAGAGTTGGCAAAAGAGAGACCATAGGGAAAAAAACATTTCCTCAGCTGCCGTTTGCACATATGCCTGCATTCAGTGATGCAGAGCCCACATCCTCTTAGTACGCTTAAACCTTTATACAAATCCCTGAGATAGAAATATAAAGCTAAATTGAAACCTGTGCTTAATTAAGGAAATTTACCCCATATTCATAAAAAATTACTTGAGCAGGCAATGTTGAAATATGTCAAAAATACCTCTTCTTGCCCAGTAGATGTGACATATTTCAGCATAAGTATTGGAAGCACTGAAGTACTGACTGAGGGAATGGAGAAGAAAAAGGCATTCAGTACTAACTTTTACGTTGTCCCTGCAGAGTGCTTGCAAGGTTGTATGTACTATGAGAAATAGAAACTCAGAAAAATAACAAGAAGTAAAATATTATGTAATTTATGGTGAATGGAGTGAATGCTATTTGTTGCTACATACAACCAAGTGCATGTTGGCTTTTATGGGAACTTATACAAATTAAAAAACTATTCCTAGCATAGGTTATTTTGTTAATGAAATTCATGAACAAATGAAATTCATGAAAATTGAAAAAATTATTTCTTAATATACTAAACATTATTATAAAGTCCTGGCAAGTATATTGTTCATTAAGTAGTTCCAACACATTCAGTCTTGTTGTCTTGCTAGTATAGAAGACAATTTGCAGGATTTTTCCAGATTTAAAATTAAGAATTTATCTTCCCCAGGCTAAACTAAATAGCTTACACTATGCAATATTTATCTTTGTAACAATACAGAAGGCATAAAATGCACCTTAATGCCTCTAGATTAGATCATCTTTTCAAGAATACAAATAGAGATAAATGCCTGTGAGGAAAAAAAAGGTTAGTGTGAAGAAAAACTACTAGCACATTTTAATATTTTTTTCTGCAAAGCTAAGATAATATGGAAGACGTTGTGATGATGCACTCACACACGTATACGTACATTTTGTATTTAGTTTTATGATCCTTAAATTACTAGGACTAAGGTACAATAGCATCTTTGCCGTTCCTTTCCATACACTTGGTTGTGTAAATGTTCCCCTAACGAATCACAGTCTCCAGAGTTGAAACAATTTAAAAGAGAAATAGACTGAAATAGTTTAAAAATAGAACATAAACTAAAGTTCCTAGTTAAGATTCTTTCTGGTATCTGAGTTTATTCCTCTGCCAATTAACCGTACAAATGATGCAATCACAGAAAGGTTTGAAAGCTGCACCCCATCCATTATAAAAGAGCCAGTGTTAACTACTCTGTCAAATAGAATATTGTAATTTTGGCATTAATAACCTCTGTGTTGTGGCAGAGAATAAAAAAAGTTTTTAGATAACGTAGGAGAAGAAAAGAGAGATATATCTATACTATTTATAGAAGGCACATTTCCTTAGCCACTGACAGTTTTTACTGCACCTGTTGTAGATGGTATGTGGATCAGACAAATTTATCAATACATGAAGTAAAAGAGCATCAGTGGAATTATGGAAGTGATGAACACCATGAAATATGTTAGGTATAATGAAGAAAGGTTAAAAAATAGGCTTGTGGATTCTATGCATTCAAAAGCTTGCCTTGATAGAGACATGAGAGTTCTATATTTATATATTCCCAAAAGGAGAATATACCCTCAAAGTATTACAAGAAAATGATTAATATCTCCTATTCTGTATTTTTTCTTTATATGACAATACCTTCTTATGTGCTACTCCTCATATGTAGAAGTGATGATGTTTGCATATAATTTCATAGCACTTGGAAAGCCTCATTTCATTTAGGTATTAATCTAGAGAGGTCTGGAGAGTTATATTGCAATAAACACATTATCAAGGTACCAACTATATTTCTTGTAAAGTCACGCGAGGTAATGAATGGTAAAAAATTGATCAGGTTTGTTGACAAGAAGATCAAACAATTTATTCTGAATATATGCTATAACAATTATTTAGGTACAGCTGTTTGTTTTTCCTGCCATATTCTTTAGTTTATTTGAATTACTTTTTTCTTGCACAGGATTTTAAATCCCAATACCCAGTACCCAGTACTCTTTTGTACTAAGATTAGGACTGCAGCTGAAAGGCAAATGTAGTTAATACATTGCAAACACTGAAATGGATCAGATTGCAGATTTCTTTGTTTGCTGATTCAGTACTTAGATGTTACTGGTTATTTAAAGTTATATATATTTTTAAATTATGTGTCATAATACTGCAAACAGATACACACATCAGGTTTTTATGGTGTACAGTCCAATGAATTTGCAACACCACTTACAAATTGTGATAAAAGCATGAAGCAGGCTTAAGGGACACATAAGGCCCATTCTTAGAACATCCTTTTTTATCTTATATTCTTATAGTCTATCTCAGGATAGCTTATCAAACCAAAGAATTTAGAATTTTTGAATAAGGTAAAAGGAGGTTTTGTTTAGGAGATAGCATTAGGAGAAACATTGTGATAATGGCAGAGGATGTTCCATTTCATGAATAAGCAAGATAAAAGCATGGTCCAAAAAAAAGAAGTTTGGAATTTTTAACAAGAATGGAGGACATGGGGTTTCTCTGGGGTTATCTAAGATACCCCGAGCAATGTTTTTCTCCTAGAGTTGCTAAATATTAAAGGAGGGCTATGCAATATAAATACAAATTATTTAGATATTAAGATAGATGATAACCTGCTAGGATATAAAATTGTGAGATTACAGGAACGGAAGACATCTTTTGGAGAAAGTGGAAATTATTGTATCAGATAATCCCTCCTATAAATTTGCTAAGCTTTAAGGTAAAAGTAAGGCCTTTGAAAAGTACTCTACATTCTGCTTCTCTCAGAAGTCTTTTAGTCACAAGACTATACTTATTCCTGACTGGTTTTTTATGTCTGATGATCTTATATCAGTCCCATTCTACTCCTGTTTCTCCGTTCCCTAACAGGTAACTCACACCATATGTAGGGTTCACCCCTAAGCCTCCCTTTTCTTCTTTTATGAAACAAACCAGGCTTACCTCTCTGGTCTGCTCTTAACAAAATAAGCACTGTCTTCTTACCATCTTCTGTGACACAGACACCTAAAGGAATTTAAATTTTTTTAAAAATTTGTATGTTTAGGAGTGTTCATGTTACACTAGGCTAGTTTTTACCAGTGCTTGCCTCCACAGTCTCCTGTACTTCAATTTCTGCTAGAAATACAGCCTTGTTAGGATATCTCTTGCTAAAAATTTCATCCTTATTGCAAAAAGGAAATCTAAGAAAAGTGAATCCATATAGAACCACTGAATGGCATCTTGCACCATCTAAGACATAAGGGATGATAAAGTAAGAAACCTGTTCCGCCACAGCTGTAGCACTACACTTTTGAATTATTTGGTAAAATTTTGAGTTTCGATACAATCTACCTAGCCATTGAAGAGTATTTGTGAAGAGATTAAACAACCAGTATGTAATCTAAACAGTATATGACAGGTAGTTTTAAAATGCAGAACTCCAATTGAACTGGATTACATTTCATTGACTTATGATTTAAGCTCTTGAGTTTCATCCTAGAAGACAAATAAGACTGCTGAATCATACCCAGACAGTATTTAATATAAACACCAGAGAATGAAATATATACAGTATGAATTTGCATAGTGTCTTGTTTGTTTTAAAATTATGTTAAATTGTATTTTTAGCTTAAGATAAAATATTCTAAATATCATTAATTCTTACTTCAAATAAAAATATCACTTGAGATTCAAAACCATATTTAGGTCTAAGAAAATTTGTTACAATGGCTAGATTATGAGCATCACACTGGACATAAAAAGGTTTTAGCTCATCAAAAAGACAAATTTCATTAATGACTGTAAAGATCTCTGAAAAACTTGGGAGGCATTACCAGAATAAATTGCTTTCAAGCAAACCCTTAAGGTCTTTGAGAACACAGCTGAGATGAACATTTAGTGCTAACAGAGCAGTAACAGAGATCATGAACTGAATCCTGTAAGTAGGCATGGGCTCAGTTGCTTCAAAAAAAGGAATTTTTTTCAATCAATATGTGGTCAGGATTTTATAAACGTACACCTAATAAAACAGATGGATCTGGAGACTTTTTTTTGCAAGCTATAAAAGTCCAATGGAAGAGACACAACAGTTCTACATGTACCTGTGGGTAGTACACATGAGATGTAACTATGAGAAAGTAAATAGATGATTTATCTTGTATGAGCACAGTCAACACTCACATCCAACAGTCTTGTGAGAAAACACAAGAAAAAGATCATAACAGTATTTGGAGAATACAAGTGAGGATTACAGTTAGAAAGGCATTATAGGGATTACTTGAAAGTATATTGCCTTTAGCTAAACGTGAGGTTTCCAGAAAGGTGCAAGCCGACGAAAAAGCAGCCTTCTAAGGTTTTGGTGAGACCAAGAGGTTATATAGGGATCATTTGAAAAAAGTTGATTTAACAGAAAAATTGGAGTAAATTATTTACATTGTTAGCATTGGTGAGGTGAGTAGCAAGGTTCCCAAACTCGAACCTGTGTTTTTGAGGTGAATCTGAGAAACTGGTGGAAACACCAGTGGAAGAAGCTTTTTGAGAGTCCTGATACAGTGTACAATAATCAATCACTGGGACCTGGTTACAGATTCTTGAGAGCTGTAGGGAAATTGCTGATAGTGAAATTACTCATCTGCTACGTTCCATGACAACCTGTTGCTTAGTGACCTGTGACTCTTAGATGGATAAGAAATTGGATGGACAGACACATCCAGGAGGTAGTGGTCAAAGGTTCAGAGCCCTGATGGACATCCATGAAACGTGGTGTCCCTCAGGGATCCATATTGGGACCAGTGTTCTTTAACGCCTTCATCAGTGGCAGGGATGAAGGGATCGAGTGCTCCCTCAGCAGGTTTGCAGATGACACTGAGCTGAGTGGTGCAGCTGACACACCTGAAGCACAGGATGCCATCCAGAGGGACCTGGCCAAGCTTCAGCAGTGGGCCCTTGGGAATCTCATGAGGTTTAACAAGGCCAAGTGCAAGGTGCTGCACCTGGGTCGGAGCAAACCCTGGTGTCAGCACAGGCTGGGGATGGACAGATGGAGAGCAGCCCTGTGAGAAGGGCTTGGGGCTGCTGGTGGAGGAGAGGCTGGACATGAGTCAAATGTGTTCTGAATTGCGTCAAAACAGACCTGATCAAATGGTTAAGGGATAAAAGAGATGGACGGGGCCTTTCTACAAGGGCATGTAGTGACAGAACAACATAGAATGACTTTAAACTGAAATGATTATATTTAGATGAGATTAGGAAGAAATTCTTTACTTTCAGGGTGGTGAGACACAAGAACAAGTTGCCCAGAGACGCTGTGGGTGTCCCATCCCTGGGTGTGCTCAAGGCCAGGTTGGACAGGGCTTAAAGCAACCTGGTCTTGTGGAAATTGTGCCTGCCCATGGTAGAAGTTGGAACTAAATGAACTTTAAGGACCATTCCAACCCAAGCCATTCTATGAATTCATGATTCATATGTGGCATGGAGGATGGAGGAAGAGAGCAGAAAATCCAAATGTTTTGAAGCAGATATTGGATAAAAAAGAAAATTGCAGTCCAAGTCCTGGGCACTATAAGAGAGTGAGATGTGAGAAGAATCTGTTCTATCTGTCCTCCCAGTCCACACACTGTGCAGGTCCATTTTTACAAAGATTAATTTTCATTTTTCGAATAGTTCTCTATAGAGCTCCCCAACATCAGAGAGATAGTCAGACTCCACTAGTTTAGAACATGGTGTAAGTTAAATTGGTGTAAGAACATGGAATTTAAAAAACGAAAGTACTATNCTCCAGAAGACAGACACTCTTGAAGACAAAAAACTATTGTATGTATGCCCTCATTTTTAGAGTTCAAGTTGTTAATTTTAGTGCCAAGAATTTAAAAAACGAAAGTACTATCAAAACATTAATAGTTATATGTCTCTCTTACTCTATGGGGCTTTTTTTTGTGAGGTTACACACAGGATGTGTGTAAGGATGTCTAAGGATGTCAGAGATACAATTTTGATGTGCTTGTGGTTTGTTTTGGGGTGGTTTATTGTTGTTTGGTTGGGTTTTTTTGTTTTGTTTTGGTTTGGTTTTTGTTTTATTTTGTTTTTAAATTTAGATTAAACACCACTAAAAATGACTAAATTTGTTTGGGTCTTTTTGTATTTGTGTAATGATCAAAAAAATCAGAAAAATCCTACCAAGAAATGTTTATTATTTTTATTAAGTCAGGAATCTTCTAGGAACTTTGACTTTTAATATTCAAAGGAAGTTTTAAAAAATATCTCAAGAACTAAAATATCTGATGGTTAAAGGAAAAATTTTGAGCTTTGTATGATTGGAAGGGTTTTCATATGATTTTCAGTATATGAATACTGATTAAAATTATTATGTTAAAACTGGAATCCTGCATAGGTCAATTTGATCTCTTTGCCTAAGCAGGAGACAACTTTTAACTGAAAGATGTCCTTCTAACTTCACTTTTCATATGGTATGTATGATAATCCCAATATATAAGACTTTGAAAGCCACCTTTATTTGCCTAAAACACAGCATGTTAAAAATATTTGGATTCTGAAAATAAAGGCTACCAAAGTGTAGTAAAGTTACTAAAGAACAGTTGAAAGATAAATAATATGTTACAAAGACACGTATCTTTTCTAGGAAGCCTGACAAATCACCTCAAAATGGAAAAATCATAACATTAATTTAGATGCAAAATCAGAATTAAGCTTTTCTTCTGCCTTGTGCTCCTTGAGAGTACAGGACTAAATATTTATATACCTAGAGGTGATGGAAAACAGGTGTGTTGGCAGCAATTTCTAAAGGGCGTAAATTTAAAGGAATGATTCTAGGTGATTGTCTCTTGTTTAGCCTTGAGGATGAACAAACCATTCAAGCTCAGCTTCTGAGGGAACCTGGTCTGAGCTCAGAGCTGACCCTGCTTTGTGCAGGGGGCTGCACAAGAGACCTCCTGAGGCCCCTTCCTGCCTGCATCCTCCGTATGTCATCCTGTGACCGATGCCAGCAGACACGCCGGCCTGACTCTCCAGCTCTCCAGCTGCATGTTGCTACATTCTGGGGGCATTGCCAGATCATTCCCTGGGCAGGCCGAGCTGTCACTGGTGACCCCGCTCCTTCCTTGCCCTCTGCAGGGATGAGGGGAGGCCAAGGCACTGGGCCATGAGGCTTCCACAGCGTGCACACCTTTTGCAGGACAGGGTGCTGGCACACATCAGGCGGAATAGGTGCTGGCAGCCCAGCACTCCCTCCAGGCAGAGAGGAACAAGGGAGCTAAGCAAAAGGAAGAGGGGACAAATGCGCTAAAATATAATATTTGTACTGAGAAACCACAGTGAAGCTGCCCATCAGTCTCCAGACAAGAATCAGCTGGAGGGAAGAAGGAAGCTGGAGGTGGCAGGGAAATCTCTAAGTAGGAAATGTTTTCAAAATGGCACTCTTGCATGCTAAAACCATTGGGGATAAATCCCTGTGGATCCCTAGGTGCCAAGCATGAGCTACTGCACTAACCAGAGCCATGCTTCATATTTCAAAAACATCTTATTTGATTACCTTCAAAATTCAACCAGCTTCTGGGAAAACAAAGGCATGGTTATGGAGTGACTCAGTTCCTCTTATAAGGGAAAGATTTTTGGGAACATGTAGAGCAAATCAAATGAGAAATACAAAAAGGGAAGGACAAAAAATTCAAGTTGAGAACATGAATCACCTTTCAACCCCAACAGTATAATCATTACTATAATTAAATTCTCATAATTTAAGTTATGCTTCACTTAACAGAAAATTGATGACTTATGTTTTAATGGGAATTTTACTGTGTTCCGGTAATCTGTTTTGTATAAATTAAGTCTCTAGGGTGAAATAATCATTTTGAAGCATACATTTGTTTGGATTTTCTTTCACACTACAACAGCTCTTATTCTAAAAGTGGCTAAAGCTGTCACAATTTGGAAACAAGGAAATGATTTACTGTCTGTGGTATTAATTAAATAAGAAACACACTGACAACAGGAGACTTATCAAAAAGGAAAAAAATAGTACACTAATCCCCAGCACTTATCGCTTATGCTTGAAGAAGAGTCAATTATTTTAGTCTAAATCCCTTTATTATCCATGCTCAAAAATCTTTTCTTTTCCCCAACATATACTTGAGTCTCTGTTTGTTTGTCTGGTGTGCAGAAGGAAGCAGTAGTCCCTGGCTTGTGGCTGAGAATTGTAAGTTGCCATAAGCGGCTCTGGTGTTGTCCATCCTATGAGAAAAAAAGGTAAATAGTAAAGTTGCCATTGTTGCAGACCAGACAGAGTAGGACAGCAAAAAGTAAGGTCTTCAGAGACAGTGGAGACAAGAGGCTTTCAGTGTCCTAGAGTAAATGCTATGTATGTCACTCATTTTTATCCACTCACAGAAATATATTAATGGGTTGTACACTTGTGCTCCAAGCCGCTTAACCTCAGTGTGAACTGAGACCTGGAGCTTTCAGTATATAAATAAATACTACATTTGCTTTGCTTAAAATTCAGTTTTTATAACTATTCATTCTTTCTCAAAAAATTTGGGAAGTCCCGGTCCTTTGCCCAGCTATCTCTTACAACAGAAGGCTGCTACCTACTTAAATAAACACCTCTTTGTTGATTTATGTACACATTTTGTGTATAAACACTTTCTACGTTTGTCTCTTCTTTCTTTCCTCTAAATCCTTTATAGCAGGTGTTGTCTGAGCATATTGTTGTCTGATCAGAAACTGACCCCAGAATTTTAGAGGCTTCCTGCAAAGGTGTATGATGCTTTTGAATTTAGAAAATATGCCATCTCCTAACTGAAAATTTATCCAAGAGATTAGGAAAGAAAAAGAAAAAAGAGGTCACCAATTCGATGAGAGAGAATAAAGAATGAAGGAAGGAAAACATTTCAACAGCAAGGTTTGTAATTTAGGGCAGGATTTGGTTGCCCAAATGTAGGTGTTCAAGTCATAGAATCATAGAATGTAGGATCATTTATGTTGCAAAAGACCATCGAGATCATCAAGTCCAGTTGCAAACCTAACACTGACAAGTCCACCACTCAACCATGTTCCTAAGAGCCCTGCCTACATGTCTTCTTACAGTGAGATAACACCACCTGTGGTGTACAAGATATGCAGAAGGCAGGGATGACATGGGGTTTGAGGTAGCCGTGACTATCTAGGGATGTGGCTAGAGGAGAGGTGGAATATTCCAGGTCGCTGGAATAGCACCAGAGTACAATATTTGAGAAAAATTAGTTGAGTCACTTTACTCTGAGTCTGAATAGGTCCTTGCTTTTGCCCAAGTTTCAAGGCCCCTGCCAAGGGTACTACTTGTGATGAACTGTACCTTAGTGGATCCCTATTAGATCAGGTTCTTCATAGGCTTAAGTCACTGCTGGATTTCATTTATGCAACTCTCTGAAGCTGAGGCACCAGCTGCTTGCCTAAGGTAATGGTGGGCAACTACAAAAACAATGTGGGGAAGTTTCAGATAAAAAAATCCTGTTTGTGTTCACTGAAGAGATTATCCAATGGCAAATAAGAAGACCGCTGGATTCAGAAGTCCCTTGCACTTCAAAAGCACTTAGGTGCTACAGTCTTCTTTTGTAACTGCTCTCTGAGCAATATTTGTATGTCATTTTACAGAGTGGGCCTTGCTCCTACACTTAGGAGTCATGACTTAAACCAAATCTTCATTGAAGATTCAGTCTCAGAGTGAACACCTGCACCTGCTAACAGCAGTTAGTTAACGATCAAGGTCTTCTAACTGGTAATTTATAAACTCTTTGTTGAATTATCTTCTAAGAAGTAATAAAAAAAATCATGAAAATGTATATGTCTTTGCAGAAGTTGCCAATTCCCAACGAATGTCTGCTCTGTGACCCATACATAATTGCTGCTGCTCTTGAGGAAAACAAAGGTACCACTTCCACCCACAGGAAACTGTCTGAATAGGGAGAATAAATGACCTACGGTATTTAAAGAGAAGATTTTGATTTTTAACCTCAAAAACCTACAGCTGTAACACCTCAAGTCAAAAATCTATCAGATTGCAGGGGAAAAACCACAAAACCAAAACAGCAAACAAATTCAGTTATTCCCCCTAGACACCGCAGAAAGGCATGGAGGAATTTGGGGCATAAAGAAAGAAAGAAGCAGGGAAACAGGTGAACTGATACCGGGCAGCAAGGAAAATAGATTTGCTCAAAAGTTTAGTTGGTTCGTGTAATTCTAATTTCCTTTCTTGTGAGTTTTATCCTTCTACATTTTTGGAAATAAAGAAATGCCTGACATTCTGACGTATAGCAAGATTATAGAAACCTATGTAGTAGAGCCACCTGAGAGTAACCATCTAGTTCTTCATCTTTATGATGGAAACATTTATACTGAGCACCAGTAAAACTGAAGAGGTAACACCTATCTTTAACAGGAAAAGGACACACATATATCTCTTCTAAGAGTTACTGCCAAATGTAGCATATTGTAGGATTCAGCTGTCACTAAGCCTGGAGGACTTGAGCTTTTTCATAATAAATTCTGCCTGCAAAGTCTCTGTAGGCAAGCAAACCAACGGCTTCTTTACCTTCAAATTGTGAGTTTAGTCATTTAAAATTTCCTTAACTGGATCCTCAAGCCCTTTCACAGTTTGTAAGAATGTTCAGTTTGAAATATGACTTCAGTTAGCGTGCTCCACATCAGGTCATAATTGGTGGCCAAAGGACAGATTTTGACTTCCTTGTTAGTCATGTTAATAGCTTAGGGACATCATTTGAGAAAAATATTGTAAAAGAGATCCTCATCTTAGATAAACTGCCTTTGGCTCTCACAGAGTTACGTCTTTTTCTATCAGTTAAGACTCTAATTTCAGACTGTTAAATGTGTCTAAGGTAGGCTCTATTTTGATTTCAATAGCTCAAGAAGAAGTTAAAATTAAATTTTTCTACCCTTTTGTACTACTTATTTTGCCTTTTCTAATTTTAGTTCACTTGGACAGAAAAACCTATGCTCAATAACTTAGTTTTATTCTCACATACTGAGAAAAAATTACAGTACTTTTAAGTGTAACTGTATTAGTAAGCATCAATCCCTGCACTTCCCATGCACAACTAACTACATGACTAGAAGAAACAATGACCCCCAACTACATGAGGAGTTGCTCAAGTAAGCACAACATTTTTCTACAGAAATGACAACAATACAGAAAGGGTCCCTAAAAATAAGAATTATCCAGAGTAGTTGTCTGGGTTCCATCTCAGTAATGAATGATATGACATGGAAAAATTTTATTACTTTGTAAAAATAAAAAGGTACTCTCAGAATTTCTTTCTAGAGTTTGTTATGTTGGTTTTTAAAATTTATTTATTTCTGTAATAAGGAAATGGATGTGTGATAAGAAGATATCATTCTGCTTACACAAGTTCTGCTTACACAGTTGTATAATGAATGGTTTTATGCAAAAAAAAAAAGTCTAAATGCTTTTTTTTTTCTCACTGCTCAAGGTATGCATAAAGTTAATCCATATGACTTTTTTTCCTTCAAGATCGTTGACCAGTGAATTTCTCTGTGCAGGTTAGCACCTAATTGACACACTCAAATAATCTGTTCACCATGGCAAACAGGAATCAGGAGTTAATTTTTATTTTTTTAACTGGTAAGTAGAATATACAAGTAAATCTAAAAGCCAAAGCCCCTCAAAAGATTAGAAGTTAATTCCTACTCATGTAACTTCTGTAAATGCATATGCATAAAGACAATATGTACCCAGGTTTTTGACATAAAAATTTCTCAAGCACCAGCTGCCCCTGTTTAAAAGTTCTTGTCCAGACTAAACTCTTATTTTATTCTTTATAAAACTTGAGGTAATGCAATGGGAAACCTGCTTATCAATATTCATGAGCCACTGCCTTCTTTTTCAGAAGGGCTTACCCAGCCTGAGTCTTGACCATATTTCAGCTCATCCAAGAAAATTGTCACCCAAAGGTAGACAAATAACAGCATTAAGTGCCTATTTTATCCATTAGTTATAATAGAGTCTGGTGTGATTATCTAATATATGGATGTCCTGTTGAGCTTTTCCAACATCAAGGAAGTGTTCTGTGGAATATGACAAAGTAGATGTAAAATCCAAAGGCTTAGATTTTCTCCTGTTGGAGAGTCCCAAGGGAAGTACAACATTGGTGAAGATTGTCTCATTTGAAGTAGGAGATTGGGAGTGACTGACAGTGATGAAACAGATCATTTGGACTTCTCCAGGTGCAATCATTCCCAGAACATTGTGGTGTGCAAAACACTTACAGCAGGTGTAAATTCCTTTCTTTATTGCCCATTGGTAGAAAGAATAGAAAAGTCAGAGAATGTGTCTTTCCACATAGCCTGTGCAATATTAAAAGGAGAGAGCTTGACAATGTTAAGGGTTAAGGGAAAGCTTCCAGCTGCTAAAAGGACAGACCATTCCCAGAACCTGACCTGAGGACTGTGGAGTCAGGGTCAGACATCGAATTTACTAACTTTTAAAACATACATAAAGAGTGAGGGTCTGACAGGGATCAATCTTTTCTACACAAGCATACACCAAAATTTTGAGTTCACACCAGTACAAGCAGGGCAGAACAAAGAAGATCTGCCCCCTCGGTGGTTTTTGACCCCTGGCTGTAGATGGGTCAACCACATCCTTGCAACCCAGCTTTACCTTGTGGCAAGTCTCTTTCCTGATGAACTTTCCACAAAAGCATGACAAGACACACTGAGAATAAAGGGGTTTTATTGCAGATTATATACAGTTCATATCATAGAATAAAGGCTTGATGTGACATTAAAATGTGAGAAAGAGAAATTACATGGAAAAAAGGGACAGAAACACAGTCACAGTGAAGAATTACCACAGAGAGAGGTTATGGGGAGTATTTTAAATTGTATTTGCCCAGGGCAAGATGCAATAGTCTAAGGATTCATATCTTACACTTGAGAAAACATAAGAACAGCATAGTCCTGCCAAGGTCCATGGATGGATGGCAAATGAGGATCTGGCCCAGTATTTTCACACTTATATCTGAGTGCATCTAATTCTTTTGTTCGTACTTTATCTGCCTCAAAAGCAGCATAAAGAATCCTATATCGTTTTAATTTTTCCCCTAATATCTTTTTAGTCTTTTTGTGTAGACTAATGTGAAAGTTGCCTTTTTTACGTGTAGAAAATAATAGTATTCTGGAGCCTCTTTTTATCTTAAACCAGCAGATTAAGTGTAAGTATGCAATGCAACATTTCTATATTCCCCTCTGCTACTAAAAAAATAGTGTGTTTGACCATTTTATTTCTACTCCTTATACTGTGTTAGCAATATATTTTTTTATAAAAAAATCCCATGTCTCTTCCTTATAGAAGTTTTAAAGCAATTTCACAGCTGAGTGGAACCCTAAACAGAGCTATCTTAGTGTAATGAAGCAGAAAACGATTTCTCCTTAACAAGACTGGTATATAGTGACAAACAGCTCATAAAAATCCCATCTGCCACAAAATACTTTCATTTTAGTCTCTTTCACAACTAAATGCTGTTTCCTGTTTCTTTTTAGAAGGAAAAGAGGATATATGAAGCCTAACCCATCAAATTGTCCTTTGACAAAACAGGAAAAAAAAAAAAGAAAGCAAACACAAAACAATCATCTTATAAAACACTGACACTTAGCATTCCAAACACTACAAAAGGTGTAATGTCACTTTTGTATCCATTTATAGTACACCATTCTTTTCCTCCCTTTTTTTTATAGTAAAAATAAAAAGCTAACCACTTGTACTGTAAAGAAAATTTTATGATGATTTAACAGCTAACTACATGTAAAAACAGTGTTACTGGTTTGGTATTATAAAAATAGTTCTTTAGAGACTGCAATCAAATAGATGATAATTAATTACCTGTAATTTGATCAGTTGTTATCCTCTTTAGGTATCTGGTAATTAGTAGCCTTGTCCTGTAGCCTCTTTCCCACTCAAAACAAATTAATACTCACTGACTAAAGTTCTCCATGGTATTTACAGAAATTCTCCATCAGAATATACTGTAAAGTCTCCCTGTTTTCTAAACAGTGTCATGAACTGCTGCAGTTCACTTGTTAACTTGCTCTTAGAAACATGCTTTTCTGTGTGCATTGCTCCTTTCTGTCAGGTGGGAACAGAACCATCTCTTATGCCTGGTCTTGCCTGAGGAGGTTATGTTGTGGTTTTAAAATGATAGTAAATCACCTATCTCTTTGCAGCAAGACACACTGCATCCTCAGAGTAGCAATGAAACCTTTTAGTGATGCTAATGCACAGCCTACTGTCCATGGCTATAAGCTCCTGAATAGTGCTTGATCTTACCTGAAATGACATTCATATTTGCTCTTTAACCTTATGGAAGGAGAAATAATTGTTTAGACAGGCCTCCCTATACTTAGACATAAACTTTTGCCATTGTCTTCAAATCCACTGTTTTTAGTGTGTCTTGGTGGTTAATGTTTTTTCTGGAAGATCATAAATTTATCTAGCTAAGTAATCAATTTTTGAACAACAACATCACCTTCTCTAGAGGTATAATTT
This sequence comes from Picathartes gymnocephalus, assembly GCA_013390045.1. Classification (NCBI taxonomy): domain Eukaryota; kingdom Metazoa; phylum Chordata; class Aves; order Passeriformes; family Picathartidae; genus Picathartes; species Picathartes gymnocephalus. Next base: position 25,147 of record WEKY01035077.1, read on the forward strand.
CACACTGGATGCATGAAGACTGATCATCAGACCTCGATAAGCAAGTCAAGTTACAGGATTCAAAGCTAACTTCTAATTCTTTGAGCAAAACTTGGATAGTACTTGGCTTAGAAGTTGTTCTGACTGTGGCAAAGACAGCCGAGGAGATAAGCCATTGAGACACCTTAAATAAGAGAGGGAAAAATCAATCGCATGTGGTCAACTGTTGGAAATAGAGCAAAAATTGTTATAATTTGTTTATAACAGCAATGCATGCCACATGTTAGACAAATAAGAAACATCATATTAAAGAAAAGTTGTCAGGTGGCATTCAAAGGATCAAAGTACTTGTTACAATCGTATTTCAGCAGTGAATATTAGCTGGGAAGTCTGATGGCATTTGATACTCAGACATTTTCCTACTCATTCAACTGATTTTTTGACAAAGTTTAATGTACTTTGTTTCAAGGTGTGTACAAAAGACATACCCAGAACTCTTCTTTTCAACTTCCTAACAGCTGTGGCAGTGACATGATGGCAGGAGCGTTGCTGAGGGTGCCTGGAGGTTGTTCAATAAAGTGCCCTGAGGCTAGGAGAAGCAGAAAGCTCTAGAAAGGCAAAACAGAGTACTTGGTTTCCCAGGTGTAAATCCAATCAGTGGCACTGAATTTATGTAGATTCATCATTGTGTAAAAAAGCAGTCTGGCCTGTGCTTATCATCTTGTTAAATCTGGTTCACTCTTCTTGACAGGTATTGGGAAGCAGTGACAGGGGCCCACTGGGCTGTGCTGCAGCCCTTTTTTCCCCATTCAGTTCTCACACCCTGTCCTCAATCCTCCAGCACAAACCTCAGCAGGAAATTTGACTTGCATAAAGAAAGGAACAAAGAGTAAAGGGAGAAAATATTTGTTTTGTAAAAACACAAATGGCTCAGTGAAAAGTTGCAAGCAATTTTGAAATCTGAACACTGTGTGGCTCTGCTTTTTCTGACATTGCTGCCAGTATATGAGTGGACACTCTGCTAAACCATATGAGCTGAGGTAAAAATTTTTTCCCCTTTGTTGCTGCCCTACCATTTTTTTCAGCTTTTATGGAAGCTTAGATTATTTTGGCCTAGAAGCAATAGTGGATTATTGCCTGTGCACTCACACACTCCGCAGGCAAACTGTGAGTAATTCAGGGTATGATGCAGTAGGCTCAGTCTATACCGAGAGCTGCTTGGCTTTTATATCATTATAATGTAGAGACTTCAAATGCAATTATGTTGGGAGATGAAAAAAAGCAAAAAGGCCTGCTACTTAGTGAATTCAAGATTAGTAATGTGAAACACATTGCTAATAACATTGAGTAACTAACAAAGCCAGCTCCTTGGCTTTTATTAAGAGTCTTTTGTGATGAGAGTATATAGAGTTGAGTGGACTGTAAGAGTTGATGCTCCCTTGTTGCAAAGATCATCAAAAGGCTGAAGGCCATCAATTTTAATTATTTCCAAGAGTGGTTTCAGGGCAGCTGTGACTGTCTAGACAACTGGTAGCATCCTAATTAGCCACAGTTTCATGACAAAATGATTTTGGCCTTTATTGAGGGTTAGTTTGCATCACAGTGCAGAACTGAGTCTCAAATCCAGTTGATAATTTATTGTTCTAGCCCATATTTAGGTTCCTAGCTGTTTAAGTGGGCAGTTGAAGAACTAAATAGATGCTAGGAGTTTAAATGCCTCATTGGATCTGGACCTCACCATACAATGCCTAGGATCTTACATTGGATTTTTTTTGCTGGACTTGAGCAAGCTGTGTAAAATGATGTAAATAGCTTAAAGAATTTTCACAAGCCAGCATGGTAAGGAAGAACTGTCCTGGTACCAACGGTATTATGTTCTAGTTTCAATCCAAACATCTTGATATCAGAATTCCAACAGGACCTCAGTAGCTGTTTAACTCAGGAGTGGCAAGAATGGAAATATGTTTTTTAATGTAAGAACAGAAGAAACATTCATCTAAGTCTGTATTCCATCTTTGATGTGCGCTGGCAGCAAGTGCTTAGAGAAAAAGCAACATATCAGTATAAGCAGAAAAATTACCCTTCCAGGAGTAGAATTTTCTTTCCATATCTGCAAACCAGAACTATTAAATTTTGAAAAGGTTTATCTTTAATTATTTGGGATTTCATTGGGTTGGATTTCTTCCCCTCAAAAAAATTATGTTTTTTTAAGAAAAAAGATCTCTACTCAGATTTTAAGAGGTAATAGGGTCGGGGGTTTTAGTAGTTTAATCTATTAAATTATCAATTTCATTTTTTCTTTTTAATTTTTAGCATTTTCTAAGTTTTGACAGACAGCAATTATTGCCGCTTTCAGAGCATTCTGTTTGGTTTTTTGCTTTGTTTTGTTTTGGTTGTTGTTGTTGTTGTTGTTGGGGTTTTTTGTTGGAAAATGGTCAAATCATTGCTTTGGTTTGCTTTCTTTTTGAATTCTTCATCTTTCTATCAGATGGTGTGATGGCAGCCATCATGGTCTGTAAACTCTAAAATGAAAGATAAACCCCTCAAAATCAAAAACCGTCAGTTTTCTTTTCATCAGCCCTTCTAATTCCGTCTGTAGCAGTAAAAGTAATTTATGTTTTTTAAAGGTCACATACAATTAACTTGAATGCGATATACAAAGCAGAACTGACAACAGCTGATGAAGATGCTGAGTGTTAAGGGTGTGAAGGGAGCAGTCTCCAGGATATGGAAGGTATTTCCTCTTGGCCCCTGCAGTCAGCCAGGATGTCTCAGCACTTGAGGCATTCTCCATCCCAGCAGAGGAGGCTGCTGCTGCTGCTGTGCCCGCGTACAGGTCCGACCAGTAGCAGCACTCAGTGGGTATTCCAGGGAGGCTGGGGCACACACATGCACATTAATGCAGCTGGCCATGCAGGCTGTTGTCTTTAGCAGCATGCATATGTACCACCGAGAAAACTCCCAGAAAACAAAGATACACAAGGCCTGTATAAATGCCCTGTTACTCCCCTCTGGCTGATCAAGACTAAAGTTTGCTAATGCAAACCAGCCCCACACACATAGTGTCGCTGCTGTCCCGGGGACGGCCAAGGAACAAGCAACATAAAACACAAGTCCAGCTCCAACTAACTTTATTGCAAAAATGCACCTTTTTATAATAGACTGCCCACCAGTATCATATTATTGGTTAAGAAGATGAACACCCCCTAAAGCCATTGGCTAACTAATATCTCTGTTTTCCTAACACCTTTCTGTACAAACACCAGCTGCAGGATTGTTTTATCTTCCACCCAGTGAGTTCTCATAACAAACTCAACAGAAACATGAGAAAGTTTTCTCTCTGCTGCAAACATGCCTGAATTTCTCTACACAGGCTTTTGCTAGCATCCAAAACATAGGATCCAAATTCAGGAGAAAATTCACAGGACAATTCCCCAATTCACTCTCCAGGTTCATACCCACAGTGATAATGGCCTTGAACAGCAGCACAGTCTCTAATTCTGTGTAATCCCCATGCCCAAACCCTGGGGCCCCTCTCTCTGTGTGCAGACCCTCCCCTGCTCAGCAGCTTGTCCAGTTTGATCTTCTCCTGGAGCCATATGTGTGGGCTCATACTCACCTCACAGGCAGTCCCACTGTCACAGTTCCCTTAGGTATTATATCGGCTCTCTATTTTATGCCTGATGTCAATGCCCAGACCTCAGGCTTCCTTGCCTACCACTTACTGGGACCTTGAGTCCTTCTGGATGCAGGTCTCCTCCTGCTTTTGAGCTAGCTCAGCTCAAGGTCAGTGAATTGCATGTGCATGCCTGAATGAATAGCTTTTAACATTAACCTGTTGAATATAGGTGCTCCTGTGTAAATCACTGGGACAAGACAAACACCCACAGGTCTCTGGTTGCTGCCAACCAAGCCTGTTCTACATGCTGACCCCTCTGGCTGCTGGGACCTAGACCTACTGGCATTGTGACTTTTTCTCCTGTTGCTGGCACTTAGACTGCAGCAATCACACATAGAGGAGAGTGAATTACACTGAAATAAAAAAGAATAGGATTTAGTAGCAAAGTGTGACAGGCTGTAGCGGGGCTCTGGGCTCAGACAGAATAGCACACTGGCCAACTTAAGTCTGTCTTACTCATTTCATTCCCACTTCTTCATTCTCCCATGTTTTCTCCTCCAGGATCTGCTCTCATCCTTTCCTCTCCACACCCTTGGTGCTTCCCCTAAACACCTCTTAACAATGTTTACATAGCATCACAAGTTCCTCCTGATATCCCAAAATACTCACAATTATATCCTTGACCCCCTATTTCCAGTGATAAATTTTGGACTGACCCTCTGAGAGGCTGTGCCTGAGCAAATCCCTCAAAACCCATCAGGCAGCAACCAAAGAAGTCTAGTCTTCACTGCTGTCTCCAATACCATCTCCTTCACATTACTGCAAGAGAGTTTGTGTGCTTAATCTTTCATTTTCCATGTTATCTGTTTGAGGTTTTTTTATAAAAATACATAAATAGTCTGCAACCAGGTAACTTAATAAATCCTATGCTCTTTCAATCCATTTAGCCTTACATTAAGGAACTAAAAATGTTGAATTCTAACATCATGTGTCCATGGTTAAACATGTTTGAAACATTAAACTCTTTTAAAATAAGTGGAAAATACATTAACTGAATAGGAATGAAAGTGTTACTTGAATCATCTGTGGGAGACCATGCATTTAAATTATTGCTGATAATTCTATGGGGTAATGATCTAACAGAGCATTATGCTAAGTTTTTCTGTAGTGTGCTATTATCTTCTACATATTTGACATTCTCAAAAGCCTATATTCAAACCAGCTGTTATGGACAAACAATAAAATATTGTTAAACTATAATGGTGCTCATCAAAGTAGTGATAAGGGAAATTCAAGCAGCCTACATTTCAGAACATATAGACTCTCCTCTGCATAAGACCAACAATAAAATGCGAACATGTTGATTTTGTGAACCTTGTCTGTGTATATTCAATCCAAAGGAAAGTGATTCTCTTTGTTGGAAATTCTAATCTCTTCTTTTCCTACCCACTGGTTAATCATGAAGACAGTGAGAAGGTTCCTGATGCAAGAATCAAGGTTTGTAAAAGACACATTTTAAAATGCTCATCTTCATGACTAATGCATTCTTAATTTTTCACTTTTCTACTAGATGTACAAATCCCATAAAAAAAAAATAAAGCTCTCAGATACTGCCAACTAATCCTCTCTCCCTTACTTGATATAATGGAATGAGAATTTAAAATTCAGAGGATTATGAACAAATCCAGATCCTGAAGGTATGAGTGCTGTTCCAGTTGACTTCAGTGGAAGATTCACACGTGCATAAAAAGGAAAGATACAGTCTTTATAATTTAAAGATTTCTGCTAAAACTCCCTTTTTAGTAATGACTTCTTTCTCAATTTCAAGCACTTTCAATTTGTCCGGAAACTTGAGTATAAACAGGATTTAAATTATTCAGTTGCAACTCTACTTCTCTCTTTCTATCAGAACATAATAGGTTTCAAAATAATTATGAGATTTTTCACTAAACTAATGAATTCAAGAAAAGTACTCCTACAAGAGTACACCTGTCTACACCAACGCCTTCTATCAATGAACAGTTAGCAGAATTAAATCACAGGCTACTTCCAAACATGCAGGATTCATTTTAAGTCAGATCACTCAAGCAGAACATCTTATGAATGCTTGACAACACTAACAAGTTTTAAAAGTCATCCATGAATGAATGAAAGCACATACCACTTTGTCTCTTCAATGACTTGCTGAGTTGTTGACATTGTGTGTAGCCACACGCATACACACGTTTTCGCTCTAGACTGAAGTTTGGAGTGAGATAGAACTAACACAGGATTTAAAAACACCCCAAATGAGATTTTAGTCTCTAACATCTGGAATTCAGTTTCTTTTTCCTTTTTCAGTGTCTTGTTTGACTGCGTATCAAAATTTAGGTGACTACAGAGCAGTTGTATGTAATTTTAAAGGGTATCTCAGTTCCCATGATGGTTTCTGGAGCCCCATCATGATTAATATGGTAATCAGTCCCCTCAGAATTACTCATCTCATCAAAAAGTGAAATTTACAATTCAGTTTTCTAAACAAAAGCAGTTAGGTTCATTTGAGACATGATACTCACAGTTGGTCATGGGTAAACCTCTCTCAATGCCACTATCTGTATTGTCAATGGTGTAGATTTAGCCACACATTTAGGAAATCCTGGGATGTGAGACCTGGACTCCAAATGCCATTTCACAGGAGCATGTGAAATGTTCACTAAGTCCATGCACAAGGCTGTATCAAATATTCTTAGAGGTCTGACAGGGCACTAAGTTTCTACATCCAGGCAAGACATTATGCCCTGCATCACCTCTGAGCATGCTGGAGTTGAAATAACCAATTCTAATGAAGACAATATGGACATCAATATTAAGGTGCCTGAATCTCATCCTGAATGCCATTTTAAAGTTCATCTGTGTAATCACAGGTGCTTAATACAATTTAGAAGTCTCTGTAGGATATCTGGTGCACCTGCTCGTTCTCAATGCCGTGCTTTTTCCTGGGCCTATCTGTGGAGTCTGGGGCCTCTCCAGTCGCAGTGCCCGCCTGGCATGTCTGAGTGGAAGTTGGTTACCCACACCATACTACAGTAAGACATAACTGATGGGCATCCATCTTATCTTAGGCTTCCACTTTAGGAAAAGACAAATTGTCCTCTGGAAATGCTCCTGGCTTTCACTTAATCACACAGGAAATCTGGACAACTAAATTATTAGCTTTTTGATGCCTAGAAAGAAGGTTATGAACATAAGCATAGAGATCTGGCACCATTCCAAACATCCTGAATAGCCCAAGATATGCACAGAGAGGGCAAAATGGACCTATGAAACATGGGCTCCCTTCTTGCAGCAGCATCTGTAGGCTAGGTAGAATATCTCTGGAGTGTCCAAAATTACATTTGCTGTCTATGTTTATTTATCTGAGTAGATCCACTGATACTAAGTCAAGTATCACACTAAAAGGATCTAGAAAATCTTCAGTTTTGGTTTGATTTTTGATTACAAGCTAAAAAAGTAAGCTGCTCTGACAGTCAAACCAGAAGTCAAACTTGTGAAACAACTGCTTCCAAATTATTAAGTAGCTTAAAAAAATTGTGTTAGAAATTGAGTAAAGCACATATAATTAATGAAAGTTTCCTGTTAAATAGTTAATTAATTTTTCACCAATTTCTTCTACATTTTAGAAGAGATTTTCTGAATTTCATCTTACTGGTGCTCCTTCTTTCTTACTATATTAAATAGCAACTTATATATGCTATAAAGCAACTCCAAATATACTGTATATTGTGGGGATTTTTAGTATAATACATGATTTCTACATTACACATATGAGAGTGATATTTATATAACAAAAATTGCTATAATAAGTATGGAAGAGCAACACTTCCATACACAATGTAGTATTTTTTAACTAATGACAACATAACTATAGTGGTGCTCAAAGTGGAATTAATGAGTGAAACCTACTGCTTCACCGAATTTCATGCATAACTTTACTTTGAATGAGTCATTAGTATTCATGGCCAAACTGTGTCCTTCAACGTGTATGAATAATGTTCTCTGGGACAACACAAAAAAAAAAACCTCATAAATATGCCTGCAAGGAGTAAGACACCATAATTAAACCATAATAATTAACATGGATATCAGATTATTTATTTATAATAACTTATCTGTATAACTCACATTCTGAGAGATACAGATGGACATGTTTAAGGGCAATTCAGTTCTGGTTGCACAAGTAGGTCACCTTTATGTTGCTTAATATCTAGCTACCTTATTCATGAGGCTAATTTAATTAATTAAATATCTACATGAAATTTTAAAGTGGCATCATACAGGCTTCGATTTCTGTCATGTTGTGTCACATAGGAGAGGAACAGGCAATCCCAGAGGTGGAGCTAGCACCCATGAGCAAAACACCTTCTGGGCTGTGCAGTCTGGGAAATGAATTGGCACTACAGCTGGGTTTTCTGCTCCTCTAGGCTCATGCTTGTGTAGGGAAGAGCTAAAGAGGGGGAAGGGAAGAAGAGGCACGACTCTGTGTTGCTGATAAACACCTGAGGTGTCAAAACTGCTTGACAAATTTCTTTTTGTATATCAAATATTTTTCTACATGCAGCTAGTTAGAATACATTTGTAAAATAACTGTTCAATAAATATATATTCTAATAAGTGCTTTATTTAAAACACATCTTATGTATATGCATATGTATATATGTATATATACATACATATATATAAAAGAACTCTATCATTCAGGCAAAGAAGAAAACCCAAAGGTAAAGAATGAGGGGACAACAGAAGATGGTGCAACTAATGTCTAATTTTAAATTTCAGAGTGATTATAATTTGATTAAGATAGCTCCTTGTTATTTCAACGGTAAATATTCTGCACTATATAAGCACTAGAATTTTGTTGCTGACACAAATAGATATTTGCCCAGAAGTGATCATCAGCACAAAATTTCAATGCATAGGATTCAGCCTAACCATAAGATGGTTTGGGTTGTAAGGGACCTTAAAGATAATCTAGTTAAAATCCCCCTGGCATGGGTGGGAACACCTTTCACTAGACCAGATTGCAAAAAGACCCATCCAACCTGGCCTTGACTGGGACCTGTACCTCACCATCCTCATAGCAAAGAATTTCTTCCTAATCTCTAATCTAAACATGTACTCTTTCAGGAGACCATCTAGAGGGAAATTCTGAGTACTTAAATAATCCTTTTTTCCTATTAGTACTTAAATTATCCTTTTTTCCATCTAGAACCCAATCAGGACCCTGAGGATTCTGCCATTGAGTAATGGCATATGCAAATACCATATTTGTCTCCCTATTCCTCATATATATCAGGTTATATTTCTCCTATATTTTATTTTCAGTTTATAACAGTGGGCAATCATTGCTGAGAAAAAAAAAAGTGCATTATTTATTTGGAACTTCTCATTAAAAATCTCTCTGAAACTAGTGACTGTGTCCTTTGCGTTAGGTCCAGGACTTAATCCTCTTTTGAACTTTCTCAGAGAAACTGATGGGAGCAAAAACTGCAACACATTACATTTCCCCTTCAGAGGCATGTTTGGAAACCTTGAAGGAGGAAAAATATTGTCATTTAACTGGAGCTGGTCTGATCTGTGCCAGCTGAATCCCTGCCACCAACCTATCCTCTTGTATTCAAATATTTTTATGTAGAATTGAGGCTTATCTCATCTTTTCAAGTAAAATATCTCACAATACTATTTTTAACTCTCTCTTTCCCAGGGAAAATCAAGAATAGAGTAAATTTTGCCTAACCAATACGTATTCCAACCCATCTTAATTTTCTTTCTTTGATGTAAGGGTTTTAACAAAGCTATTCAGAAGAAGCTAACTGGACTTTATTGGCTTTACATTTCAATAAATTCTTCAAGAAAAGAAAATCAGAAAAAAAAGTTTAGCATTTTTTTCTTTGTGCAAGGTACTCTATAAACCACATCAGGTAATTTAAATATGTCTTTTACCTCTGTTATTACAAACCCAGCATCTTCAGTAATTTGCTCACATAAATGTATATTTTAGGAAACACAGACTTGGGGACTGAAAATTTCAAGGATGAATTATTTTTGTATGATGCAAATATGCAAATTGCCAAATGACTATGACTTAAAGGAAATGGCAACACCATACTCCTGTTATCAAGACAAATGTTCCTACTATGAAGAGCAAGTTAAGTATCTAGCCAGCCACTATTTAAAATGCCACTGAAATGAACTGAGTTATACACCTGTGAACTGGATCAGGGACAGCTTACAGTAATAATTTTCTAATAACACATCTCCAGATGGCTTATCATATAAAGGGTTTTCTGCTTGGGGGCCTCAAAAGACAAAATAGGCATATGGGGTGGTTTTGTAACTAAATGGATCTGTTCCAAATGTAATTCATCTTTAATATATCTAGCAGACGAAATACCTCTCTATCGGCACCTTTTGAAAAACTGTATTTACATGTTTGTCTCACAGAGTGAGTATGTCCTTGAGACATCCAGAGAATTGCATTTGCACAGTTTGTGCTGCAGTAATGTAAATACATCTTATTATCACTTGTTGAATATTAGCTGCATATCCTTACAACAATTTCCTAGCTCAATTACCATGTGAATTACCATGAAATAAGAGCTTTTCAATGACAACAGCATAACACTGGATGCATATATTATTTTCACTCTTCTCCCTTCCTCTGTAGCACTTCAGAATATCCTTAGAGCTTATTTGCACCTTAAAATGAAACCTGCTAATTTATGACAACATTTACAGCAACTTTTCGTAATTAAAATGATGACCTGCTATGTCAAGCAACCGAAATGGTTAATGATGTACTGCAAAAGCTCCTTGAAAAGCACAATTCAGGTTTGTTACCAAAGAGAATGTTTGGTTGCAATGGAAGGCAGGTCAGAAGTTGTCAGAGGTATAGCAGGAGGTAAAGAAAATTAAAGTGGGGTCTGAGGAATCAGCATTTTAAAGAGACAGCATGAATCAGACTCTTAGAGATCTCTTCACTGAGTGATTTTGTGCTTTTTTGACACTGTGCACAGCTGTAACTGTGCTTTGCTGCATGTGAATTATACATTGCACTGCAGGGAGGTGCAAAGGGGAGGCGCAGCTTTCACAGCCCTCCAACGCTTAAGCTCTTCTATTTTGCCCTTTAGATCTCTGAAGGAAGTTCTGCTATACTGCCCCATTTTGCACTGTAAATTAGTTCCCCATAGTAGCATGTCTTCTGCATAATCATAGGAAAGTCAACAGCAGCCAATTGCCCATTGCACAATGGCTTGGAAGCAATGGGGTCTAGCACAGTCTAGAAAGAAAGATTTTTCACCTTGCCAGGAATGTGTAATTCTCACTGTCAGAAAAAGCATCAAATTCATGTGTTAGTGGAAACTTACATTTATTTATAAGAAGTTTTCAGGGAAATATTTTTCCCTCAATATGAGGAAATTAGAATATTCCAGATCTTGCCAGATTTTGCTTATGAGCCAGGATCCAGGTCAAAATTTCTAACTCAAATTCTTTTTCTTCCAAACATAATTTCTTTAACCCTTGACATCTGATAAAAACTGCATATTTTTCACCAGTCCATTCTGAAGAAAGATGAAAATAACGTCACTGTTTCAAAATTTCCAGCAAAATGCATATTCTGTTTTCAGGACAGCTCCTCTTATTACCTGATATTCCCACTGCTGATAATAGAATTTCAAATGTGTCATCTCCTCAAGTCATAATTCAGTCACACTTTGTCAACTGGAATCTTTGTTTGAAAAGGGAAGTGATGGGAAATACTGTAAGCATATTGACGGGGCACGTGCTCTAAAGTCGGAGTGTTGCACACTGTAAGAGCTGCACAAAATGTTGGCCTGTCTCACACTAGGAGGCCAACAGTTGCTTAGTGCATACTGTGGAAACACGTGGTTAGATCTAAACTTTTTACAAACTGCTTAGGAATTAAGCTTTTAGATAAACTATGATTTAAACTGTTGCCAAACATATCATTTTATCACACAGAAAACAATAATATCGCTGACAGAAACTTTATGGCATCCTGTAAGAAGGCAGCAGCTGAGAACAAATAATTTAAAGATTGCCTTTTCGTTTGAGTATTTGTAGACATAAAAATGCAAAAAAAGGGTGCAAAATATATATGAAGGACTGCTTATGCTATAAGTGCTATATGTCTTCTTCCTGTTGACATCAGTGGTGAAAATTTCAACAAATTTTTACAGTGTATGTACTTAGGTTCCCAGGAGGAGAATGTCTAACCACAGGCTTTAATGTAATTTCAAAATTTCAAGCATTATTGTATTTTTTAGCCTTCAAACTGATACAGAGTGCAAGGTATGCCATTTTATTAAAGTATACATCTACATTTATATCATTCTTTGTTCCGTACAAGCGTCAAGGAAAATTACCATTGGCTGCGAGCTGTTCACAAGCTTGTTCTAGCTCTTCCATTGGTTACTATAAGTGTCGTAAAGCATCTTGCTTTCCAAGCCCTGGTTCCGTATTTTAGTGCTTAAGCAAGCATTCCTAGCTTTCTCAATATGCCTTTTGTTCTTTGTCTTACGTGCTCAAAGCTGCATTGCTCACTGACTTTCTCAATATGCTTTTTGTCTCTTATCGTGCATACTCAAAGTTACTTTGTCTCACATATTCACAGCTCTAATTGAGCATAGAAGATTCCTACAATTTTCTACTAACAAAATTCTGGATTTCCTGAAACAATTACCTTTCTGAATATAATGTTCTTCTCCATACAAGATAAAATAAAAAAAAAATTATTGAGAGCATCATTTAAAGAAATAAATTTTTTTTCTGTGCAAGCATGCCAGTATACTTCAGTGTTTTCTTTTAAATTTTTCAGGTAAAAATTTCCCCTAAAATTTAAAAAAACCCCAGTGATTGGGTTTTCAAAATCCATCAGTGTATAACACTTGCTATTTCCAAGAAAGCAGCACAATGGTGATACTGATTGTATGATGATAATCATTGATGTCCCAATGTGAAAGAACATCCAGTCCTAAGTATACAGAATAGAACCTCTCAGTAGGCTCGTAAGATCATAGTTACAAATTCTGTTTTAAAATCTGAGTATCCTCAGATTTCTAACATTTATTTTAATTATTTTTTTCATCTTTGCTTTCTTCTACAGAGATGTATTCCTTTACAGACTTCAAATATAAATCTTTAGAGATGCTGAATTCCTGTTATTCATTGCATTCACTGAGAGCTGCAGGGATCTAAGTCGCTCTTGAACTGTTACAGAAGAAAAACTGACTTGAATTTAGGAAAAAACTGGCTTTGAGATTTCTCATGGATCCTGAAGAAGTCTATGATGGAACATGACACTATTCTAAGACACACATAAACCTTTAAGAAGGGGAGGATCCTGACTCCTACAGGTGGAGCCATCACTACTTTTTCAGAAGGCAGACTGTGCTCTTTCTACATGGATATCCTTGACAAAATATCGATGTACCCTTGTACAATGTATCCAAACACGACAAGGTGTGAGAACAAAAAAGATGAATTAGATTTAGTTTCATATGCAGAGAAGCAGCCACAGCTAAAAAGGCCATTAATCCAAAATTAAATGCAACTGAATAAAAAACACTCCTATTCTCTCTTCTTCCAAGGAAAAAATGGCTCCTATAATAACCTGCGTCTCCGAGATAAATGAATGCATTGAAATTCTTAATTACTCTTTGATGGACTACAAATGGACACTGTGCAGGACAATATTTGAACAGTAATGATTTGTCCTTTCTTCTTCAAGTGTAAGCTGCTTGCAAAGGCTTCAGGACCACAGATGAAATAGCTAAAGGGGTCATGAATCTTAATAGCTTCTAAATCAGAGAGATCTGTGACTTACATGCTCTGACTGAAATGTGCATGGAATGCATAAATATTAATACGTCTGGCAAGGGCTCAGCAGACGAGCTGTCTGAAATTTCACAGTGGGAAGACTGGATTTTGAGGCTGCTGTGTACAAATCAGCTGAGAAGCTCCTACCTGAAAATGAGCTGTCAGCATGTGTGTAAATACAGTTTTCCTGAAGTGATATTTAACATTGCGAGCTTCCCTGGTACATTGGCACTGTATGAATCCGTGTCAAATGCCATAAGTTTATTTAGAATGATGAACATGCACACAAGGTCAAGTGCCAGCATTGAGGAAAGGAAAGATAATTTGTGCCATGTGTCTGAAGATTGCTCTGATGAATATTCTGCTAATGTTAAGAAAACTGGCTAGTAAGAACCTTGATGAAGTTCATTGCTGTGACTTCATTGGAATGGAAATACAAAAAATTTTTAATACAGCTCGAAAAAGTTAAGATTTCAAAACTAACGTATTATATCTGACCTTGTGGATATTAATTTCAAAGTTATATTCATGTCTTTAGTCTCATGACACAGATGGAAACTGGAGCCTTTCTTGGCATAAAACAAAATATTTCTTTGAGGTTTTTCCATTTCCATACACACCAGATTTCATATTTGTAATTCAAATTACTATATTTTTACTGAGATTATAGTTTATTTTCAGTTTCATTGCTGCACATTGACGCGTATGAATTTGCATGAAAGTTTGGAGAACGAGGACAGTGTCTGAGAAACACATGGATAAGGGATACAATTCAGAATCACTCTAGGATCAGTAAGATGTGGGTGGGAAGGACATGGAACTTAAACCAAGCCCACTGCAAACAGAAGGGAATTCCTTGATTTCTCAGTTCCTGCTCCCATTTATCCCTTTCCTTTCTCCTCTTTATTTCAAAGAACGCCTCAAACTTCCTCATTCTAAGGACTTGATCATTGGTTTCAGCTGCAGTGGTCCGAGCTGCTCTCCCAGCCCAGCCCATGACATCCATAACCACCTGCTCTCAGTTTCCAGGTGGTCTGATAGCATCTGACCTTGTCCCTCTGTATTTTTTCTGCATAATGCTTCTAATTTTGTCTCTTTGCTAGGGATTCTCAGAGTCTTTGCCCTGTGCCGAGTAAGGACACAATATTCTCACCACTTCAGTGAAGTTAAAGTTCTGTATAAAAGGCACCAGCTAATAACAAGTCAATTAATTGAATGAGAACCCATAATTTGTCTTGAACCTTCTTCCCATTATAAAACAAACCAGGAAAAGCTTCTGTATTTCTCCAAAATGATGTAATTTGTGCAAAACCGCATATTCTGATGGAAAAATTCCATGATGGGTTTCCATCTGCCTAGTTTAAGCATATTTTTCTATCATCTTTCCTGTCTGTCAATAACTTTAAAGATAAAAGAAGGCAATATGCCCTTATATTTACTGTATTATTAGTAGGACACTGTGGTAAAAAAAATTTTATCCATGCCCCAGTGTACTGGCATAAAATGGGCAAATAACATTATGCCTTACTAAATGCAGATTGCAGCACTTTAGCTGTGTGTGTTGAATCAAATACTTTGCATCAGGACACTTTTGACTCTTCAGACAGTTTGTAACACTATTAAAAGACTGATAATAATCATTCAGTAATCTGAAAGTACTCACATCGCCTCTCTATACAGGCACTATCTCATAAACACCCCATAAAGCAGTTTTTTCTGTTTGATTAACTGCAATAAAACAAACCTCTGTGACGACTTTCCTTTTTTTAAAGGGAAGAGATGGCATTTTCATTGTAAAATTTCTGAAAAGAATATAGGACACATTCTGAGTAAACACCTGAACTACCAGTCACCTTTGATTCTTCTCTGAGGAGAGAAGAAAATAAAAAATTTTATTTTTCTCTGAAAGTTCATGTGCTATCAGACATTGTTGTGTGTTGAGAAAACTTTACATAAAATGTGATAATTTCTTTAAGCTGGCAGATGATCCTGAGGTATCTTTGAAACACCTATATGATCAAAAGAGAGAATTGGAGTAACGAATATTTGCACCATGTGTTGACACAGTTGCACTTTAGTGGATAATTCTCAAGGGAATGAAGTTACTATATCATCTTCTTGCTGTTGCTCCATGGCTCTTCAGTCTTCATTTTTGTCATTGGCTTTTCACATTCATTGTTTATTACATCCAGCTCCCCAAGCCTCCACCTTACTCCTTTCTGTTTCCTGGAAGCTTTTCAATTCATACTCCATTCTGAAGGGTTTTATTTTATCCTGACATCAATTTCTCAGCTGTATTCACAAGTAGAGGACAAAAATGGACCCTACTTTCCCTGTTGCCAACCTGACTCTGTCCAATTAGGAATAATGACATTTCCATTGTGGCCATTCTCTCTGAGGTTACCAATAGGTAAAAGATAAAAGGGCAGTGGGTGGCTTCAATCTAAGTAGTCAGAAATTCAGACAAAATAGTCAGAAACTATGGTGAGTTACTGAATGAGGGTAGAAGTCATTTAGACAGGAAACATGCATCAGAAAATTACTAAATTCAAAAGTTTCCAAAAGAAATGGATTATTTTTCAAGCCACAGGAGGAATCATACAAAGACAGCTAACAGGGATGCTCCACTAATGAAAAAACTAAACAAGAACCACTCAGGAAATCTTGTAAGGGCTGTGAAAGACTTTTTATTATGAATGTGAAAAAATATGAGATGAGGTACAGGGAGGTCATAGAAGAGGGGAACTGCTGTCACCACTTCAGACTGGATAGCATTATATTCCAAAAAGCACAAAGGAAAATGTGCACTTCCAGGAAGTCACAGATAATGGACACCAGTATACAGCTTACATGCTCTTACTGCTAGCTCTGATCTTAGTATTTCTGACTGGAAATGTAATGATTATATTCCTTTCATTACACTGTCACTGTCACTTCTAAACATTTTTAATAACCTAATCTTGTTTTTCAAATACTTTTGTTTTCCTTATCTCTCTTTTTTTTTTTTTCTTTTTGAAGTCCTTCATTTCAGTCCCAAAAAATATTATCATTGCATGCTATTTTTCCCAGCTATTGAGAAAGAAGATCTGTCAAGGGAAAACTAATTGCATTTTAAACTAACTCAGAAAGCTATATGCAAGTGTCAGTATGCCAAAGGTTGTTTGTAGTTGTGATTTTTTTGTAGCTTTGATGTTTATTTTAAGGTGCAAAATTTCTTAGTAAGTAGAACTAAAAAAAAAAAAAATTACATTTCTTGAAACCTATACCTAGTGTTTATTTATGTAGATAATAAATTTATTCTGTATGTATTCATATAGGTTCCTCTTAAGCATCGTCTTTCGTTAGCGTGTCAAGCATTTTCCCTTCAAAAGGCTTTAATCTTCAAATTGAATAAATTTAATGAAGCAAGGATGCATAGATTACCCAGTAAAATAAAATTCAAAGAATGGTCAAGTCTATCAAGAAGGGAAAAAA
>WEKY01035080.1:0-32340 GCA_013390045.1 Picathartes gymnocephalus
ATTTTAAGAAGCAATGAAGTAAAAATGCTGCACTGATAAATAGCTAAGAGACTGAGTGCTCCACCTTCCTGGGAGGACATTGTAAGTGACATAAGCTTTGCCTAATGTGGAACAGCATTGCATTTCCTGTGATTCCCTTCTGCCAGGTGTCATCTCAGACTAAATTAAAGGCTGCACTTTTTTTTTTTTTTTTCCCTTAGATATTTCTTGTTAATTTCACTTCATACTTTTTCACCTCAATTTCACCTTCAAGAAATTAATATTGAGTTAATAAGAAGCCTTTCTATATAGGCTGATAGTGCTTATATATGCATGCAGTTTTACTTATGTATGTATTCCTCTGGCCCCACAGTAAAAATATCCATAGAGAACACTATGGGATGATGGGACTGGATAAAATCTTTTAGAATCTTGTTAGAAAAACTGTACTGAACTGTCCCAGTGTGGGACATGATTTCTTTTCTGTGGTAGGATCTGCCTGCAAAGGTTTTGGAGTCCTGGGAGCTTTTGGAGGATGGAGAAGGCTGTTGGCATGGTGTCTGCTTTAGTCATCAGTTTCTAACAGTATGTTTCTCAGAAGTTGCACTGCAGAATTCCCTGAGCACAGATTGCCCCAGGGACTCCTGGAAGGGAGACTGGAAAATAATGTCAATGGTTGATTTTGAAAAGGAAAAGCGATTATATCTATATTTCCAGATTAAGGTAAAATATAGCAGACTTCCAAAACAGCATAAATTTTGTTGAGTTGTATGTATCCACTCATTAGGTTCTACAGATTTCAGAAATGCTGCATTCATGTATATGAACATCATTTTGTGCCTATTATTGATCATATGATTATTTGATGTGAGCAGAATCACTTATCTTACTCTTTCATTGTGCTCTGACCAGTAAAATACTGACTACAAAAACTGTTGAAAGAGGGATCCATCCTCAGAGTCCTGACAGACAGCTGTGTTTCGGATTTCCTAGTGTTGTCCTGGCAGGAACATTCATATTTTCCTAGAGGTAAGATGAGTTTAGCTGCCATGACATCTGTCTTCTCAGCCTCTCTTAATCATAAACTAGTACTTGTATCATAGGGCCAAATGATGGGGCCAGATTCTGTTGTCACTAATAACTACAGTCTTCACTGCAATGAGAAGTTAACTGTGGCACAAAATAATACTAAAAATGTCAGGATGCTTTTGTGATAGATATTAACCTGTAATGTATTTGGTGAGCTCAAAGACCTGAAGAGTACTGACAGGCTGAGATTCATGTACTGTATTGGTACTGACGCATGGCATCGTTATAGAAGAAGTTGAAATGACTGTAGAAAGAGGACCTGTTAAATCTACTCACTGGTTGATAATGTTTTGTTTCTTTAATTTTTTGAATCTTCCACAAAAGGATTTTTCAATCTCTGAATTATGCATTTGAGCACTTTAAATGGTACATTTTCTCTCTGACTTCTCTCAGAGGGACCAAGCTTGTAGTTCAGTACTTTTACTGTCTCATTTGGCATGCTGTAAATACATTCCATTCTCGTTGAACAAATGCTTATCCTAAGCAACTACCCACAAACAGTATGTTACAGAAACTGCAGAAACTGGGTAGCAATCTAAGATGATAGCACTATTTCCTATGGCTTGGAGCATCAGTAGTCAGCAAATTAACATAGATACTGTATAGCACCTGATACTTCCTAGTTGTAAAGTAGTTTTAGAGACGTATTGCCATTAGCAGCTAGTCAATATAAGCTGGATAAAAGCCATGTTCTTCTTCTTATAATTCTTCTGTCTATTAGGATGATTTTTTGTGGCGTGGGTATCTTCTGGATTTTACATGGGAGGATACAATTTTGTAATTAATCAAAACAGAACAAGCTCACAGTTCTATTCTAGACTTCTTTTATATCTGACAGGAAGATGAATAAATAAAACTGATTTCATTTCACATAAAAATAATACTTTTTTCTCATTCTATGCATTTTTTTATTATATGTTAAAGTCCAGTGTGTTTTAGAAGGGTTGTAAAGGAGGTTCAACTATGAATCTCATTCCTTCAAGACTCCCTGTAATGTCCAAATTCAGCAAACTGGCATGGGGAACTCCTCTGCTATAACCATTTTTCCTCACCAGGTCGTGTAATTCCTCAATCTTACTCTTTTAATAAAAAGTAAAGTCACATGGTTACCAAATGTATGGTTGCTAAATGTCTAAGAAAAAAAGTCACTTATTGGGTGAGAAGAGGTCAATTAACCTCCAAACCAAAGTAAAGACCTATATGGCTTTACTGCACACAAGCTGAACCTTTGTAATTCACCTAAATTGAACACAGTGGCTTTTCATAGAGTTAGACAATCAATATAGTGTTTTCATGCATTTCTGTAACTTAGCCTTTTACATGCAGGAAGCTCATCTCTCCAGCTAGCCACAGACAAAACTTGTGCATTTAGTTATATAATCGACTTCTGCTTGATGGAAGACCAGATATGTGACATGGGAGATGTATCTGAGTGTTTTGGCACCATGTTTTACACATATTTTCCATTACTTATGCAGGATCAAGTAAAGAGACTCAAACAGCTAGAATGAAAATGTTGCAATGCCATTGAAACAACAGTATAAACCTCACTATATCTTGCTTGTGGACTTTCCTTTGAAGAAGTCCACTTCCTATTGAAGTGTTTGTTTGGGTTTGTTTGAGCTTTGTTTAATTAAAAGATGATACTATATCAGACAATTAAGCCATCTTGTCTTGGACAAGCTTCTTAGGGGGCCTGAGTGCTACAGTAGTCAAGTGAAATAATCTGTGTGTATGCTCATCAGGCATGTAGCCAGAACAACACACTTACATCTCCATATAGCTCAGAAAAAGGAGACTTGAGAGGGAAATTTAACAGATTTTTAGGTGTCAAGTTCAGAAAAGCTATGTCAAATTAAATGTGCTTGTCATATTGCATCCATTATGAAACACCACTGATACCAGTTGCAGAGGAAGACATCCTCCATGTCAGATGGGACTGGATAAGGACTTTGCACAGAGTTGATTAAAGCACTGTTTCTTATAGGTGCTTTCAGCAAAGCTGTGAGTGCCCAGATGATGACTGACTATATGTCCCCAGGAATAACAGAACTATATATTTTAAGATACATATATGTATAATGACACTATTTTTAGTGGGGGGTATATCAGCCTCAACAGCAAAAGCTGCCCCTGCCATTGTACTTAGCTATTGCTCTCTGTACTAAAAGCTTTGCCACATTTGGAAGTTACAGGAAGAAAAAATGGAGAATTAATATTACGTGAAAAATCAAGACCTGACCACTGGAAAGTGTTTTTAGTAGGATTATAGTATGATTTTCAACTTTCATTTAGCTATTTCGGAGTTTTTTTTCCTTTCCAATCATTTTGAGTTAAATATTTGCACTGTTGAACATTATTATTATTGGTACTCTTCCCTCTCTCCATATGACTCAAAATCATCAAGAGGCCTCTTTGGCTGCTTAACTTCTCTTTGAAGATGTAGCAAAATGGTAAATTCTCTCACAATGCTATTAATGTTCTATGTGTACCTAGCAAGTTTCACAGACATAACAGCATTTAGGCCTCTGATGCCCATATGCGATTTGCTTTCATAAAATCATAGCTTTCCTTGAATATTTGCAAATACACTCAGCAATTATGTTTACTGTCTTTTGAATTGAAATCAACTTTGCATTTATCATCCTACAATATGTAAAGCAAAAATAATGGAATATTAATATGGTTTAGGATTTTTTAGGTTTCAGGAATTAAACTCCTTTGAGTAGTTCTTGATTAAATATGTTATAAATGTCTTAAAAGAATAAGCTAAATAGATTCAGGTGCTTTTTCCCCCCTCCACGTTGTAATTATGTGTGTGTGTGTGTGTATGTTTTTCTACTGTGTATCTGAAAGTATAATTTTCTCAAGTAGCAAGATGTGCTATGATTAACTTTGTAAAAGTTATTGTAGTGGGATGGAGTATTTATTTTTAAACTAAATTCTTAAGGAGACATTGACTGTAAATAAAAGACTATATTTTCCTCCTCAGTATTTTTACTAATTTTTTCAATCGTCTTTTTTGTATGCTAAATACATTATTTTGGGACACTGGGATATAATATATTGGGATACTGTAGGTTTCTCTGTTTGAAAAATTCTGTCTAAATAGCTTCTTTTATTTACATTGCTTTACTGATACAATTCATATCCTGGGTTCAGTGTGCTTGTTAAAAAAGACAGTATTTCTCAGATCTGCAAGGAATTAGAATATCTACCTTACTGATGTCAATGTCCTGAAGGTATTTTGGGGGGGGGGATGGATCTGAAACGATTTGCACACATCTGAAGATGGAGATTTCCTTTAGTTCTCATCCTACTTTTGGCAACTTGTCCCGTTTCCCAATTCATAATATTGAAAAACTTTTCAGTAACTCAGACCATACTGCCCACAAAATCATAATAAAATAGTATCTCAAAGGTTTCTATCATCCATGTCTCCAGACATTAATATTTGTAATCTGTTTCCCAGGGGAAGTAAAAAACTATAAATTGAATTATAATTTTGTCTAGATTTTACTGTTACTTGCATAACTATATTGATAGTGTAGGAAACCTTACTATCATTAGTGTATTTTTTTCCAATTTTCCTATAAGCAGAATAGAAAAGAATTACAGTTTCAGTAGAAAATTATGCTGTGATTTCATTCATCAACTGACCATTTTGGGGAGTACAGAAACTGGAAGCATCTTCACAAGGATGCTCAGCAACTCTCCAAAGACAAATACATTTTAGGCAGTTTTGAGGGGGATTTTAGCATCACACATCACATAAATTTAAAACCAGAAGACTGTGATTTGATTTTAGATGTTTCTGGAAACATTATTAATGTATTTGTTTGAAAATCCTTATCCTTAGCCAAGCAGAGGTTGGAGTGATCATGTCAAGAGAGAGCAAGAGCAAATATATTCTATGAAGGACCTTGAAAATCACAACAGGTTGAAAGAGGGAGTGGAGAAGCTCAGCAAATCTACAGCAGCATGATCAATGGATTTTGGGTTGAAAAGCTGCATTTCTCATCACAGAAAAGACTGGAGAAGACTGCTACTCTTCTGAACATACAAAGCTCTCATCAGACATAAATCTTATTTTCTATGCTGCAGAATTCTTTATCATTTGTTTATGTATTTCAGCTCTTGGGCTATTGAAAATGTTACTTCATAAATACAGAATTAATTTGTGACACATTGATTTAAAATACTACAAAGCAAATTTCTGCCTCTAATTAAAAGGCAGATTAGTGCTATACAATTAAATAATTTCAGAGATGCATTGTTTCATGTCTGTAACTATCACAGCCATTTATCCAGGGGTTAAATCCAGAAATAAAAGCAGGCAATTTTTAAGTTACTTTATATAAACATGCAGATACATAGATATGCATATGTATATTTTTAAAAATACGTATACATTCATATCTCTAATAGAAGCTATGCTATTGATATGGCAAAAGAAATTGATCCAGTCATAGATCTAATACCTGTATTTCAGCAATCTATAATGAAATTTTCATACATGCATTGTTCAGGAAAGGACAGTTAGTGCCAAATCAACCGTAAAAGCTGGATAACTGTAGTTATTGAAATAATTTAAAAGCAAATGAGTATTTGAGATGTGTTTGTCAGAAAACTTTAATCAAAGCAGACCGGGGATCTCTATGTGTAACCTCTTTCATGAGACAAATCCCAAGGTCCTTTACAAAATAATGAAATTAGCAATGCAAATATTGATGAATACACTAGGTCAAACAAAGCAGTCCTTGCTCTTGAGAGTGCTGCTACCGTGAATCAACAAACCAAGGGATTCCAGATGCAAAAAAAAAGTGCATGCCCTAAAGCCAGCCAAATAGGAGACCTGATTTTAAAGGCATGCTAGATTTTTGGGAAGGATCCAAAAAAGTGTTCAAAGCAGTTTGCAAGTCTTGATTTTGCTGTCTATATCATTGTTACATTTCATTGTGTCTATTTGCTCTGGGGCTTTTTGCTTCTTACAGACAACCATTGACACAATCATGAATGTGCCAAGGCTTTCCTGTAAGATGGTGGATGAACAGGTGTATGGGCTTCAGAAGGTCCTGGGTTGCATATGGGTCATTTACTGTACGGACTGGTGCTTGAAGAAATGCTGTTCTTGTTTAAGCAGTTCCCAGACACTTGGGAAAAGTTAGGGGTTTTCAAGTTTGGTCTTACAGTACTGTTTTATCTACCCCTGAAAAGAGAAACTAAAGCTCCACAGATCACAGCTGAAGACAGGCTCAAAAGAAATGAGTGGTGATTTAACTTTTACAACTTATTCTTTCTGCGTGAAACTTGTTTAGGCATGCTGGGCCTTCATGAAAACCCTCTGCAGCTTTTTAAAAGAATGTGAGGGGTGAATGAGGAATAATATTTTCAGTCACAGTGTGTTATAAGACTTCTAAGACTTCTTTTTATTCCTTTTGCATTGTTTCCTCTTTGTAAATATTTCTTCCTCTTTCTCCCTCCCTGTTTAAGAAACCATTGCTGGATTCATGTGCATTTATCCAGCTCCAATATTTGTTCATTACTAATAATAAGATTTATTCAAACTGCAAATTCCAAGACTGAAATGATTAAGCCATTTGAAATTGCTCCAATAATTGATCTCTAAATTTCTCAGCCCGATTTTTGGTCATACTTGTAAGTATTTATGTTGGTACTTACAAGTCTTCATTTCAGACTCAGTCACAGAGTCAAGCACAAAAATTCCACCACATGATTCATAACTAATCAAGATAATGTAAATCAACCATGGAGAATTCTACAAATATATAAGTAGCTGAGCAGTAAAACTTGAATTAAATTTGTTACAAAACAACCCACAGATGGCCATATACAATTGAGCTCCAAAGGACCATGTGTGCAAGTCAAGGGAAAAGTTTTTAAATGTTGAGATCTATATTTTTTATCTTTGGCTTCTCTTTTTTACCTCAAAAATGGAAACATCGTGATGTTTTAAAGTTTTCTTTGCCAGTCTCCCTTGCAGCATCTGTTGATTGACTGAATCAGACAAGTGTGCTATGCCCCTTTGGTTTTTACTTTGAGAATCTTTGATTTCCATTGAACTGTTGATGAAGGCTGACAGTGCTCATTTTATGTGATTCAGAGCAGCCATAGCAATCCTGTCTTTGAGAAGTACAATGCAAGTGTTCTGAAAAGGCTATGCATTCATGATAGGGTGGTAATTAAAGATCACATTGCTACCCTTAGAGTCTGAATTCAGTGATATTAAAGATTTCAAAGATTTTTTAATTGCTCGGATTTTTAAAGGAAAACACAATGTGAGATGTATTCTCTGATTACAAAAATTATTTCCTAAGAATGAGTAAGAGACAAGGCCAAGGCCAGAATTTTCTCCTCTCTTCCAGATTTAAAGTCAGCATCAGAAACTCTTGTATAATAATCTTCCCTACCACACCCCTTGGATGATACATTCCAACACTCCAAAATGGTGATGCAGATCCAAGATGGGTTTCTGAGATTGTTTCATGCGCTCACTTCTGAAGTTGTTTTTATTGCTTACATACAATAGTATCTTTTTAAAGGTTTTCACAATATCACAAGAATACTCCTTTCTCCTCATTGCTTTCTGTTTGCTGACGCTGCCACAGAAAGCAATCTAAGGGACCATATGCTCTGTCCCTGCAACAAAAACACCTTGAGATTTTAAAAGAAGTTTCCCATCTCTTCTGGTCCTAAGTGTCTTCTAAAATATCAAACCAAGTCGACCTGCATGCCTGCTGTGAAACTATTACATTAATAAAAAACATGAAGGGAAAAGTTTCTGAGTTTACATTGTTAAAAAGAGAACAAGTTACATATGAATCTAAAGATCCTATTCAAAGTCAGGAAGATGATTGGGATATTTTCCAAAAGTAAGAATTGGTGTAAACTTGGATCACATTGAGATGCAAGTGTGTTCTTTCCTTGAAACAGCCTTTAACAGCTGAGAATCAGTCACCTTACTCCAGCAGTTTTTGAGAGAACGGGGGTGAAGACAATATTAATTTTTAAGTAATGTGAACACAAGAAATCTGATGCCAAACTGCCCTTTTTGCTCCTGGGATTGTTTTGAGCTAATTCCCAAGGCATCTTTCTGAAAATGTATCCTTTGAACTAAAAAAAAGGCAAAACCCACTCTCTTGGACCCTACTGTTTTAGTTCCCTGTATGAATCTTCTGGTTTGATTTAGGAATGTGCTGCTTGGTTCCCATGTGCATTGTTGTTGTAGTATTTACTTTGGAAGGAAAAGTGAGTATACGGTTCACGCCTTAACCTTGTCAAGCTTTCCCCTTACCAACTTGAACTGACACCATACAAATTCTGAAAGGAAAGGCCACAGCCAAAATTAATCATAAACATTAACCATAAAATATCACTCTTGACCCTACCAAGGGGCAGACCTCTAGGAATAACATCCTGCTCCTTAAGAAAACAACATCCCTCTCCAGCCGAGAGGTGCAGCCCGTCTCATCTGTGCATGACGGACGTGCTGACCTGTGCCTCGGGGTGTAACACCCGATCTCAGCTCAGAGGGTAATGTGCACTCCAGGCCTTACTTTATGGAAGTCAAACACAGCCCTGCATACAGGCTTGTGTCCTCTGCATGAAACCTGTCCTGTCTGAGGTTGTGCTGTAAGGTTAGGGTTTTGTGCAAAGGCAAACAGACTAAGGCTGAAGCTGGAAAGTTTAGAGCTGGCAGCCCAACTTCCAAAGCTGTTTTGACCTGGGTGAATACTGTAGGTATACATCTCACATCATTGCACCAACGATGAGCCCTGAGGGAAGGTTACAGTCTCTAGCTCCTTTGTAGAGCTTTTACTTGGATAGACCCTATGATTAGTTTATTCCTAGAGGCAGAATCCATAGGTTATTGGAGAACCTATTTCCATAGCTATCAGGCAGTATGCTGTTTGTCAGCAAATTGAATTATTGAAGCCTCTGAAATCTGAAAACTCCAGAACCAAAACTAATTAGTATTGCCAAATACTAGTTTTATTTGGAAAAGAAATAATAAATCCAAGAAAATCTTACTTATTGCAAGTCACTGGAGATGAAACATAGGTGCCTAAATCAAGCAAGACCTGCCACACTGAATGAAGCATTCCCTAAATATCATTAAAATATCTGGCACCTAATAATAAATCAGGTTACTTCCCAGGAGATGTTGGTTGTACTGACATTGATGGGGAGAGGTTTCAGCACCAAGTTGTTGTCAAGGGTGCCTCACAGATGTATTTCTGATATTGCAGGCCTCCCTTAATTCAATCCCCTGCCAGCAAGAAGAAGATGTAAGTAGCCCACTTTCCAGGGGTTCCCCTTAGCATAAACTCCTGAGTGTCACCTCACCAAGTGATTTTGGTCATCCTTTTCCCAGCATGTCAGCCCTAGATGAAAACCGAGCTGCTGTTAGGACTGATACGTTAAATGGGAAGAGAACTGGTGGGACAAAATGACACCATCCTAAATTGGTGCACTTACAACCTTTACAGAAGACTGAAAGAAGATTTCCCTGGTAACCCTCATTTTTCCCTGTGGGAGAAAGTGGGATTTGTTTCACCCATTGACTAATACTAATCAAAGAATAAATTTCAAGCTTTTGCCATTAAATTATTACTTGTACTAAGCTCACGAGGCTAAAACTCTGAGATTTTTACGCCACACTGAAGTACAGCTATGCCCCCTGTGAGTGTATTTGACAGATTTGATAGAGACGGTAGAGATTGTTGCTGTGTCATCTGCTAGATAAATGCCTTGAAGTAAGTGACTATTTTCACAGGAATTGATCTGTGCTTGATTTGTACTTGTGTAGTGTATTTATATCTAACAAATATAAACTGTACTCTATGCAGATGGCTCACTTCTGACAACGCAGTACAAACTGAGTACACTCCTCCTTTCACACAAATGCCAATCTCTCCTGTTATTAATAAGCTATTTAGACACATTCTGACAGAAGATTAGACCTCATCTTTGAGATCAGTACCTGACGCTCATATTTCTTCACTCTTGCCCTCTGTTTCTTTTCACCATCCATCACACTGACTCTTACTTCCTATCCTTTCCTGTGAAATAGACACTACCTTCGTTTTTCACCAACAGTAAAACAGATCAAGGTGGTTCCATGTGTTTGTAAAGATATGTGTCTAGGCTAAAATCTTTCCTTGTGTGGCTTCCATTAAATTTCACTGTGTAACATTTGTACGCTTTTCAGCTATGATGCACAAAAGCAAGTGTTGCAAAAGATTTTCAGAGTCTCATAACATTATGCCTTTATAGAAAACCAGTGTCCTTTTAGGAAATCAGTGCTTCTGCATTGAAATCAAATACCATTAAAACCTCCCTATGTTTTAGTTGTCCAGTCTTTTCAAACAACTCCTTCTCAAATGGCACAGGTGGTATATCATGTCAAGGAGAGGATTGGCAAAATGTGCCTTGTTTGCATTATGCAAACAGTATTTGAATGTAATAGTGATAAATGAAGATGGTTTTTCCTCTGTTGTTATAGCAATGGTAAGGAAGAAAAGATGCAAAGATGTATTTGAATAATTCTCATTGGAAGAGTCTTTTGTTTTACCTAGCTTCTCTCTTGAAGTGAGGTAATTGCAAGTCTTCTCACTTATCATGCTTATGTGATAGAAAGGGAAGAACTTTTTTTCTGGTGTGTGCATCTCTGTGTAATGTTTTGTCCCTGGTAATGAACTAAAATATTTGGTTCTGAAGGAAGGAATTTTTCTTTTGGCTTACAAAGGAGTTTGTTTCAAGAACTAAACTTAGTGGTACAGGAGTAGGGAGCCTGCTGTCTTCTGATAGTTCATCAAGGCTGACAGCTTAAGAAGACCTGCCAGGGTAGCTGTTCTCTCAGTTGGCTGAGCAATGGTATTTTCATCAGCAGACAAAGTTCAGAATTTCCTTCAGAGAAAAACTGACACTGACTTTTTGAACTTTTAGGCTACTGAGCTGAGCAGAGTGAAACCAATTGTTGAGACATCATGCATGGATCTAAGGGATAGATGGGTACGAACTATGCCAGAGAATCATGATAAGACATTCAGCCTACTTTTTTCTATTTATTTCTTTTTAACCATTGCTCTTGCTCTACTGTTTGTTCTGAGTCTCACTTGCTTTTCGCCATTTCTCAGTAGTAGTGAATATACAAGATACCGTGTAAGAAACCTGAGACCACTTCAAAAGCAGCTCTGAGTTCAACTCAAATTCACAGAGCAATGTTCTCCTTGAACATGAAGATCCAGACTGAAGGTAAGTTGGACACCTCTTGGATGTTATGGTTCCTCAGGAGCTCTCACTGGTGTCCATTCAGCAGCAGCTCTCCTTTTAGAAAGCATATTCTGTACAAAAAGAACACTAAAAGCAACTCAGTGGTGAAATTAGAGATCTACATAGATTACACTCCCAAGGCAAAGGAATGGATTAGCTTAACTTTTGACTCCTGCTGCTTAATGTTGATTTAATACATTGTCTTGACTTTTAATAAGGTTATTGAAAGATAAAAGCATATAAGGAGCTGTGCCACAGATGCGACAGTCAGAACTTCATATGCAAAATAAAAAGAGACATTATAATAAAATGAAAATTGAATGTTGCTTGTATAAAATCTGGCTTTGTTTTGATACATAAAAAAGCAAACACTGTTCCATACTGAGGTTTTCAAGAATGCCTTAAATACACAATGCTTCTGATGCCACCCCAGTTGCCTATATATAGATCTGTCTTGTGTAAAGAATTTAAAAAGCATTAGAATGGAGAAATCAAAGAGACAATAAATTTTAAACCAATCTTATTGTCTGCAGCCTAAAGTGTTATTAAGATCAAAGTAGAGCAAACATCTGGCATTTGCCTTTCTGCAAAAATTAGATCAAATTACCTACCATAGGATTTAGATCCATTCAGTAAGTTCTTTCCATTGTACACATAGTTTTCTTTCTCCTTTTTATTTGCTAAATCTAACTTAACACCGAAATTCTAGCCTCTTCATTCATTTGAAGTTGAAACAAATAAATAACAAAAATGGAAATCATGTTCCTCATGAACATCTGTTTCCAAAGCAACATTCAAGGTCCTTCAGATCCTAAAGAGAGAAGTTCAGCAAGACTTCATCCATTAAGTGTAATTCACTAGAAATAAACCTGAGTACACAAAACCCTGTCCCCACCCTTAAAAAAGAAATTCTTTGAGACTACTCTTGAACTAGTGTCATTGCTGACTTTATTCCATATTAATCACTCCTAAAGTGTGTTGTTAAGAAGCTTGGCACAGTGGGTGATAGTTTTATGTATAACCTTATTCAATGTACATTTTTCAGACTTCTAAATATATCTAATGCACACCTTGGCTTTTACACCTTTGTTTAGAGAGAAAATACATTTATGTTACATAATATGGCATGATTTTTTAAATTCTCTGTATAGAACAATGCACTAATACAAAACTAAGATTGAGAGTATGTCTTTTCTCTTAAATACAGGAAGTAATGTGTCCCTACACCTCAAAAGCTGAATTACAAAAGTTGAATTAAAAGGAAAACAATATTGTCTGCAAATTCATCATATTAATCAAAAATCTCAACAGTGCTCAGTAGTGATGCCATACAATAAAATTGTGATTAATGAATTTGAGTATTCTATCCCATATGAGCTGTAAATTACACATTAATTCTTTCCAATTGCTTTGTTGCCAGAAACCTTATTGATATTACTAGGCAGAAAGGTAAGACACAGCTCTCAAATATTCTGGAGAGAGGGAGAGATTTTTTTAACCTTTGTTCTTTTGTGCTCGTGTAATATGAACTGGAATATTACTTTTTTCCACAAGGCATTCTTTAAAAAAGAAATGCAAATGTAGCAAGTTCAAATTTTTTTTGCAGAACTTTTATTGTGAGTCAGTGTAATTTTTCCATTTGATCTATCCCCAAGCTATGCAATTTACATCTGTATCACAGCAAGGAGGAGTTATTGCTTATCACAACCCAGAAGTTTGGGGGGTTTGAATACAATCCCAAATAATCTTTTTTTACGTCAGTATAGACTTTCTCATATCTTGCTCCTTGATTAATCAAAAAAAAAAAAAGTGGATTCTGAATTTTATTTTCAAAACTTTTAGAAAATAATAGGAAAGGGAGAAAGTGACAGTTAAAACTTCTGTACTACTCCACCCAGACCCATGAAAGCTAGAGGAAAAATTCAGGCAGCCAGAAACCACACATTGACAAAGGGCACCTTAAAGTCATCAGCTACATTCCCAGGCAGGCAGTGCAGACAGCCTTCAGATGTTTTTATGTAATGCATTGCAAGGTAGCATCAAAAATCTGCACTGGGCTTCCTTGTGATACTTGTGCATTGCTGGGAATTTCTGGTTTCAGTCTCTGCTGATAAAAAAAATAAATCTGATGGTTATTAAAAATATGTACCACTAATAGCTCCATTGCTTTGGCTAAATACAAATACACATTAAATTTTCATTCCCTGAAAATTTAAACGATGCAGCTCTCCCCTTTGGTTTGTGCATTTCAACCATCCAGGTGAGCAGGACAACTCCCAAAAAATTTTGGACATTCTTCTGCCAAAATTGACTGTTGTATTTCAGTAAGTAACGAAGTGGTTTCTAATGCAGGTTCGAGTTATTTGGAGTGAATAAGATCTAAGTTTTTTCCACTTGGTTGTTCTCCTTCAGGAAACTTACTGGAACTAAAACCTGTAGGTTTACATCTACAGTGGAAAAGGAACATCAGCCCCCATGCTGCATTTCTAATTCTCCTGGGTTTTTTTGTTTGGGTTGAGTTTTTTGTTTTGTTTTGGTGGTGGGTTTTTTGTTTGGTTTGGGTTTGGGGTTTTTTGTCTGGTTTGGTTTTTTTTCACTCAGGAGAAGGTAAATTACAAGGTGAAGTTACCACATCATTTTTGCAAAGGCAAGGTCCCTGTTGCCAGCCAGGCACCACTGGTGACAGGCAGCTGGAGGAGAGCCAGGGTGCTGCCTGTCCAGCTGACCCAGCTGTACCTGCTGTGCACATCTGCTGCTCAGATGGGAGCACACGCCTGGCAAATCCCGCGTTCTCTCGGTGCCTCCGTGTCACAGCGCCGGCGCAAATTAACGGCGCAGCACATGGATGACAGAGTCCACGCAGAAACTCCCAGCAGAGATCCAGCCTGCCTCCCTGGGGACAGAGAAAAGCATGGTCTCATTTCTCTCTGCATCCCTGACAGCAGAGTAAGGTGTGTGAATTCTCTCTCTCTTACCTTCTTTTGCGCAGTGTAACTAACTATAAAGCACATGGGAGGTATCGTCAATTCAAAGCTGGTATGTAGGACAAATATAAATTATAATGAAATTATACGTCACTATATAAAATGTAAGACCATGGTACCATGGAGTACGAGAAAGCTAAGCCCAGGAGGTGTTTCTCTGGTCTAAATATTCAAATAAAGATACATATGCTCAACTTCTCAAGGAAACATTCTGCTCAACTGTACCCATATCTCGGACCAGAAAAAGTCAATTACCTTCCAAAAATAATGATTCTTAGCTAGTTTTATTATCTTTTCAGTAAGTTGTAGAAGCACGAAAAGGCTAGACTTGAAGGAAGACTAAACCGAAAGGGGTGGAAAGTTCGAAGAAATCTGTTCTTTCTGGTTGCAGTCCTTCCTCAACCCTGGCCTTGCACATATGCTTCAAGCAGGGACAAATCTTCCTGTTCTCTTTTATAACTGTTTTTCATCTCCTCTGTCCCTATTTGCAGCTTGTAATATGCTGCAGTGTAAAGGTGTTCCTTACTCTTTTTTTCTAGAAGTGGGACTAAACTGCTAGCTAGATATTAAACTGAGATACAGTGCTAAGGCAGGCAGGCCAGCTCCAACTTTAACTCTACAACAATTCAAAGCTGATTTATATTTTGAATTGTCACTATATGGTTTACAAGGAGGAAAGTGTGAGCAAAGATTGAGATTTTCCTTCTATAAATTGTGGAAGGATGAGGGGGAAGTGACAGATCTCATTTAAAAAAACTATTGAACTAGCTGTGTTGAATGATGGCGCCATTGCTTGTCTCTATGTCTTATTGTCATAATGTAAAGCCTTTTATAATTAGAAGAAACCACAGAAGTCAAGATAAAGTACAACAGATCCAGAAAGAGCTGGAAACTTAAGGAAGGGAAAAAAAAACAACAAAAAAACAAACCAAAAAAACCCCCAAAAAACCCCAAAAAACAAACAACAATAGGCACAGGCTAGAGAAGATATTTTATTTATTTGTTACTAGTAGTTAAAATGATGTACAAAATGTTGGGAAGAAAAAGCTCCAATTCTATTCAGTTACAAAATAATTAAAACTTCATTTTAAACCAAGTTTTGCTTTGTGAGACCGAGCATGAAAATACTGCAGCCTTAGGTTATATAGTCCATTGTTTTTAGAATAAAGCAGACATTTAAATACATATTGTGGTTGATATTAAATATCTCATATAATTGTAAGCTAGCAGAACTTTCTTACTGTCAGGCAATAACTAGCAATTCATAAAAGTTCTTTGTATAAAATTTACATGGGTGAGGGGAATCTGCCTCAAGGGCAGTTCCATCATGATCTATGCACAGGCAGTTTTAGAACATAAAGATTTGGAATTCTTTTCTCAATTTTCTTTGAGAATTCTAGCCAAAACTTAAAGGAGTCAGTAATGTTTGAAGCTTTGCTTAACAGCTAGGGGGTTAGGGACATACCAGTCCCTGGCAGAGAAAATGGGAATTTTGCTGTCTACATGAACAAAAAAATCATTCATAAGGTGTTCCCATTTCTTGAACAGAAACCCAGTGAAAGAGAATTTGTATTAATAATAACATTAAATATCCATATCTTTCTGTTTAACTATTCACATTCCACACAGTGGAAACCTACCTCCTATAATTCCAGATTTTAAAACTGGATTTTAAAATCCATGAAGAAATGTTTCAAACTGCTGAGTGAGAGTACACCGAATGAAATGCATTTTAATAATACCAACAAACAAGTTGCAATCACTTAATTTTACAAACACAAACCTCACAGCAGTGGATTCTACACCAAAAACAGACAAGTTGTAGAGCTGCATGATATCATCAATAAATGTGTGATACACTATATAACAGGTGGGACAACTGATAAAATGAGGCCACACAGGACGCATCTGTGACATGCCACTCATCATATATTTTTCCTTTTGGGCATGTTACTAAGGGCAGAATCATCTTCCTCAACATTCTATGGCAAGAAATGATGTCAAAATAATCACCTTGTGGCTGAGAGGGGCATCTGGTGTGAGAGTGAACAGTTATACTGATAGTGGATGCTAGAGAATATTGCTGCTGAGCAGGGAAACTGAGTCCTGGACTCTCAAAGACTCATCATAAAGGAAGTGTGGACCTGATTCCCGTTTCATTCATACCAGTGGTGTCAAAGTTGCTTTCAGGCCTGGTACTCTTGCACAGGAACATGCCTTTACTTGACAGGACCAGCTCTCAAGGCCCCACAGGCCCAGGCAGAGCACAGGCACAGCCGAGTCAGGGAGGTGTGCAGCACCCTCTAAGCTCTTCTCCACCCAGGACACCCTCAGGCTTCCCATCAAGTGCTCAGGAAAGCAAGGGCAACATGCATGGATGGGCTGCCTCTCTGGTCCAATCCCCAGGTCACACCTCATTAAACTAACTGTTCTGTATGACATTCTGTGCTCTTGCCAAACTTTACAGCCCTGATCAAGTTTAAACTCCTAAGCCTGAAGGGAAGAAAAGACAAGATAACCTCACAGGTGAGAGTCACTGAGCTGTTGGAAGTAGTGCATCCCCTTTTATGGTTTTTTTTCCCCCCAAATGAGAGGGGCAGTCAGCCCTAAGTTTTCAGGAAATTCTCTTTACTTACTCCAAATCCAGTTTAAATGCAAGTCTGTGGTAAAAGATATAAAAAGAGGATCATTGCTGGCAAAGTTCTGCATCTCTGTTTCAACAAACTGCATGCCTGTGGCAAAGCTAAAATAACAATAACAATGCAATGTTTACTAGTCATGAATGTCATGTCTTTTGTCTCTTGTGTGGTTATTGCATTTGCAGTCACATGATGCTTGTTTTAATTTTTGCTCTGCTCTTTGTGTACTAAATTACTGCCATTCTGTACTTGATCTTGGTTAGCATGATTTTTGTGCTGTGGTTATGTATGTGTGTGAAAAAGAGGAGTTTGGATACACACAATGAAGTAGACACACTCATTGTATGTATGTATAGATATCACTGCCTAAAAGATACTGCATATACATATATATGTAAATATGAAGAATAACTGATACCAGAAATAAAAGACATCAAATTGATCTAGTGGCATAAGAATGGGTTTTGTTTGGTTTAGACAGCCATTAGAATTCAGAAGTATATTTATAGCCTTGTATATAGTTTCTTTTTAATTTATGTAATGTACGAGGATGTATATAAATTAAAGCAAAACATAAACAGAAGACAATATCTCTTCCTCTGTGTTTTTCTATTTATGTATCTTTCCTTTTTCTACTCCCTTTTGTACCCTCCGTCTACTTGCTTTGACCTTTTGCTTTCTAAGTTGCTGTAGATCTGTTTCCCATCCACCTATATTGACTTTTCAGCACTTCCACATCCCCGCATTGTTCTCCAGACATGGCTTCTGGATTACAGCTATTTTTTTGAAGAAGCGTGTTACAAACTCTCAACACAGCTTCTATTTTCAGTGATGGCTTTGCTACACTTTAAGTTTCTCTTTGTCTATTTCCTATATAAGAATAGATTCATGCTTTGAAATATATTGTCCTCTCACTTTGATGTTTCACATAA
Organism: Picathartes gymnocephalus; assembly: GCA_013390045.1. Taxonomy (NCBI): domain Eukaryota; kingdom Metazoa; phylum Chordata; class Aves; order Passeriformes; family Picathartidae; genus Picathartes; species Picathartes gymnocephalus. Next base: position 17,920 of record WEKY01035080.1, read on the forward strand.
TACAGTAAAAGCAAATAGCACAAAGGTGAACAATCACAAAAGCTACTGCTCCACTTTCCCAATAAGAGGCAAAAATGTGAATATACACTAGGAAACCTAGTTCATGACTGTGGGTAATTAAGCGTTTTTTGTCTCATACTCCTGTTATTTTTTTTTTTTGTAGTGAAGATTCATGTGTTTGCTCATCCATATCCATTTTCTCCCTTACACACACATATGCATACCCTTTCCTTATATGAATTTTTTACTTCTTTTTGGGGGGTTTTGCTTGTTTTAGGTAATTCACTAGGTCCCTTTCCCTGGGTCTTGCCCAGCCTTGAAGGTAGGCTAGTTCATGCCACTCACTCTCATTCTGGCGGTGATTGTGTACAGTCAGAGTGCAATTGCTACTTTTTCTCAGTTTAGTCCAAGTCGATAGATATACACCGGCACTCCTTAACTCGGGTGATTCTTTTCTTCTTTCTTGGGGGCTGAAGCTCAGGGCAATTGAGTGTAACAGTCATGGTGGTGAATTTCTTGGGCTTGCAGAAGGAACAAGACTGGAAAGAGCCTTCTTCTTTACGGACATGCCTGGGGATGTAGAAGGAATTGCACTGGCCATAGCAGAACCTGTTGATAATGGTACGACTGTTGCAGCCCTCTTCGTGGATAGTTTGTTTGAGGGGTTGGGTTTTGCACCAATCCCTCTTTAGGTACTTGCGCTCAGTGATGTGCAACGCCTCCTGACTGGACTCCAGCACCTCCTCAGCAGGCATCGAGGTGCCTTTTCCCCGCTCTCGATGCCTGGAGCCTGATTGCTGCTGTGTCTGTATCTGCTCTGAATCATTGGGCTGATCCTTGACAGGAGGAGGGATAGCACCTTGTGATCCACGATTCCTCTTTCTGCCTTCAGCTGCTGGTAGCAGAAGTCCCATCAGAAGGAACAAGGCACCGATGGCACACACTGTGCGGACCATCCTGTATGAAAGAAGTTGAGGAAATAAAGCACAGTTGTGGATTTCAGATATCAACACAAGCCGGGTATGCAGTAAATTTTCAGTTCCATAAAAGAAATGTGTGCACACACACTTATAAAACATAAGCATTCAAGCCTGTACCAGCTGGAAAGCTGCTCCCAAATTACCAAGTGATAAAAGCTTTCAAACAGAGTGATTGAAAGTAAGCCCAAACAAAATTTTGTTTGTGTGTCCTCCATCTTTTTCCAGCTCTTTTCTCCATGTGCATTACCATAGCTCTCATTCCCTTCTTATAGCTCACTGACATATAGGAAGATTGCTCCTGACTTACAATGGTGGAAGAACAAATTTTACATTACACAGGGATTCATTTATATGACACAGCTATCTTCAGTCCCAGAGGGCTAAAGTCTTTGTCTTACCAGATGTAGTTTCTATTTGTGTTCCTTAATCAGACCCAGAAACTTTATACAGCTCCTTGTATAATGCACATCCAGTATATAATGTATATGCTGTATACACCTGTAGCCTTCTTTACAGCTTCCCAACCTCCGTCACACTGCACCTCTAGAAGGGTCCAATGCATCTGAGTGTAATGATGCTTGAACTGAGAGATGTGCAGCAAGTCAGGCAACTAAAATAAAATTATATTTAGGTACAAGTTAAAAGAGATGTGCCATCATTTCAAACTTTGTCTTCTCACACATTACTCTGAATTATTGATAGAAGTAATACAGATGCAATCACAGCGCTAAGAATTTTTCAGATCCCTAAATTTTATTCATTTTACACAGAATGATGTTGTAGGAGGACAGCAGACTTTTGTACATGACATTAACTATCATAGAGTTTGTGCACACAAAAAAAGACTTTAAGAAGTGCAGTTAAGTGGAGATGATCAGGTCCTTCAAAACTGTATGACTGCTACAAACCTAATTATTGTGTAGGAACAGCCTTTATTTCCTCCCTTATTCCACCATTTCTGCTGCTTCCCGAATCTCTGAGTTCCTAAGGCTGTTCAGTCAGCTTAAAACACCAACCAGCATGAGAGAAACATCAGCGTCACGCTTCCCGCTTCCAGAAGCACCATGGTCTCTGAGCTTTTCTGAAAGGAGCTATATGGTAGCAAGACAGACAGATGAGGGAGTAAGTCTCTGAGGGAACCTCCCCATGGGAGCTTGGAAGAAGGCATCAGAAATGAGCAACTAAATGCAAAAAAAACCCCTGCAAAACACTAAAATTGTGAAGAGGCACAGGCATTAAAAAGGGAAAGGACTGTGAAAAAAAATGCTGAGGAATTAATTGTTTTCACCTGCTTGGAGTGCTGCAGTTTTATCCCTTATTTGACTTGCTTTATCACTGTGGAAAAATAGTGTTAAAGAGTCCTGCTTGTGTTACTACCTGAGAAACGTGTGAAACCAAGGGCACTGTCCTGGATGGCTTTATCCACTCTGCCTGAGACCACACAGCTAGGCAGGAAAGCAGCCAAATGCCAGTGCTCTGAGGGCCACCTAGAGACTCAGCAGAGGCTCAGGGTAAGTACCATCTGCTGTAAAAGATAACTGCTAATTTCTCAGGTATTAGGTCTTTCCAGTCACATGGAGAAAAGAAATGTTATGCTGTTCAAACAGCCTTTCTCATCAAATGGACTGGGAGAGAATTCCTGAAGTAGAAAAGTGTCATAGGGGGTTCCACTACATTCAACGAGTTGCTTGTGGATCTAATATTTTTAGTGTTTGACAGCAGATTGTTAGAGCACCTAGAGTTCCTGATATATCACAAATGTATGCATTCATTTCAGTAATTTATGTACCAGCATGTCCTATGTTTGGCAGAAGCTTCATGCCTCAAGGAGGGGGTATAAGAACGACACTATTGCTGACTCCAACAGAATTTGGAAAGGCTGCTGTTAGTATCTAAATGAAATATGGTATGGAACATGCAATTTTAATAACCTCAAGGCTTTGACATAAAAAGAAAGTAAGTTGGGAATTCCAATTAAAGAATAATGCAGCATAATTTAAAGTGTCAGCCTGGACTTCACATTTGCTGGGTTTTCCTCATCTGTATTACAACTTGGATGTTATTTAAACATGTTTCATTTTAATTTTAATTTTTTCTTAAAAATAAGTTTTAAAAGAATCATAAACTATTACTTATTTCCTCGAAAGATCAGAATGATTTCTTCCAACACTATTCCTACTCCTGTTGGTGACTGTCCAGTCACCAATATTTTAATATGCCCTTTATTTACTCAACATGGTGCCAGAGTCTTAAAAGAAAAATAAGTAATTGCATGAAGTTGAAAATAAATTGAAAGCTTCAGGTGTTTATTTTATTTAGTGTCCCACAATTTGGATGAGGTTCCACCAACATGCATACGCCTGGACTATTTTTATTTATAAAACTGATTACCTCCACATTGTTTTCTTTCCTTTTTTTTCCCTATAGATGTGTAATTGATGACACAGCAAGGTCTAGTCGTATGAAAATGAGGTGTACTCTGGGATGGGAATTTGGGGGCAATTTCATAGTAATATTTACTATTGTAAGGTCTGTGTCCCAGATTCATGCAACTTTATTAAGCACATGCTTACCCCTAAGGAAATGCAAGCATGTGTTTCAATGTAATCCTAAACTGGGAGGAAGGTAATTTTTCACTAGGTTGGTTTCCAGCCTTAAAGGTGGAAGCTGCATTACATGCTCATAAAAAAACTTGTAACTCAAATGAAAATTAGCCACTCATCAGAAACATTTGTTATGGTCACTTCCAAAACACACATCTAGAAGTAAAAGTAATCAAATCATTTACGGATAAATATAGGTTAAATACAGAAGGGGCTCTGTGAACTTCAAGATCTCCACAGCAGCTAAGCAGGATCCTTTTTTAATAATAACTGATTAAAAATTAAGATTTTAGTTTTTAAAATGCAAAATACAAAGGAAAATGAGGTGGTATGCCTCAGGAAGGAAAGCAGCCAAAATGCAGTGTGGGCATCCTGCAGCACCTCTGGTCCCAGGGCAATTAATGCATTTGCTTATCAGAGAAGATGACACTTTTGCTTACATAAGGTTCATCTCTCTCTAAGTTAGCAGTTGTGAATCTTTCCTTCGCAGGGTTTTTTATTACTGGAAGAAGTAGAACACAGAAGAGGACAGCAGAAGTAACTAAAATCAGTGTTACCATACCCAAAGTTTTACTGAAGAGAAATCTCTCCTGAAGTAAATGCTTTTTCTCCTCATTACAGCCATAATTTTTCAGAAGTAATAGCTCTGGAGCTGTGAGAATCAGGCTGTAAAAGCTTATATTCCACATTTCTGCAATATTTTCATTACTTGATATTAACTGGCTGTTATTCTGGCATAACCAAAAATCCTTCTGAGAATTCATTTGAGAATCCTTTGAACAAACAGATGCCCATAACCAAAATGATCAATTCCCTCTTATTTCATTCAGATCCAGAGAGATGATAGAATTAATTTTTTTTTAAAGTAACACAATACTCCAAAATTCTATTCTTTCCATATTTCAATGCTGAGTTCCACTTTTCATCATCTGTAAGCTTAGTCCTAAAGCCAAAAGAAGTTTTATTGCTGACTTCAAAAAGGAGCAGAATTGGGCCCTAACACTCATATCACTTCATATGTGGTTTATCTAGAGCCTGAGATCTCACCATCTAAAACAGATTAAGAAATGCATGGATTAATACTAGCAACTATTGAGAGAGAAATGTAAATGCTTGCAGGTTTACCATTTCATACAATTAAGCTGTAATTTTTTCATTTATACATTTTCTGCTACAAATTAAGGATCTCCACATCTCAGTTCATAGACAGAATTTCCCTATGAGTTCATAGGCAGAGTCAGAAAGTTACTACTGACATTTTTAGTACAAGGCAACTTGTTTAAAAGATCTGGATGGAAACCTGGTTGAAATATACAGCAAAATTGTCACAGATCTTAACAGGCCTGTAATTTCATCTGTAAACCACTTTTACTAGGAAAATATTATGATGATCCATGGACTCCTGTGCTTCACAGAAAACATGAAAAATAAGCTGATGAAGAATTAAAGAAACAACAACAACAACAACAAACCCAACTCATTTGGTGGACTTCAAATACAAGCCAAAGACACAAAACACAATCCCTTTGATTACTGCAAAAATAGAAGTGGTTTATGTCCCGAAGGATCAGAATAATTTTATGCTTTACATATTACATCTGAATTACAGAAACATTCTTATGTAATGTTTTCATAGATCTGTATTTTTAAATATAAAAAAAAAAAGGCATGGTAATGGCAGTTCCCAGAAACTGTATTTTTTTTTTCTGAAATCAAGGCAGCAAAACTAACATCTACGTTTCGAAGAATTTGGATACATTTACATTTCAGATAATTTCTTCTTGAGAGTCATAGAGATGGGGGTCTTTGAGACATATAAGTGTAGGCAGCAATTTTCAAGCAAACAAACCCTTGAAACCTTGAGAATTCCCCATTTAAGAAAGTATTTTTCTGCAGGACATCCTATGGGACTCTAGGGAAGCTGAACATTATGGTGGGCATGGCTGGTACCAAACCCGAGTTTGCCCTGCCTGAAGATGCCTACGCAGCCTGACAGCTCCCAGCTTCCCAGCGCGAAACTTCCTTCAGAAACATTTCCGCATGGAGCCCGAGACGATCGGAATAGCTTTGCTCCTCTGTACTGTCGTGCGTGCTGAAAAGGAGAGAGTCTTCAGCAGAAGCTACGCATTTCTGGGTAGTATTGCCGAGAGAAAAAAAATGTTTTAGCACAGCTTGGCACTGAATGCTAAAGAGGAGAGAGCTACGGTCATCGGTGCCTTTTATCACTTACACACAGCCCCAGTGCACACTGCTTGGTTATTCCCGGGCTAGCTGGGCTAAGAGAGGAGCGGGGCAGGAGCAAAGCGCTTCTCCAGCTCACAGGTCACCGGGCTGGGCTCAGAGACAGCTGAGTTTGGGGGGGCCACTGGCACTGCACCCAAAAGTCGCCGCTCTCAATATGGTCATCGGTGCCTTTTATCACTTACACACAGCCCCAGTGCACACTGCTTGGTTATTCCCGGGCTAGCTGGGCTAAGAGAGGAGCGGGGCAGGAGCAAAGCGCTTCTCCAGCTCACAGGTCACCGGGCTGGGCTCAGAGACAGCTGAGTTTGGGGGGGCCACTGGCACTGCACCCAAAAGTCGCCGCTCTCAATATGCGAGACTAAACCCGGCATCCTATCAGCAGCAGGGAGAGCCAAACGCACGCTGGCGCCTCAGAGCCCCCATCTATGCAAAAGGATTCCCCAGCGCAAGGTCTCAGCCCTGGTGACCTAAATGGGCTTCGCTTGCCATTCTTTCACCGAGAGGAGCCACGAGTGGGACACCAGGAGCGCAGCCGATAGCCAGGGAGGGACGCTCAGCACAGCGGGCCGTGGAACGCGCACCCTCCCGGCCCCGTACGGCCGCCGGGCAGGAGGGCCCCGCCGCACCGCCCAAGCGGACGAGGTAAAACGGGGCTAACGCTGAGCGCAGCCTGGCTGCAGCCCGGGAATCGCCGGCGGCCGTCAGGGCTTGGTTTGGCTCGCCACGGCCGGGAGCGACTCGGCCCGGCTCCCCGAGGGCGCAGACGCTCCTCGCGGCGGCTGGCGACACCGACCGTCTCTTCCCACGGGAGACGGCCGCCGTCCAGGTTAACCCAACGGAGGACGAACTCGCTGAAGGGACTGCCAAGCCCCCGGGGGATCCTACTGAAACGGACGGGGCAAGCAGGCAGGCGTGCTCCATGAAGGAAAAGCCCTGCCCCAAGCTGCGCCGCTGGCCCCGGGCCGGGAAGAGCGCGACCCGTCCGCGCCCGCGGAGCCGCACGGCCGGCGCGCTGCGAGGAAGTCCCTGCGGCCGGGCCGAGGGGCCTGTCAGCGCGGGTAAGAGCAGCGGTGCCCGACGGACGCACGGAGCCGTCGGCTCGGCAAAACGCCTGCGGTTCCGTCTCAGGTGGGAAGGCTGGGCGGAGAGGCGGCGGAGCCGCGTTCCGTCCGGCCCGGTGCCGCCCGAGGCCGCGCGGTGAGGGACGGGCGGCGCTGCCCACAGGCGCGCTGCCGGTGCGCAGCCTCCCCTCCGCGGCACTCGACCCCGCTGGCACACTCCGAGTCTCCTGGGCGGCACGCACCCCGCCCCGGGAGCTCCTGAGGTGCCAGGAGCACGCTCCTCCGAGGAGCAGAGGATTGCAAAGGCGGGCCAGGACAAAGCCGGGCAGCTCGGCGGGACGGCACGAGATGGGATGAGATGGGGCTGGCACCTGGGGATCTGCCCCCGCCCCGCTCCGTGGAGAGGCCGGGCCGGGATTTTTCCGTGTCTCCGGTGGGCGCCGAATCCAATTTGTCGGGAGTGATGCTGTAGGCGGAGATGAGAGGCAGAGCTAACTGAGTTTTTGCAGTCGCCGTGCTTGTGAAGGGAAAAAGCTGTAACGGCGCCCTAATTCCCAGCTCTGCCGCAGAAAGGTAGGCGCGCCTCACTCCCGCTGACGGGAGGGACAGGCGTCACCCCCTGCAAAACCGAGACGCCCAGGAGTTTTGCTAGATACCGGTGAACGGCTCCTTCCCTTGCCCCTCCCTGAAGGTAGGATAGAGAGCTTAAAATTTTGCCTCCCACAGAGACTGCCCAAACTCCGCGGCTGCCGGAGCCGTTTGCGCGCCTGCTGTGAGTGCGCGCAGCGCGGCGCGTCCCGGCTCACCTGCGCGGCGCTGGCTCCTCGGCGGGGCTCGGCTTGGCGGCGGTGGCTCCTCGGCGCGGCCTGGGGTTCTACGGGGCTCTGCCCGGTGGGTCACTCGGTGGAGCGGGTGGCGTGGGAGCCCGAAGCTGCCCGGGAGTCCATAGAGAGAGAGACTGTCGGATCCTGCCTACAAATTACAGCAGCGCCGAGCTGTCGCCCATTTAAATGTCTGCCAGCTGAGAACTGCTCTCCAAGCCCCTCCAGATCATTGGACAAGCGCCTCCAAAGCCCGTGTTATCCGCCCCTTTTAACACTTCCATAAACTTCCACCAGGGAAAGCTTTCAGTCATCCAGATAAACACTCGACTACTTTCCTGTCTTCAGAGAATCGGTGCTAAAGGTCACCACCCCAAGGAATTGTTCCTGGAATGCACGGAAAATTCACATTTTCCATCCCCATTGAAGTATGACACTTAAGAAGAATTAAATCCTACCCCCTCCCACCGCCTCCGCCGCCCTTCCGTGCAAGCTGGGCGCTTCCCTGCCCGTGGGCCGGCTGGGCGAGTGGGCCCGCTGCGGGGAGCCCCCGACCGGCCTGCCTTGCCGGGAGGGAGGCAGCCACCTTTGCGGCCCTCCCTCTTAAAAATTGGCTTTCTGAGGTTCTGCAGTATGCTGGGAGTTTCGCAGCTTTGTCAAAAAAACACCTCTGTGGTAATGTCTGTGTGGAGAGGGTGTTAAACCGTGGCTCCCGATCCGCAGCCCCGCGCTCATGGCTCTGTATCTGAGGTTTGAGGGTTTGTTTTGGCTTGTCTCTCTTTTTTTTTTTTTTTTTTTTTTTTTTTTTTTTTTTTTGTCCCGTAAGAGGCGAGGTGTCCCGTCACTGTGTCTCTCGGGAGGCGGCGGGCTTCTCGAGCCTCCCGGGAGGGGCAGGGACGGCGAACGAGTGGCGCGTCCCGCCGAGGCTGAGCGCGGAGCTGCCCGACCGTCGGGGCGGCCGCGGGGGCAGCGCAACGCGGAGCAGGACCGCGCCCAGCCAGTCCCCACGGGGCCCCGGGGGTCGCTCGAAAGGAGGCAGAAACCGGCGGGGGCTGCGCGTTTTGCGGACACAGCCCTTCCCGGCAGTAGCCGGGAACATCTCTCAGTGCTGCAGCTGCCCGAAGCGTACCCCGAATCTGCAGATAGCGTCGGGCTGGGAGCATCGAGGGACAGAGCCCATCGAGGGGCGGAGGGACCCCGCAGTGAAGCCTGCACTTCCTCCAGTGCTAGCCTGCTGCCCTGTCCTCCAAGCGCTCCAGTGCCGGCGCTCGTCTCTTGCGGAATTCATAGCGAGGAGGCATGCAGGGCTACCCCACAGTCCTTACGGGCAGGAGCAGCCTCTGAACCACGGGCTGATTTTTGGGCTTGCTAATTAAACGGAATCGTTTGTCAGCTGCCGGTTCCAGCTGCGGGCATCAAGCAGCAGAAAGCAAAGCTGAGGAAAGCTCTGCCAGGGACCCGAGCGCTGCAGATGGTACCGCCTGTGCTCTCCTTGCTGTTGGGCACAAGTTACTGCCCGGGAATCAAACCAGCCCTGCTCCTCGCTCATCTGCACTCAACACCCACCTTGGTCTTTGGTAAGACCAAAGTATGGCTTCCCTGAGTGCTTAGCAGTGTAGTGAATTAGGCCCATTACAGTAATTCACACACATTTAGCGACAGCTTGTTAAAAAACTAATTACTTAAGTCACAGGGCAAGTGGCCGTAGTGCAGTAGTAGGTGGCAGCATGAGAGAGAAAATGAGTTGGTGTGCAGGAGCCACTGAAATTCAAAGACGATTAATGGGAGAAGGATTACTGGCAAAGAATTACAGCAAATGACATCTAGACAGCTAGAAGGAGAGGCCTAGGGAATTTTTAGGATTTTTTGGGGTTTTTTTTGTTTTTTGGGTTTTTTTTTATTTGTAAAGGTACTATTATTTCTATTTTATTTAATTAGTTTTTAACTAATTGGTGTGCTTCATGTTTCCAAAGGCAAGGTCACAATTCCCACCTCTCAGTATGTTGACAGACTTTATGCTCCTTTCAGTTTTCTTCTCTGAAGCAGTTGTGTTGATATGTAAGGAACTATTCACATCTGTTCTGCTCTCTGTATCTCACTCGGATTATAAGCCGCAGAGAGGCTGGGGAGTTGCTTTGCTCTGCCCCCTCCCCAGGGCCACAGTCCGAGCGCTTGAGCGGTGCTGGAGGAAGAGCTCCTGTTGCTCTGAGCTCCTGCTGGTGCCGATGATGGTATTGGCACTGCAGGCGCTTCCAGACACTGCTGCAGGCCAGCTGCCTCTCTGCTGTGTTTTTCTGGGATGTCATTCACTTGCCACTCTGGCATTGCTTTTCCTTGATGATCCTTCTGGGCAACAATTGCGGAGCAGGTGTGTCCATTTAATGCCTTACTGCATTCAGGCACCTAGCCAGAGTTGGTGATCTGGAGTAGCTCTCACTCTGACTTAAAGCACACTAGGAAACACTTTAGGAAGCAGCTCCTGGTATAGAAGTTATGTTCCCTCCTCAAGATGCATATTCCTTTTTTGCAGCTGAATGTCCTGTACCATATCTTCTCATTTGGTTTCTTTCTCTTAGCTTAATCCACAGTGTTCCAAGTATCCACTAGCACTTTGGGTCAAGCAAGACAAGTGTTCAGGTTTCTTTGACAGCTGGAAAGTAGAATTATTCCTGCAAGTATTTGCTTGGTCATTTACAAAAGTACAAAAATAAATTTGGGTACCAACAAGGTAAAGAATTGCAGCTGCATCTGGATTGAATGAAGGTTGAAATTTTTAAAAGATATTTTTAAAAGGACATTAAAAAAATGTTACGTCTCTTTTTATTTGTTTGAGATTGAGGGAAAGATGTCTTTTCCCCTCATCATTCTTTCAGGTATCCAGAATAATTTCCAGCTTGGAAGATTTCTTTATGTCTGCTGGAATCTTTAACAGAACATTCCCTGGGTTTGCTCCAAAGCTTCAGCTGTTCTGGTCAGGTCCCAACCAAAGACTGATTAAAAAAGCAGCCAGTGCTGAAAGGGAAATACTTCTTCCTCCTACTATACCCACACTTCAAATTCTGTGGCTTCTCATCAGGGCTGCTAATTGGAGCTGGGATACTCATAGAGAAATGTTGTTTAATTATTTAGTATTAAAGAGGCCTGTGGAAATCTGCTTGGTTTTGTCATTTAGGTATAGGTTTGAGATGAAGAGCTTTAATGTCATTGGATGGTAGTAGTGTGTACTGTGAACTTGACTGATTATAACTACCTACTTGGTATTGTTTTGTTTAGCTTGTTTGTTTTGTTTTTCTTCTTTTATTTCCTCTCCCATTTCTTGCTGGTGTTCTCTGTTTGAGTTGTTCTTTGTTGTAATGGAATGGTAAGAATTGTGTAAGCTTAAAAGTAAGTGCTGAAGTGCTGTACTTAATTCTAGCAGAGAAAAATTTTATTGGGCTGAGCTCCTGTCTGCTACTGCTAACTTTGAGCACTACTCAAAAGTATCCTCATTGCCAGGACAGTTGGCACCTTGCAGAGAAGCCAAAACTCACACAGGCCACAGCCTTTTCTTGAGTAAACTGGAATAGTTTTTAATGACTCAGGGAGGTGCAAGTGATCTGTGACAGCTGAGAACCTGGCCCTAATATACCTAGAAAGCCAGTATCTCTCACTCCTAGACATGTTCCTCCAGGTCAGAAGTAAGGGAGGCTGTCCAACAGAGACAGGGCACATCAGAACTGCTTTGCTTGGTATTTTGAACTCTTCTGTTAAGGACAGAAAGGGACTTGGTTTGTCTCACCAACACAACAGTAACTTTTCTAATTGAGCTGTAACAAGTCTAGAACCAAGCACTGACTTACACTGCAGACTGCTGCTCACACCTGCCGTCCTGGGGGCATTTGAAGCTGCCCAGTGGATGTATGAGGCTATGAAGCTTGGCACAGTTATCTGTTGGCTGTTTGATGAGACAAAAGATGTGTGCATTGCAGAGATGTCTGGTTTCAGAAATTAATTTTGTGGGATATACTCGCTCCCTTAGAGATTAGGGATGTCTTTACATTGTGGGATATTGTTGAGTTCCTGGTGGTGTACACGGCTGTCTTCCTGACTTGATGGATAAGATCAGCAGTATCTCAGAAGTGATTCATGACTTGAGGCCGAAACAAGATGATATGCAGTGTGTGTTGTGTGGGCTGTGTGTGGAAATGTCCATCATTGCATTCCTGCTGAGGTGTGTGAGCTTCTTCGCTATACATGGGAAGAACACTCCATGTTTTGTCATAGAAAAGAACTGATACTCAAAGAATCCAGTTTCTTTTGGATTTTAGATATATCCAAAAGTAATGGACAAAAACCTTCACCATAAACCAGCAAGGAAAAGGGATTTTTGCTTGTTATTTCAAACCTAAGTAGGCAAGCAGTAATAGCTGGCATTAGGTAAGGGGAAGAGATATGCACGTTGGTTTCAAGATAGTATAGTAACATACCAGGTCTGTGATTCTTGTGCAGGTACTCTCCTGTTTATTCTATTGCTGATTATTATATGAAAAAAGCCTCTAATTTAAGTAGCATTGTGTATCATATCAAGCCTTATAAAATAGTACCAGAAAAGGCTGAGGTTATTCCAAATTGAGTTAAATTTCTCATAAAATGTACTAGAAAATCAAGTTTAAGACTGTGCTTCACTTTGGCAAAATTCTGTTTAATTAAAGAATTTTAATCTTTCTCTGATTTGAGTTTTAGAATTAATGACTATATGATGGAGGTTGGAAAATATTGTACTTATTGAAAAAGCAGTATATTAGATTTATGTTGACAGAACAGCAACTTTTTAACATACAGATTTCTACCAGCTGAATGAGAGGAAATTAATTAGAGAAAGTTCTTATTTGGGCTTGGGTTTTTTGTTTGTTTGTTTGTTTTTTTTTTTGAAAATGAAGAATTTTAGGTTTTTTTACTTTTAAAAGATTTCTTGATCTAGGAATAATTTGAAAATTCTCAGAAATAGAACATTAGAAATCAAAAGAATAAATGAGTTCAAGAGAAAAGCTTTAAGCATCTAAATAATTTAAAAGTATTGGGTTCTACTCTGAAAAGTAGTCCTAGTATGCTTAAAAAGCTTTCTTGTTCAGCATATACTGCATGCAGAGTCAGGTTGTGGGCTTGTAATCATGTCCACACCTAGGAGCCGTGGTCACCCACCAGAATTCCACTCAGCTATGTGCTGCAGACAGAGAACAAAAAATAAGTTTTTTGGCCTCAAAACACCTACATACATAATACAATCCATATGTGACTATTTTTCAAAAGCTATTTAGAAAAGCTTATTTTATTAGGGTGAAGTTTGACTGCTGAACAAATATAAGATTTCATGCCAGATGAAGAAATATCATTTGTCAAGCTAAACTTTTTAAACACTTTTTCACAATTTTTTGATGCATCTTATGTATTCGATGACTATAAAGGAATTTGCCAAGAAAATGAAAGCCACAAAATTCCTCCGCCCTCGTGCATTTGCTTTTCTTTTTCTTCTGTCTCCTGAAGCTGTTGGAGGTGTTTGCTGACATGCTTTGCTTTCAGGGCACTTCTGGAGCAACGTGATATGAGAAGTGACTCAGCTAAGCAAACTTGAGTTTGTATGAACATCAGAAGCCCTTACAGTATGAAGCTGCAACTGGGAATTATGAAAAGAGGCATCGAAGGAGTCCAGTGTGTTATTTACATACATATTTCACTATATGATAGCTATGAAATACAATTTCCAGTTATGCTGAAAAACTGAAAAATTCCCTTCCCAAACCTTACTGCATCCCAACATCTTAGATTGTATACACTTTTAAGACATGAATAGATACCTCATGCACAGTTCTGGCAAAATATTCCCTTTTACTTTTTTCTTGCTGTGTTGAAAGGCAGCTTGTGTGAGCACCTGTGTTTCAGGGTGTTACCTGTGGGGGATTCTCTGCAACACTTGTGGAGCACACAGTGTCAGTCTGGCAGGTAAGGTAGGTATCAGGAAGTCAAGAGGTCTTGGCTTTTTTCCTGACTCTGCCACTTATGTCTGTAGTGAAAGAGCTTTTTTTTTTTTTTTTTTTTTTTTTTTTTTTTTTTTTTTTTTTTTTTTTTCCAAGTAATAAANTTTTTTTTTTGTCTGAGACAACTACTTAGAATTTCTGCATTTTATACTTGAAATCCAGTGTCACAAAAAATGGCTGCTATGTTACAGGAAGGAAGGAGCTCTGTTAAACGGTTGTACTGCTGCAGCATCAGTTGCTCCACTTCCCAGAGAGAATACTAATGGAGGTGGGAAGAAACAATACTCCTTCTCACTGCCATTTTTATTTAGATGATCTCTCTGTAAAGAAGAAGGGGTATAAGAGGCACAAGTTCACCCCCCCCGCCACCTTCATCCTTTCCTTTGTTTCAATCACACCAATTTTCTCTTGCCTCCATTTCCCCACCTATAAACTGCAGTAGGGAACAGAGTTTTCAAAGGAATAATTTTGGCCTAAATCCTTAAGGCTCATTGGGTACCAATTTTCTTGTGAAATAAGCCATTTATAACAGGAGTTGAGAGTTCAACTTAATCTGAAAGATAAAGCGTACCTTTTTTAACTTTCACATTCTTTGTGTCTATGTGCTTGAATACATCCATTTTGAAATTTCGAAATGTTTTTAATAGGGAAGAAGGCCCTTTAACTTCTGTAATTCTCCCCCCCTCCAAAAAAAAAAA
>WEKY01035080.1:32378-43336 GCA_013390045.1 Picathartes gymnocephalus
AAAAAAAAAAAGATATTTCCAGTGAAAAAGCCAAGTTTTCACTGTCGTGGACAAAAAAAAAGTTTAAAAGCAGACAAAGAACTGTTAAACCAGTTGTCATTTCCTAAAAAAACTGCTGGTTGATTTATATAATATTTTTACTATGTACATAAATACAAACTGATAATCAAATGCTTTGGTAAGAAAGGTGGATTTGTACACATACTTCATTTTTTTGTGCTGAACTTAGATTCGGACCTGCATCCTGCAGGGGTTTGCCAGATGCTTGACTTTGTTTTCAGTGGAACAATTCAGAGTGTATTATGTGAAGCATATACAACAGTCCAAGAGACTTGAGTTAGATGAGCCTTGCTAAAAGACCCAGAAATAATTTATATATACCTCTTTCCCCTGTAAAAGGACTTTCTAGTTATTGTGCCTATTAAAATGCTAAACTTTATGGACTTCAGGATTAAAAATACAATAATAATAAAATACAAAAATAGTCTATTTTTTAAATCTGTATTGTTACCAGAAATTTACTCCTTCAAAAATTGCCAAAAAAAAAAAGACCACTTCTGGGAAACTACACACACGAGCCTAGGGCCAAATCTTTTCTCTTGATATTTCCAACAACTGCTCTGTTTTGCTTCTTCTGTTTCCTTGTCAGAAGGATCCTGTTTAGCTTGTTTGGCTAAGGGTACTTGGATATTTGTTCATTGATGTCTCCTTACTTGCATTATCTTGAATTCTAATTAGAGTTTTTCAAGTCCTGTTACTGTACCCCCCAAACATAGCTACAACAGACTCTTCCATTTATGTAGAGCTGTTCAGAACCATGAAAGAGCTGTCATCTTACATTCTGGGATGAACCACACTGCCCAGCAGTTCTCCACTAGCTGCTTTCATTGGCAGTTTGAGTGATATTTTTCCTCCCCTCACAAATAACATGTGATTCAAAGTGCCTGGAAAAGTGTAAAGTCACTTGATGTTAGGAGAGATTCTGTAAATAGCACTGGGAGCAGTCCTCTAGGTGTTTGTAATTAATCAGGCACCAAACACTTGGCGCTTTTGGATGCACTTATAAAAAGTCTAAAAATGTAAACAGTTTTCTTTCCCTCCCCACAAAGTCTTAATGCACTAAAGATGTAAGTGAAGAAGTTAAAACTGCAAGTGATCAAATCAATTACACTTCAGATCAGACTGTAGCATGGCTTTTTGGTTCTCAACCAGATGGAACTAGACTTCTTGTGGTGGAGGTATTACTACTTTCTGTTTCAAAATGAACATAGGAATTTATAGTAAAAAAATGTCATTTAACAAAAAAATACATTAGAACACTTAGTGCAAAGAATCCTTGAGAGCTGATGTCACTAGAAGTTATCAGACACACACAAAAATCATCTTAGCCATTTCCTATTCTTCTGAGTTGAAAAAAGAACATAAATGAACAGGATATTCTCCTGTGCTGCAAGACAAAGAAGAAATCCTCCTTTTTAATATAGTAAATTCTTGGATTCAGAGTTTATGGATTCTTCTGGCTCTGCCTTTATTATAGGCTGAAGTTTTTGCATTAAGCAAGCTATGATGTAAAAACATACAAGAGACAAAGGACAGTGGTTTTTATCTTGATGCAATTAGTAATTGAGATAAGTCCGGATGAGGGCACAGGGTATCTGGAGGCAGAAAGCATTTTTTTTATTCTGTGGAGATAGGAGAGCTTGTTCAGAAAGCCTGTGTGCATTAGGAGGGGAGGTGACTGCTGTAATCAGGTGTAACAAAACCACCTTCCCAGGTGAAAAAAACCCACCATAACCAAATGTGATTTGTTTCTTTCTAATTCAGAGAAGTGCTTTGTAAAACCAAGTACTTTTATGGTTTAGTCTTTCCAATCAAATTATTTGTTTGATCTGGAGTCCAGATCCCTCTTGCTTTGAGTTAACTGTGACAAGCTTATGTAAAAGCTTTGAAAACCCCTTCAGTACTTGTACCTGCATATTTTAATAGGGCAAATTCCACCTGAAACCACCTTGAAGAGAATTATTCATGCTGGTGTGGATAAAAAGATTGTGTCTTAACTTCAGTGCTGAAAATGCTTATAATATGACACGTCTTGCTGTAAGGAGATGTCATGCTAGCAACACTGACAGGGTCCCGTAGCCTCACTGGAGCTCTTGGTCAGCAAATCCCATACATTACAATGACTTCAAGATTAAAGTTGTCACTGGAATGCTAATAGTGAGTAAGGAAGTGGAGTTTTTAAATGCTTCCTTTTCAACAGATGCAAAATGATCTAAAGATATTTTTCAAGTTACTAGAATAAAGAATGCACAGTCAAGCAAATGAACTCTTGCTAGTTTCCAATATAACATTCTTCCAAGAATTTGGGTAGCAGCTAAATACATCTAACTTTCCTAAGAAAAATCCCAGTACATAAAAAATAAGTGAAAGGAGGCTGGTGGTGTTTCAGGAATCAGAAAAGAAAAAGTGATGGTGTCTGTCTGCTCTGGAGGCATTTGAACTGGCACCCCCGGAGGTGCAGCCTTGGCCATGAGGCTGCAGGCTGTTTGTGAGACCTGCACCTCCCCTGCTGAAGCTGTTCAACAATTCAGAAAACAATTAAATCGAGACAAGGAGCCAAAAGTAGCCATCTACTCAGGAGGATGGGGGTGGGTGGTTGGCTTGGTTTTACCATCTCTCGGACTACTCCTGTATTTTTATCAGGTGTCTGCCTAGCTACCCAAAGACTCCTTGAGGACTAGAGCCCAGTTACCCTGTCCTTCCTTGTGTTCAGCCTGTCACATGAACCACTAGATGACAAATTTGTGTTCATTCTTGATCGTCTTCTCTGGTGTCATTAGAGCTTTGATTCTTTTACCCTAACTCTTACAGACACCTTTTTTTGTTTAATTAAACTGTCTATGTCTGCTGTGGTATTTTGTGCAACGCCTGGTCCTGTAGACATGTGAGATGAGCCGTTGCCAGGCTTGCTCCCTCAGGGTATTGGGGAAGAATTGCCAAGTTTGTGGATTCAGGCTGGGTTTAAGACTGAGAAAGATGTAGAGCTGTGCAGATTCACCGAGTCTCAAACAGTCCTAGGCATGTACAGAAGTTCAGGCACCTGAGGTATGTGATTACAAGAAAACATAGCTGAGTATAGCCTTTAGCTGCCTGAGGAATCAGGAAAGAGAGGCAAGGTTCGAGGAGCATGTGCTTGGACTGTCATATTTCATTGGACACAAGTCCAATTATGGGTACTTACGCCTTTACTGGAGCCAGCACTTTACTTCTTTGCAACTGTTCACCCCATCTTTTAATTGGAAATCATTCCCAGTTTTGTCCAGATCAAGAACCTCCAGATGCACAACAAAACAGACATAAAGTGGTTTTAACAAACAGCTGATATTTTAGGAGAGGTTTATGAAGGCCTTATCTTCAACTTTGTGGATGGTTCTTGCTCTTTTAAAGGCTTATAGGGTGCTGCTGAGAATGTAAAAACACAGCAGAAAATAGTATAGTTAGAAATTAGAAAATAGCCTCAAAAGCAGGAAACAATTAATGTATTTTGACTGAAAGAAATGTGTATCATTATGGTTCATATTGCTTGCCTGCTGGATACTTCACACTCAGGAGAGTCCCTGAAACAAGTCTTCCAAGACACCGTAACTTCAGAGCAGTAACCATCAGAAAGGCTGCAGCAAAGCTGGAGACACTGTGGGATTAGCAGGATGAAGCTGTAAAGAATCAGGAGCAGGACGTACTTTTCTGCTTTTTTAACTGTGCATGCATGTGTTCCCCACGCATGCACAGAGTCCTGCGTCAGCTCAGTCACAGGGTTTAGAAATTTAACTAATAGCCAGGGTCTATGCATACACTATGACAGCCATGCTTATCTGTTATAACAATAACTTTTAAAGAATTTACCTGAATTCTTTATTTTTTATTTAATCAGTGGTTTCTGCAGCATTAAAAATAGATTTCTTCAATTGCCATAACACAGCTTTCAAGCCCATAAATCTTACAGTCATTGCGCTACTCATTGGAATCAAAGTTTTGCAATTCTTTTAGTCACTGTTGGCAGTGTTGTTTAAAGAAAAAGGGAAAAAATAACCGGTGGTGAATTATGAGTGTTTCTCTGGATAGCCTAACATGCCCTTTCATGAGTCTGTTTTGTCCAGAGGACTTCAGGTCGTTGGAATATAGATATTGCACTGGAAGAACTGCTAGGGTTTGGGGTTTTTTTTGTTTCTCAAAATAAAGAATTAGTTAAAAGATGTCAAGACTGAATTTGGCATCAAAGCCACATGCACCTTCTGTGATCTAGCAAATATGTCCAGACCAAAAAATTCTTCTCACCTGTAATGGAGATCGTCAGTGGTTCCCAGGAAGGTAACAGTGTCATGTAGTGGTTAGGTTCAGAACAAAGATCTGGAGAAAAAGGAGTCAGTGTTTGTATATTTCATGGTCTCTAACTGAATGACACTGGTTAGGGAATGAAGGAAGGTTTGAGACTAGTAACAAGTAGCACATTTTTTTTCTGTGCTTCCTCCTTTGCCTCACTCAGTTTACCATGAAATTCAGCCACTGACTCCCACCACTGTTTTACTTGGAGAACAAAGTGAGAAACACAGTGATTAAATGACAATTGTGCATTGCATTAGGAACTGCATTCTGTGTGTTTTGGTAACAGGAACTACAGAAGAAAATGAAAAAGAGGTCATTCAGATCTGCCTAATCTTTAAAGTCTGAAGCCATTCTCAATTCCTCCCATCTCTACTTCTGCCCCACATACAAATAGAGACTTCATTAATAAAACAGGATTTTTTTTAAGCTCTTTTAGTTCCAATTGACAGCGCTACTGCCATGACAGTCAGATTTAATGTTTGTTATGCTCCCATGTGTTGAACACATGGTTAGCAGCTCTCCCAACCATCATGATTCTTGTAATCACAGCAAAGCAGTCAGCATCATAACTAAAGCAAACATGACAACTGAAACTACGTATTTCCTTCACATGGTAAACTAGGACAGTGAACTGGAGCTCAGTCCCATTCTTCACCTAACAGTAAAAGGCTTGAGCATGGTAGACCTAGACCATGAGCATACTTGGAAATGGTTTGACCTTTTCATTCTCTTGTATTTGAAAATCCTGGCTTAGTTCCCAGTCCTATGGTAGTCAGCCACGTTTGTGAGTGATAGGGACCTTCACGATGGCAATTCCACATCCTTTGCTTACATTTGTTTTTAGTTTTTATTTAGTTTGCATGTAAACAGGTCACTATCAGTAGCTGAGCCTTTCAAGGGAACTTTTTCTTTGCTCATGGTTGGAATCTGCCATTGACCCTAGGCATGATAAACTGGCAGACCTTTCAAGGGACAGAGTAATTCTTTATTTAAAAAGTACATTTCTTATTTGAGATAATTCCTGAATATGATTCTTTTTAAAGAGTATTGAAGGTAATTGCATGTCTTCAAACAAAACTGAATTTTTAAGTGTATGCATATGTATCCATATGGCAGTGGAGTCAACGTGTTCTGTTGGGCTTTTATTGTTGCTGTCTTTTCTTTAGGGCATGTTGGATTGCCATCCTGTTTGTATGAAGCATGGCAGAAATATAATTCAATCTAGTTGTCTGTTCCATTAGCCTGAAATGGTGGATTCAGGTGTCTCAAAATTGGAGATAATGTCCTCTCCCTGATAGCCTTGATAGCTTCTGACTTGGATGGAGAAGTACCTTAAATCCTACAGATAGTGACACTTGGCTAATAAAATAGTGAACATACTCATCTCCTTTGTGGATCATGTGGAACTGTCCTTTCCCTGGACATCTTAAATTTTTGTGGGGTTCTGGTAGCATCTTCTGAATCTCCCAACTTGGACCTTCTCTTTCCATAAATCTTTGAGTGTGTAACTTTGAAAAACTGTAAAGTTGTCTTCAAGGTCTTTGTCCTACAGATCCAGGCATTTCTGTTTGTGTGTCAAAAAAGAAAAGTGCATGAAAATTTTATCACATTACAAGTGATAGAGCATTACAGATGAGGTGAGAACTGGTTTAGTGAGCTTACCAGCAAAGAGGCCAGAAGATTCCAGGTTTGTTTTGGGTTGATGATGTTAAGGGCTTTTTCCAAAAAATTTAAATGTTCAGAAATTAGTTTTTTGTACACCATGAAAATAAAAACAAAGCCTTTTCAGCACTTCCATTGAGCTACTGTTTAGAAGCCTGATTTGAAGGCAAGTCTCCTGTTCATCATGAAAAAGCTACTTGTCTCCCTCTCCCAACCACTGACATTTGCAAACAAAGGGGCTTGAGTGTTACCCTGTCGACAGCGAAGTCAAAAATGTAATTGACTTGGTAGTCATCTTTCTGCCTGTGCTCTTGCTCAGTTTAACAGTTGAAGATAGGCTTAATCACATTTTGATAAAATAAGCTTTGGGTCAGCTTTACTTGCAATCCTGTAAGTGAGTCTCGGGACTCTGACATCAGAGCAGTAGTAGCCAGCTTCTTTGGATCACTCCTGAGTTGCTGTGTAGATAGCAGCATAGTTTTATTGCATTTGGTGAATGCAAATGTGCCAGTAATTAGAAGCACATCATTATTTCCCCTTCTTAGCAATTTACTAAGCATTTTTATATTACTTTCTTCTGTGGGTTAACATCTTTATATTCTTTGCTAATGAGTTTTATTATGTTTGAAAAAGTGTATTAGCGCGTGTGTGTGTATGCACATGCACCCCCAGAGTAAGTTTTGTGTCATAATTCAAATACTCTCATCAGTTACACAGCGCTTTTTTTAAACTAGAGTCATTAATATTTCTTTACCAGACAAAACCAGTGTTTCAGGGCAAAGCACTTTATTTTGTATAGCTTCCTTCAAGCAGATTGTGTCTCTAATGCGTTAGAGGTCATTAACAGACTTTCAAATTTTAAAATACTCTGAAAGGTTTTAATTTGATGAAAATTCTAAACAACAGTATCAATATACATGCTGCCTAATTTACATGCATCATAAATGTAAAAGGGCAATTACACCTGTGCAGCTTACTTACTTAGACATTCTCGTAAGTATTGGTTTGGTGAACTTTGACTGAGGGGGATAGTTGGTGTCTTTGTTCATTGATTCCGAAAGACCAGCACTGTGATGATTCTTTTTAAAAAACTACAGAACTACATATACATATTTGGACTGTTGTTGAAGCTGTAGGAGGGACAAGGATTTTTGCTTGTTTTTTCTTCTTTTTTTAAAATCAGTATGGGACTAGCCCAGTACAGAAAGACAGCTCTACTAAGAAACCTAAATTAGAATAATGAATCTCATTATCATGGTGCAATAGCCATATTTCATTAGAATTTCGCAATCGTACTGCTGAGTCTTCCTGGTGAAACAGTCAAGCTGCCTGATGAAGTCAGCAGACAGCTGCTCACTGCCACACACTTGACTTGTTCCAGCAGATAGTTCCTGTAAGACACATCACTGTTTTGTGCAGTGTAAAATTTTTTATTTTTTTCTTTGCTTGCATTTAAGGACAAAACCAGGTCTGAATTGTGGTATTTTTCCTTTGCCTGCACTGGGCAGATCTATCATGCACAGGAAGGCAGCTTTTCTGGCCCCACGCAGTCCGCAGACAGCCTGCCGGGTATCCCTCTTCTGGCCAGTTTGCAGTGCTAGATTTCACATCCCCACACAGGGCTGGAGTGACCTGGAGTGCTTCACACAATCACATGTGGGATTACTGATACTATTAAGCAAGCAATGCGTCTTTGCCCCTCCCTTTTCAAATCCCCTATTTATTGTACACACCTCCTTTTATTATGCACTGGTCCTTAATAAGAGCTTAAAAAATGAAATAAATTGCCATCTTGGTTGTTTCATTTTTGTGATTCAAATGGATTTTACTAGACCTATGAGGACAGAGTGTAGCTCAGATTACTTTACATAATCGATTTATCAGTAGAACAGTCAAAGATCTGAAGAAACACCAGTTTCTTAGGAATGGCAATCTGGGCTCCAACCACCTGGGAGCCTCGTAGCTACACCAGTGGCTGCCAGCAGGCTTGGATGGAAGGAATGACCATTTCACACACTCTGGGCCACTGGGCACCAGTAGGTTTTAATGTCAGATTTATGCCATGATATATATTGACTCTTTGTTGGTTTTGGAGCAATCTTTGTAACTCCGCAGCTTTCAGTACCTGTGTGAAGACTAAGCAGGAGTGCAGAGAAAAAGAGAAGCTTAAGATGCAGAGAATACGAGTTCTGTCACATGAACAGTTAGATTGCTCCCATCCTGCTCCAGCCACTGGAGGCCAAGGGAGCTCTGTGATTCATGGAAATTCCTCATTTTTGTCTATGTATGTGTGAATATAAACCCCACTTCATGACATACTTGTCAGTTTCTCTTCAAAATTTTTTCAAAAAAGGAAATATGATGAAAGACATGATAATCTGTTCCAAAATGTTACAGAATTTTGTAGTCTACCTATAAATGGCATGAGAGGGCCAATTCTTTACATACATAATTTATTACAAATTACTAAATGGTGGGACAAAAAAAGCGAATGCCATTGACACTCATATTTGTGCCATTCTGTTAACTTTAATTTTACATAGGTTTCTTATCTTGTTTTTTTTCCGTTTTTCTAAGAGGTCATCATTATTTTACTGTGTCTTTCTATAGGATGGGAAAGGAAACTACTTTTTTTTTCCAGAGAGCTGTAATATTAGCTCTAAGCTTATGCTGTTTTCCGTAATTTCAATGTTCCATTCACATGGCTTGAAATATTCAGGTGTGTTCTCATCTTTCAGAAAGGGAGAACCCTGGAATATAAAGTTCTTCAATCTCCTAGAGGCAAGAAGGCAATTTAAGCTTCCCAGAATAACTTAAAGAGCAATGATAGCTACTAGTGTTGTTAGAGTAGCATATTTTTTCAGAAGATCAACTGTAATGACCTTCATAGCCTGGATTTAGATTCAGAGGTTGTTGATACAACCATATTAACACAGAAAAATGTCTCCATCTTTACTTATAATTTAAAAACACTATAATGCACAAATGCTGCAGTTACTAAGACAAAGAACAGCAAGGGAGATTAATTTTCACATAACAGTTCCATTGATAAAGAAGGAAGATGTTCAAGTGTTCAAGAAAGTTGGGGGCATGGAATGATTAAAACTAACAGAAAAATATTCCAGTGAATAGAGTCAAAAAGCAGTTCTTTAATTTTTAAATTTGCACAGCAATAACAGAGACAAATGAGCCTCTGAAATATTTTGGAAAATGTCACTTTGCAAATCTTGTAGATTGCTTAAATGTTTATTAAAATGGACCAAAAGCCAAAATTCTCTGCATAAAATAAATACTTTGTCTTTGCTAAGTAACAATATTTGTGAACAAAACATAAAACTGTAATTTTCATGTGTCAAACACAGTAACATTTAAGACTAAATGTTGGAATCAGACTTGGCTTTTTTTTTCATCTTCTTATTTACAAGCTTCTCATTAAGACCATTTACCTCACATTAGCTATCAAAATGACTAACATTTTTAAAGTTTGCTCCATGACTAAAATAAAAACAACAGAAATGTCCTTTTACCGTAACTTAACAAAAAGCAGAACCATACTTTTATCATCTAGGAGAACATACTGTTACAAATACAGCTGTTTTTCATCTACAATTATATAAATAATAAGCATGCTGCCATTCACAAGGATTTTAATAGATGATTATATACAAGCAATATGATCTAGAAGAGGATGGCATGAGTTTTCATTTTTCATTTTATTGTACTTATTTAGGACCTTTGTCTTCATCTGAAAATTGCGGAACAGACTTCTTTGCTACAACATTATCCAGTCGCTGTCCTTGCAGATAGGGGTTCACACTCTGAAAAAGTTTAAAATTATTTAAACTTACTAGGAGCAGGGAAACAGATAAAAGGTAACTAGGATTAGTGAACATATTTACGTGTTTCTTATCTGTCAGATATTTGCACACTTGGAAAAAAATTGCTTCCACGGATTAAATCTAAAAGTAAATCAGTGTTTTGTTTCAAATTTTTTTTTTTTTGTGCAAGAAATTAATTCAATCCACTGAAAGGAATGCAAGTGAAGGAGGACTATCAGGTATATAGAATGATCTGAATTAAACACTGCCTTTTTGCTCCACTCCTTCCTTCCTCAGCTCAGCAGAGAAGCAGCAGCAGTTCTATCTCCCTAATTCTTGAGGCAGGACAGAACTTGTTAGAGCAGTACAGGTAAGCTTTAGTTTAAATCACTACCCCCTGATGGACATTGTGCTGGGACACACATTAGAGACCACAATGCCATTTTGGCCAAAGCCTTTCCTTCAGCCTGTCTCCTCTCCAGGAAACCCCTCCTTGCTTCCTCTCTGGATGCTGAGGTAAAAAACTGCTGGCAAAGAAGCAGAGCCAAACAAGGTTTTGGCATAGAAAATGGCTCTCATACCCCTGCCAGAACAAGGGAATGCTGGAAAGAAGATTTCTGGAGAGGGTTGAACTCCACTTTACACCATGCAAGCAGCACAGTGTGAGGCTGAAGGTGAACAGATCTTGTCTCAAAGCTGTTTGGAGATCGTAGATGGAGTAACATAGCCTATGCTTGAATTTTTTCTATTCCAACGGAATAAAATGTATTTACTGTATTTGCAAGTGGCAAGTAGTTTAGTGGAGCTTCAGTATTAAGTATAATTTACACCTGCTTTCTGGCCTGTTACACTGTCAGTGTAAGCAAAATTCAAGTATATACTGTCTCCTTCACACAGATACAGACAAAAATTCTAGTGTGAAGATTTTTGATGCTAAAAAAAATAGTTTGCCTGAGGGCAAACTTCTGAGCAATGCAAATTTTCCAGAATCTTGTCAGGCTGACTGTGTCACAAAAATCACTTTTCTTGAGATATTTCTGTGCTTCTTTCACCAAAAGTTAAGAATTAACCAAAAAAAAAAAAAAAAAAAAAAAA
>WEKY01035080.1:43345-80185 GCA_013390045.1 Picathartes gymnocephalus
ATGTTTTGTGTTTTTTCACAAAAAAAAAAAAAAAAACAAAAAAAAAAAAAAAAAAAAAAAAAAAGAGCATTCAGAATGGGCATGAAATACTTATTTTCAACTATCCCAAGTATTTGTCAAAACATTTGGGGTTTATCTGTCTTCAAGTTTAAGCCCTTGGGTTTTGGGTTTCTGCAGATTTGTGGATGCTATCATTAACACTTAGTCATAGCACAGAGCAGCCCTTTTGCTTACTTTTGTTGGGTTTTGGGTGTTTTGCCTGCTGCAAGTGAAAACATAAAAATATTAAGAACCAGAAATGTATGTGGAAAAATCTTTGAAAATAAACTAACTCCAATGCTTTAAATTGTTAGAAATAAGACATATGTAAATGATTTGTTTGTGTTTGTTTAAAGAAGTTCTGTTTAATGTTAATTTAGTGAAATTCAACTGTTGCATAAACTTCTAGGAATTATTTGAAGATTCCTAGGAAGATTAATTGATCTTTTTTTTGGAATGGTACTTGCTTGCTACTTTTTGAAATAAAGTAGAAGAGAATGAGACTACATAAAATTTTGATTCCTTCTTAACCAACAAAAGAGAACACAAAATATAATGCAAAATACTTTGGCTGATTTGACTAAAATATGTTTAATCCTATGCAGCTGTGCAGAATTCAAAGTAATGCAAGTTCCCAAACACCTTTGTACCCAGTTCTGAGCCCACGTCAACTTAGTGACCACAGAAGTGGTCCTGACACTTCTGGACAGGTCTGTCTGCAAGCACAGAATTTTAAAAAGGGGGAGAATTGCTAATGAAAATTAGATGTCACTGTAAACCTCCTTGTCTTACAGTGCGAGTGCTGCAGAGAAACTCACACAGCAGCAAGTGGTGAATACATCTCTTTGCCATACACACTGATTATGTGTATGCATGCTTGCACGTGTGCTTATAGAAGTACTTATAAATATATGAATATACACACATGCTTAAACTATCTGGTTTTCTAGGCTCCAGTAGTGCCTCTGGGACTGTTTTACTATAGCCCTGTATAGACACAACAGGGTTACTGTGTACATTGTTACACAGGGCTTGTTTTAACCTCAGATGGGGACATTCAGATCCAAAAGACCAATCTGTTGCCAGATCCCAAAATTATGTGCAGAAAGGCATGGAGGAGTGGCAGGGAGCACAAACGGCAGTAGGGGAATCCAGTGGACTTTTGGATTTCTAGAAAAACACACTCTCCTGCTGACAGTTCTAGGTTACCTTTCTGCTGATAAAGGGGAAATTTGGAATTGCTCATTAAAGCATTAGTAATCATTACAATATTACTCTAAAATAATTTAAATTCGAATGGATTTAGCATTAAGTGACATGTCGGTGCTAGAAAAAGAAGTCTGCTGTAAAGCAATTCACCTTCAAAGTTCTGGGCTACCCCTGGCCATGTAACTGTCAAGTGTCTCCAGCTAGTACTTCTTTTGCATCCAGTTATGTCAGTCAGCTCACAGAAAGAAAATGTTCTTTTTTTCTTTTTTTTTTTCCCCCCCTCACATATATGTTGCATGAATTCCACTTTAACATGCTGTTCTAGCTATTAATAAATATTCTGCTGAACTATTTCCAGAACAAATTCTACTTACTTAAAAATTAAAGTCAGGTCCCTACCCTTTTTTCCTTTTCAACTAAAAAACTCAAAACTCAAATGTAAGCACAAGGCAGATACTATGCTCAGGTGAGATCATTAACTTATGGTTGAAGTGTCAACTGCCAGTGATGTCTGAATCAAGAAGAAATCAACTCATCTTCTCCCTTTCTAGCAAAGACTTAAAGTTTGAGAGTTAATAAATAAATCATCTTCACTTATGTTTGTTATTTTAAATTACATTTACTTCATTTACAATACAAACTGTCATATTTTGAAAAGCTACTTTCTGGCAGAGAGCTGAACTTTTCCTTTTTGTAAAAATAATACACCAGCAGCAAAACAAAATATGTCAACTCTGCCTGAAAGTGATTTTTTTTTTTAATAAAAGAAAGGCTGACACTACCAAAAAAAAGAGAGTAGTGAGGCAGACTGTGCAGAATCTCTCTATGTGGGTTGCCTTCCTCGTTAGAGGAGAAGAACAATGAGAACCCTTTCATCTTTCCCTTTTAAACAAGTGGGAGACAGAGATACGAGTTCCATCTGAAGTAGATCAGATAAAGAACCACCTCTAGTGTTATTTACACCCAAAAATATATTTACACGCATAGATAGTGGTAATTAAATTTACTAATATTTTTTGTAGGAAATTTCAAATCCTGTTTTAGAGAAATTTAAATAATTTTAAATGGTTTTAAGCAAATGGGATCAATTTTAAAACATAGATAATGACGTTTTATAGTGTTCTACATTTAAGTACATCTTCTGAAAGTAAGAGGCTATTTAGAGAAATAAATCTTGTAGCCCGTGTTCAGTCCTGAAGTCAGCTGTAGTAGTTTATCACAGAGAGTCCCCGACTTAACACATAATCTAAAGTATAATACGAATGCATAAGACTACCTCTTCATTTCAACAATTTGGTTTTAATTCTTATTAGGTCTCTAAATTATATAGGGGCTATAAAATACTCCAATAATTACCCTCTTTCTTCTTTTTGGACCACCATTGATTTTCTCAAGGAGTAAACTCTTGGTCTGGAAGGGAAAAAAAAAACCAACACAGCCATCAAATCCATTACACTCTTCTTTTAAAATATTGCTTTTGCAATTAAATATTAGCAACTCTAGAGGAGTGTGTAGTTTTATGGGAGAAATAAACCACAAATAAATATTTGTATATTCCTGCTAACATTTGCAGTTCTTCAGGAGCAGTCACAGCCTCATCAACAATTTAAAAGCCAGTAATTTTCCACTATTTTATCCCCCATGTTCAGGCAGTAAGTGCTTCAAGTACATGCTGTATAGTCTGTATGTTCCCCACCATGTGATATATGGTATAAATACATATACAGTTTTCTTTTTTTTTTTTTTTTTTTAAGAAGAGGCAGAAGAAAAAAATAAGAATGTGAGGGAGAGAAAGCAGGAGTCATGCCTCTGGTATATCTTTCTATACATTTGAGGTAACACAAGAACAGGAGCAAAAAATATTTACTTTACAAGGGATTTTCTAATTCCTTTTAAAAACAGAAATAGGCGTCATTCCTACTGTTTTGTTGTCTTTGCTTATTCCCTTCCAGATATCAACACTTCCCAGTGCAAAGCTCTGCTGAAAGGAGTTCAGTGCCAACTCTTCCTTTGTTTAAGTAGTGTCCTCAATAAAGTTTCTAAAAACCATTTGGTCTATAACATTTTTAATGGCAAACCTTTTAAAAACTGCCAGAAACATCTTGGCAGAAGAGAAAGTTATGATGATGAGAAAAGAAAAAAGAAAAAAAAACCAACACAAAAAAACCCCTCTGACCATAATTTACATAAGTGTGTCCACATATTGTTGTATTTCTTATAAGTAGTGAATTCTAATAAAATCTGGAATAACACACACATGTTCAACACATTTCGTTTCAGTTCTGTGTTATGAAGAAAACCAAAACCAAACCCTAACCTGAAAATGGAAGGAGAGGAAAATTACATGTATAAAAGCAGATGACTATATAAACAAAGCCATTAATTCTGCTATAAACAACTGACCTAACATTGATTATATAAATAGAAAGTGTAATTCTAGCACGAGACAAATTCACCGAACACTTCTAACTCTCTCTGCAGCCTTGATATGAGAAAAAACAAACATTTGCAAGTGTTACAATGAAATCTGCCAAAATTGTCTGTTTTGTACTTCTTGTGTTCATTAAACCTCAAATTTACAAGGCCTATCTCTTGTCCAACCTCAGTTATTTTGTCTGAGCTGTTCCAAGAGGGAACAGAGATGAAGTTGGCCAAGGGGTACATTCTTGGCTAGTCATTTATGCGAGCTCACTTCAGGAAAATTTAAACTTAACATTTTAAAGGAACTCAAAGATGCATGAACTATTCTTAGGAAACAAAGCACCACCAAAGCCTCTCTTTGTAAAATATTTGACCTTATACTTTCATGAGAGGAAAAAGGGGGTTTCTGAAATAAAAATAATTTCATGGACTACTGGAGCTAGCATTTCTGTGATTCTGAAAAATTCTTTACAGTTGAACTGTTCCTGCTCAAGGAAATCATATTTTATTTAGTCTGTTTGGGAACGTTTAAGATCCTAAGTACTACTGTAGCATTATGTGGAATACAAAGCAAATATGGTTATAGAGCATGAGCTAAGAACATACTTGTATGATCATAATCCTGAAAATATGTTCCACTGCGTAATGGCCTGACCTCATCAGCCACCAAAATCTGCCCATGAAGTGTTCATCCTTCACTGAGAGGTTGTTAGGAATGAAGGCACAGAGCTTCTTCAGTTAAAGATACACCTCATGTAGAGAGAGACATGCTGCATGTGATTTGCTACTTTTCCCTCACTCCTGGAGCTTCCTTTGCATCCTCTTGGCTACTTGGATTAGAGTATTACAGGTTGGGATTTGGGTGGAAAAAAAATCCATTTTTATTTTGTTCTTCAACCAACAAAATTTATAAGTGGTTTTTAGATTTGATTGTAAATTGCATATTGTAAATTATCTTTGTGCAAATCTTTCCGGATGCCAACAACACTTCTTCAAACCATCTAAAGAGCCAATTTGCGGAATGCAAGAAAGGCACACTCAGAAAAATGGCTGAGTCCTACAAGGAAAAGTCTGAACTGGTGAAAAAACCCTGAAATCTTAGAAGCTATGGTTGTACACAAGGACAGAAAACTCCAAAAGTCACTCATCTTACTATTTCCACTCTCCCCTCTATGTTTTCCACATATGAGGAGAGGGGAGGAGAGTATAAGCCGTGGGTCTCACTCTATAAACAGAGTCTGTTCCTGAGACTTCTTACAGGTCAGCATATTGACATATGGGGAGTTGTCCCAAAGACGAAAAATTCTTCCCCTTTCTTCCCACTCCTAACCCAGTATATATTTATTATGATTTATATATTTGTATCAGCAGATGTATTAGCAGTATTTACACATAATATTTGGCATCTACATAAACATACACTTTGCTGCATGAGACAGCTTCTAGACTTGCTTGACCCTTATAAAATGTGTTATTCACAGGATTCTGCAGAGGTCCCACAGCTTTGCAAGCATGATGGTCTGTCACCAAAACAAACCAATCAACCCATTTCTGTCCCAGTAGGACAAACAAGTCCTTTTTTTCTGACCTGCTAATGTAATTTGGATTTTTCTGTAGTTACACTAAGGAATACATGTTGGCTCCTGGAAAGGACAAGTCACTGGGAACTGTAACACTTCCTCAACCCTGCAGTGGTAGGAAACAGCTGGGAAGAAGCTTCCCCAAGAGCTGGGAGCACATGCCAGCCTCCATGGGTTCAGGAGACGCTGGCTGCAAGGGCTGCAGCTGATGGTGACAGCCTGGTGCCCACACAGCTCGCAGGAGCTGGTGGAAACACAGTCTGTAAGCACACAGCAGTCACAGGCCCTGGGCATCTGGCCCTAGGCTCTTCAACAGGAGAAGCAGGAACAAACTGTTGCGGGCAGAGGGAATTCTAGGTGCTGGGGGCAGTGGGAGGGTGAGGATGCACACAATTACCCACTGGGCAGCTCACAGCCAGCAGTGTTGGTCGTTTACAACTCGATGCAGACAAAGATCTGATCTGCTTCAGCTCTCCTTTATAAGCTCTCAAACAGCTAATTTTTACAGCGCTTACCTGATTTTTCAGAGAATTTAAAAAAATGCAGCCACAAAAAGATACCACTGTATTTATATTTTTACCAGGTGGTAATATGGAGATGCAATTAGGAGATGATTAGGGCTGTTTTCCTGGATCTGAGCGGAACATTTGCTCATGCACATGACCAGATGTTTCATCTCTAATTAAAAAGGTCTGGAGTTGGCTAAGCTGCCGCTAGATATGATTACTGTTTAATACCTAAAAGTGTTTTAATCCATACATGTGCAGCGTTTTCTCCTGAATTAGTAGTAATGGATGGAGATACAAAAAAATCAGGATTCACTAATGATTTACTATCATTTATTAAGAATGTATGTTGCTGATGACAATACAGTATGTATGCTTGATCCTGAAATATTGCTATAGGCCGAAGATTTACAGAAGTGCTTTTTTAGCTTCAGAATGGTATTATGAAAGTAAAGTACTTATGAATAATAAGAAAACCAACAGCTTTTTCCGGCATAAGTAAGAAAGTTCACCATCTGGTGTTTTTTAAATGAAAACCTTTGATGGTAATTAATTAGAATGCAGTAAGTTTCCAAAATTTGGATTTTTGGCATGATTCTCTCCAGAACTTTAGCACTCGCATAAGTAATTAAGACTATAAATCTTACATTGGTTTGATTATGCAGATGAATCATTGTCTCAAAATTACAGCAGGAGAAGAGACTGCCAAACATGTCCATTTATCGATACATGCTTACAGAGCATTGGTTTAGTGCAATCTTAAGTGAAGTATTATAACAATGTAAAATGAGAATTCATTATTTGCTCTACAAGCATAAATTATGATCATTGTTATTGTTTTCCTGGCGCCTGAAAATGGATTTGGGATTGGACATTTTAACTGATGTAATCCAAGATTAAGTGGCAGAGCTTTCTTTGGAGCCTCTAGCCTGCAGAAATAGTCTAGCTGCAGTTATTAAAGTCCTTGTATGCTCAGAGCAAGATTTTTGGCCTTAGTGTAGCTCACTGTGTTTGTTGTATGTGATGTGTCAAATAGGTTTTCAATATAATACACTGCATAACCTGAGTAGAGGAAGAAGCAGCATCAAGTCCTCCAAAATCCTTAAGGCAGAGAGGATTCCTTAAAGCAAGTTGTCTGATTGTAGATTTTTTTTTAAGGTATTTTAAGCTGCTGCACTCTTTTTGTTTCTGTTTTTTATATAAGTAGCTGAACAGTGAATAGTCACTGAACCTGGATATTCTTCCAGATTAGGGCCATCTTATGTTTTGAAGTCTTGTCTCAAGATCTGCACTAATTTTGGCTACATGTTCACTGTAGTTTGAAATGTGGTTTTTTGCACTTATCAAGCACATACATAGCTGTCATGCTTTGGGACAGGTAATAGAACAGGGATCTCTACTTTCTATTTTTTTTCTGGGGTGTTTATCAATCACAAGCACTATTTATATTTTTCAGGGTATGTTCACCTTTTTTGAGAAGTTTCCCTTAGGGTGATAATTTCTCCAGCATTAAGGACAATATTGTCCCCGTGGTTTCATAGCATCCCACACAGCAGACAATACCCAATTTCATGTGCAACAAAAATAAGCAAGATGCATGTACTCACCCACTTGCCCCTGTTGGGATAGTCATGCTCTGGATCAAAAAGGTGCTGGTGCAGTTGGTATTCCCTGCTGAACTCTGCTGTGTCTGGTGTGTTTTCTAGACACCCATCATCAACTGCAAAAGAAAGCACTGAGTGCTTAGTAGCTTTGAAACACACAGTATGTGCCTCATTAGCCAGCAAACTTCTTAAACGCAGTCATGCAATTAAAAAAAACATGAAGAACTGGATGGCTAGAAAATACCAGG
The DNA here is from genome assembly GCA_013390045.1 of Picathartes gymnocephalus. Taxonomy (NCBI): domain Eukaryota; kingdom Metazoa; phylum Chordata; class Aves; order Passeriformes; family Picathartidae; genus Picathartes; species Picathartes gymnocephalus. The sequence continues at coordinate 50,953 of WEKY01035080.1, forward strand.
TTTTTTTTCTTTTGAAACAAAATTTGTCAGAATATATTTATTTTCAAAAAAACCCAAACCCTCATAACTTAATGAAACTTCAAAACTGAAGGAATTTATTTTCCAAGCTCTTTCCCCCCTTTATATTTTTCTTTTAATTATTGCACTTGATTTTACCTAGAACTGCATCCTGTTCTGATTCAGAAGGGATATTCTTTTCTTTTTTAAATGCTCATGGGTAGTTTTAGAAATTGGTAAGGCAATACTTTTGAAGGTCTTGGTAAAACAGTGCTGTGAGCAAAGACAGAAGTTCTTTCACTGACTTGCTCTTCCTGGAGCTTCATTTCTGGTTTGCTACTTTGTTCAAATTGGCTGAAAATCATTTCTGCACTGTAAGAGCTCATAAAAATGCTATGTAGCAGAAGTTTTATGATGAAGACATTTCTGTAGATTGGTAACTAATCTGATTGGTCCAGAAATCTCCTTTAACCATAATGGATGGTTTTGTAGACAGTGTCACATCAAGATAATAAATATCCTTTTAAAAACCAACTTACAGTCTTTTTACCAAAATAAGTAATCTTTAGCTTAAACAAAGTTTCACCAACTTGAGGCCAGAGTAGGTTTTTGCTCTTGGAGCTCCCACTGCTTTGCCAGCATGGGGAGCTTGCAGTCCAAGTTCCTCTCAGACATACCCTACCAGCCAGGGCATGATGCTGGGCATTCAAACAGCTGCATCTGCCAGAACACAGGCACTCCAGAGCACACACCTGTGGGCTTTCCCTTCTGCCCTTGTGTGCCATCACGTAAAAAGATTTGCAGATGGATTATCTTTTTCCCTTAGATGTGGGAAACAGTAAAGACTTGACTTGAAACTGAGTTGATTGAATGACCTGAGGAGGTTATTCTGAATTCAAAAGATCCAGCTTTCTCTCTTTTCTCACTGGGATGGGAAGAAAATAAAATTGCCAATTGAAAATGGGGAGAACTCTTCATACTGGCTAAGTAACTCAGAAACTACTGAAACAGTTAAAAATTATTTCAGTCTCAGCAGGGACAAGCTTGTATCAAGAGAGACACAGGTGACAACAGAAGTGTGGTAGACCTCAGAGCATTTGTGTCATTTGGCAGAAGACACAAAGGGCAGCTGGACACATGGGTGTCCTCTATGACTGCTAATCCAAAAGTCTTCAACTCAAGTGCTCCAGGCTTACGTATTCCTGCTGTGGAATGTGCATATGTAGACAGTGACTGGAAAAATTGTTTTCCATTAAGCAAATCCACAGACCTGATTGAGGAAGGCCTCTGGTAATTTGTATGCATAATACAGTCACCACTTGAATTTCCATTTAAGGCTCTGAAAAACATTTTACTCTAATCCTAGTAGATACTATCTTCACTTACAGCATACCTATGACAGAGTCATTTATCTGTGCAGGCAGCATTTCCCTGCAAATTCTCCCTGTGTTCAGATCTGACTGTATTAGCTTAGCTAACAACTTTTATTTCACCTAAGAAAGAAAAATTGAAGAGATTTTCAAAGGCATTTCCCTGGATGCCATGTTTTTAATTTATTTATCTAATCACAAACAGAAGTCTAATGGGCAAACACAGAAGATAGAAAGTCCGTGTGTGTGCTTGTGTGTGAGAAAATCTAAACCCATCATTTGCAATTTGTCAGGAAACAGCTATAGTGAACAAATTGGAAAATGAGGTATTATTTAAGAAGAAATGAAGACCTCATCACCAAATGGTAGTATTGGTACTGTACTGTAATAGAAAACAGTAAAGGAGGACTATTTGAAATTTTGTCAAATTTTTGAATGAAATGCAAAAACACTTCACGGAACTTTTCATAACAAATACTATTTTTTGATGAATTCTAAACTAGTTAGAACATTTTAAAATAAGAATACAGACAACTGTTCTGCATTATCCAAATAACATAAAAGAAGACTAAACAGAAAACATTTTGAAAGGATCTCTTAGCTCACAAATAAAAAATGAGAGAAAAATAGAGTGCTCATTCCCAGTTCCAGTTCCCAAGGCAGCCAATAGATGTTTTACTACTGCTTTCAGTACTGGAAGTCACTCCTTGGCTCAAATAAGAGGAAAAAGATCTATTCTCTCAGGGTATGTGTATACCATGCACATGCAGGGCTGCTTTAGTGACCCTTCAGCCCCGCAGGGCTCGGTACCTGCTGAGGCTGAGGGACTCCCTGCGTGTCCTGGGCACCGCTCTCGCTCTCCAAGGCTGCGCTGCCCCTCTGCCAGAGCGAGCCTGCATGCAATGCCTCGGGGCACATCCATGTAGCTCTCCATTTCTTGGCACAGATACACCCTCAGTGAGCTATAAAGACGCATGGATTGGAGCCAAGGTGTCTTAAATATTGACTCATGGTCTGGGTTGGAGATCAGGACAGACAGTTTCATTCCTCTTGGCACAATGAAAGTCTCTAAAATAAGGGTAAATCTCATCTGTACAGAATAAATTTTTTCAGGGACCAGCTTAAAAATGAACTCCCTCGGGAACATGATGCTCTCATAAATCTCACTATCTTCTGCTCTAAGGTCAAGATGATTTCTTCCATGTGACCTTCTCAGCATCATATAGCAATAGAGAAGGTGCACATATTAACAACAACAACAACAAAGGCTCATCTGAAACACTAAACCACCCAGTTTCTCAACAGTTCTTCTCCTGGACTGAAGAATGAAAAAAACCCTCATTTCTGATCACAGGTTGTAAGTGCTTACAGATAGAAAGATGTACAGTGAAGACAGAGGTAAAAAGGCTACAGCTGAATTACCTGTTTTTCCAATAGGGCAGGGATTTGGAGGGTCAGGATATCCTTGATCTTCACTGAAATCCTTTGGTACGTTGTCTCCTGTCAGCTCAGCCACGATATTTGGGATATTGCCATAAGGACCCAAGTGCTGGAGACCCTCATGTGCACCACCTAGCAAAGACAATTTATGCACAGTCTTTTTACAAGATTAAAAGTGAAAGTACTTTAGCTGGTGCAAGTAATCTAGACTTCAATTTAAGATATAATCTCTCTCTATATATATATATATGTATATAATTGTTTTAGAGACAAATCCAAGTTTAGATTTCAAGCATCTCTTTTAGAAACATAACCATGTGACCTAAATCCAATAGTTTAGATAACTGAAAAAATGAAACTAGGAAACAAAATCAGCCACGTATTTTTAGTCTTAGGGTTGTTTTTTTCCTTAACTATGAAAGTTTTAGGCAAGAAAATGCAAAGAGAAAGAAACATGAGACAATAATGAAACCTGATACATTTAAAGCACAATCATCTTCAGTCACTGATAACAGTGTAAGTATACTGTTCATTGTAGCAACTAACAATAGAAGATATGGCAAGACAGCATCATGGCAGGAAGACAAAGTTAATGACACTGTGGAAAGAAATTCTACCTGCACAGCCTAGAAACGCGTTAATAAATTAAGTCCCAAGGGACTTAAGGTATTAAGGTCCTGGGGGGCCCGGGGTATTCTAGCAAATTCGGTTGTGTACACCTAGGAAAATTATTTTTTAACGAAACCAATTCTTAAATATAAATTTGCATTTCCTGATGAAAAGTGGTGAAGAGTCCCTGTTGTTGATGGGGATTCTTGTTCACATATACCTCCACAGTAGTCAACGTGTTACAAAACATCCCAGTCAGTGACTTCATACCTTTCCATACAAGATTACCTTTGTCCTGTGGGACCCAGAGCACCATCACTACAGGGTTAAGCAGCAGTGTGCAGCAGGTTTTGTAATGCAGTGGCAGAGGACACAGTGATGGGCCTGCTGTTCTTGGGCAACTGCACCCAAAACTGGTGTGCTGTGGCCTTCTCCCACATGCCTCAACTGGGTGCCTTGCCTTTGACAAGTAGGGTCTTCCACTGAAGAATTGGGAACCAAGTTCAGGCCACTCTCTCTGTGCCTCTCTACAAATAATTATCTGTCCCAGATCTTTTCTGCATGCCTTACTGGCCAAATGCATCCACAGGCTAAACCCCAGCTGCTTGTGGAGCTTTTTAAATACTATTGTACACTATTCTTTTGAATTTCAGACAAATAAAAAGTTAGTTTCAAGCATGTTCTTTTCCCCGACAAAGAAAGCCACCACACACACTGCAGCAACTGAGATGGTTGTGTGACAGCAAAGCAATATTTTTTTAAACCCTATATAATAAGGTGTAACAACATACAGTCAACATATAAATTCTAACAATGAATTGAGAGGAAAAGGAATTTGAACAATTGGAAAATATGAGTTAAAGAGTGAACTGCTTGGGTAAATAGCAAAATCACCATATTATCACTAAAAAGTCTTATTTTAAATTTATGTATTTTTCATAGATCCAGAAGATGTGAATAAAGCCTCTGAACATGAAAGTTGCTCCAAAGGAATAATTGAAGTACTCTTGTCCCAAATTAAAAATAAACATTACCAGCCTAAATCATCTTTCATACAGCCAAACATCGTAAGCTAACATAATCACTTGCAAAAATTGCTAACAGAAGGCACTCAAATACAAAATTCAAATTTTGTATTCATTTCTACATTTAGAAGTGGCAGTTGAGGCAAATTTTGCAAATTAATTTTGCAAATGATCAGATGGATGTTGGCATTACAGTACCAGAAGCAAGTTAGTCTACAAGCACATATATTTCCATTTTATTTGCACGATGGACTAAAATCTAATCGATGTGCTAATTTTCCCCCTCAAGTACAAGTCCCTAATTCTTTAATACAGTGTTGCAGAAAAGTTTTACAGATACGTACCAAACATAAAACTATCCCTATAAAAAAATTACATCTCTGTTCTGTAGCAGCGTGGCTCGGCACTGCTACCTTCCCACAAGCGTGTCCACGGGTGAGGACGCCCCAGTCGGGCAGAGGGTGCGCGCAACTCGCACACGCGGCTGGGTGTTATAATAAAGGCGACGGAGGCAGGAGGGGCTCCTGGATGAAAGTCCAGCGGGGTTTATGGGGACCACGCACTGAATGTACCACAGAGAACCACGTGGAATGGAGAGTCCAGGGTTATGCACGGGTACAGAGGGGGCGGAGCCAAGCGGCAGGGACCAGTGAACAGAGAGGGCAGGCGGGGAGACAGACACATTCCCCAACGCGGAGAGTGGCCAGGGGAGACGAACAGGGGGGCAAACCAATGAGGGGACAGAGAACGGGGAGCTTACTAGAACATAACCTCACCTGGCAGACTGGGGGGCGAGCCGGCCAACGGGCCGACTGCCAATGGGGTTATGGGATACAGACCATGGCCGTACAAGGCAAACGGGGAGGGGAGTGGAACTGGGGTAATTGCCACCTGTGACAGGGGTCTGCATAAATCAGTAGGAGAGGCCAATAACTAGGGGAAACTCTTCCAGGGCATGCACACTCTTATATAGGGGTTTTGCTTGTAGCTGACCATAAGACCTGGCACTAAAACCAGAACCGCATTATACCCAATCTGAACTTTATTATACATTTACAGTCCATAGTCCACACAAAGATAACTCTCATAACACAATCATGTTGTGGTGAGGAGGTTTAAAAAAATGTATAACATACATTAAATCTAATGTAATTTAGTGTAATGTCTAATGTGCAGCATAAAATACTTCTTTTGTCCTGAGTTCCTTCACATGAAGATTGATTACATATATGTACTTAAAAGCATCAGGTTATGATTCTGCTGTAAACTACGGAGCCACATAATCAATACGTGCTTGAACATCCTGTATACAATGTAGTTCACTGTGGGACAATCCATCAGATAGAAGCCTATCTGTGCTTGCATGTGGTGCAGACCTCTTGGCACCAAAGCTCCATCCATAAAGAAAACAGAGGTACTTAGCAGGCTCCAGTGTACTATATATACATGTAAGTTTAAACCAACTGCCAAGAATTGCCTTGACTGAGTACAAACCAATCTTTTTATATTAATATAAAGGATTGTTTCCTCTAGATATCAATGTCCAGGATCATTTGAGGGTTTTTTCTTTCTTTCCAAAAGAGCTGCAGACAATAGCACCTGCTCTGGTGCCATAATTTAGCACACTTGAGTGATTTAATAGCATCAGCGAAGCTCATTCCTTATAAACTCTGATAAATAGTGCACTCAGCAAAGACTACAATAATAAAAATGAAATGCTATGAATATACGAAGTAGGGGTATTATGTACAGTAACTCTCCTTTGTTGCATTAGTTTTGGTATTATAGCATTACTGATGTGAAGAAACATATTAGGATTAAATATGCTGCAGCTACCAAGTCAAAATATTGGAATACAAACATATACAGTCAGCTACAAAAACAGCACAAGATCAGTTTCTTGAACCTTGAGGCAGAGTCCAAAAGAAAAAGACAACACAATTGAATATCAAGAAACTTTTCATCATTTCCTATCCAAGGAACCATGAGAGACACCATTGTTAAATTATTCGAACCTGGACTATCAAAAATCCAGAATAGTACAGACAACACCCTTGTACTGAGAAAGGATGAGCTAGATAAATCTATGGTTTTTTCCATATCTCCTTACTTATATAAGCAGGCTTTTCTGTGCCACATACTAGCAAAAAAAAGCCTTCCAAAACAATCAGCTCCGTTTCATGAGCAGAATTTCTGTGAGCATTTATTATTAGGTATTTTACATTCCTACAGGGTAAACTAGAGATTTAGGTCTCTTGGGCTAAAATCAGCATTGTCCTAAGTAAGCTTTGAATTTCATTTAAAATATATGCATATATGTAGTCATCTAGCACTAGTCTTGAACTGTTGCAGGGTGGAAAACAAAAAAAGAACTATGCCTCTCACCGTTATTATAATTCTGGAAAAGTATTTTATCAGCTCATCAGCTGCTGGTATCATTTCAATTAGAGACCAATGGAATTATTAAAAGTTTAAAGCGCATATATTTCAGCTCATTTCTTTGTAGGAGCAATACTGTCTGTGGGGGTCTCTACTCTCTTGTGTTGTCTCCCATGCAGACAACATAACCACTGCATTCTTGGAGGAAAAAATAAAAGGAAAAGAAACACAAAGAGCAACTAATTTCTTGCAAGTATTGAGTATTTCCCTGATCAAACACATCCAATGGTAATGCTGTTAACCCACAGAAGTTTTAGCTACTGCTACCCATCTATTGGTAGTAGAAAGCACAGTGGGAACAAATCTGTGGAGACCAATCCTCCATGTCAAATACAAACAGGCAGTGCTGTTCCCCAAAAGAATCAGTTTAAGAAAGTCAGTGAGAACGTATTTTCAAAAGTGAAAAATTATTGCAGAACATTTAAAGAGAAATAAGAGGACAGATTTGCCTTTCAGTCTCATTGAAACCATCTCCCATGACACAGTGAAGATATAGTTACTCCAATTACAAATTGAGAAAAGAGTTAGTCTGGCCAATCTTAGCATGGAGCTACAAAACAGGAAGGATCATGAGCATGTGTTGTGAGTAAATAAATCCCAAGTTAAAGCCCTTTACTTAGAGAGCCATATTAGATGCCTCAGTCAGAATGTCCAAGCCCCTCACAAATGCACAGGGGAATCTTCTCCCTGAGCAAAAATCGCATCTCTCATCTTGACCTGTAAAACTCCAAGCAAACATGAGCTGCTAGGGAAGCCTGGTATACCTTACCCCATTTGCCCAAGGTTCCCGAGGGAGCAAATAGCTACTAATCAGAGATGCAATACCATACTTCCTACTTTACAAAATCTTTTGTTAATCTGGACTATTTGCTCTTACCACTGGGAAAAATCTTCAAGATTGTTTACAGCGTCTCCTCAACGAATCAGAGATACATCTTTTTCCTTTCACAGTGACAGCTTCCCATACTATCCTGCACTTTCATCCCCAGTCATCTTGCCATATCTACATTTGTTGTGTCATTGTCGCATTCAAAAGGAACATCTCCCTAATTGAAGGCAAGATTGACAGAATGCTTCCCAGTGCTCTTATATGTTAAACTGGGACACCATCCACTAACTTACTTTTCCTTTATTATCTGCAGGACTACCCACCATGTAAACTCTCAAAAAATTCTGAAGGGAAAAAAGGCATTTACATTTTCCTTACCCTTTCTAACACTTCTAAAGGCTTTACTGCCCCAATACTGTAATTATACTTCTGCTGGCTTCAACCTAGAGAGTTCTATCCTGCTTGCTGAAATTGATTAAGCACAGGAAGTGAGAAGAACTGAAAAAAAATTATAAATTATTACATTTTTTCTATTCCACAGAAGCTGCTAAATAAGAGAATAGGGGAAGGAGAAAAATCAAAGCAGAACAAAGAATGGAAAAAACCAAACCTAGCCAACTTCCTTAACTGTTCAAGAGCATGCCTCGAGAAACACAAAAACACTACAGCTATACATGCTCAGGCATCCCAGATTCCAGAGTTGGCTTGTCTTCTCCTTAATGACACAAAGTTTCTTAAAACTATAAAGACTAATTTTCTATTTCTCTGCAGCCCGACAATTTTTTCTAAAGCCTTAAGCATACACATCACACAATTACTGACCTTGCTTTTAGCAAATAATTCAGTTTTATCCAATATTTTAATTACAAACAGTACAAATATTTAAGATATGAAAGGCTCTTACTGTGAAATAGTTAGGACCAAAGTAATGCCCATGCTTCTCACAATAAATTTATAAAAGTGGCTTATATGTCATTATTATTCAAATTGTATACACAACAAAAAAATCCAGCAGCCCACTTGCTGACAAAGCAAAAAAAAAAAAGCAATCTCTTATGCCTGCCTTGATTGAACAGTCCTCTAATGGACTATATTAACTTGTCCTTCAGCTGAGCAGTGACTTCTGCACTTCACCATGTGGCTAAGCTGATCCTTTTTACACACACAGAGCATCGTGCAGCACACAGCCATGGGCTCCTCTGCCACTCTGCCTGGCAGCCACCACACACCAGCACAGTAAAAAAAAAAACAAAAACCACAAAGCCAGCAAAATGCACACGCTGTCACTGCCACAGCACAACCTTGCTACTAGCCACATGTGCAGCGTGTGGCTCTGGGAAACAGGGCACCTAAAGGAAAAAGTGACCTCCTTTATCACAGGAAGGGTGGGACACTATTTCAATCCTATAAATGTAAATGTGCCAACGAAAGACTGGAATCTTTTATTCACTGGCTTTGACACCAGCTGCATGAGAAGTCCAAATACTCCATCAGTGTCAGCACATTCAGAGAAAAATACTCCTTTCACTCCTGTAATGTGAAGCCTGAATGCACCGTAATCATCCAGAACATCCATGTTTTGTCTCTACTGCTCCACTGAACTTCAGGAAATGTTCGTGTTCATTTCCCCATTCATATTCATTCAATTCCATTTTCCATGCAGATGGCTCAAAGTTCCAGCTGGTCCTCCAGCAGGTTTAAAACCTTCCCATGCCTGTCTGGCAGCTGCTACCAGGCAGATATCCCACCTGCGCCAAACGACCCCCTTATGAGCATTCCCAGTGCAGAGCTACAAGGCTCCAGCCTCTGCCCTGGTGAGCAGGTGTTGCCTCAGAACTCCAAAAGCAGAGGCCTTTCCATGCAAAACTGCCCCAGTCAAGATGAGGCTTCTTTTGCACTTGGATAAAAGCACTGGCACACAACGAAGATGCAATAGAGTAGGGAGATGAAGAGCCCTGGTGGGTAAGATAAGGCCCAACGCTGCTCTTTGGTGCTGCAAAAGGAACTCAGATCAGCTAACTGGATGTACTAAAGCATCCCAAGGGGAAGAACCAGCTTCTTCAGCTGACAACATTCTTGTTCTCATTCATCCCTGCAGCTGAGAGCACTGCTGAGCGCACACACCATGACAAGCACAGGGAGAAAAGCTCTGGAAACCTTTGGAGAGTGCCAAAGGTCCTATCTCCTGGCACAACACCAAAATCAAGAAGAGTAAGAGTCTCTTCTTTCTCTAGATTTCTGCAATAACTCTTCACAGAACCAAATAAAAGTACTTTCTTACTGCAAGTTAATTTACAATTCAGGTGGGAGCATGGGAAATGCAGCCGATTTTGAGAACAAATGCAGCAAGTTATAAATCCTAGTATGCTCACAGAATCACAGAATATACAGAGCTGGAAGGGACCCACAGAGATCATCAAGTACAACTCCTGGCTCTGCACAGGATACCCTAAAAATCACACCATGTACCTGAGAGCATTGTCCAAGCTTCTTAAACTCTGTGACCACTGCCCTGGCGAGCCTCTCCCTGTGCCCAACCACTCTCTGGGTCAAGAATCTTTCCCTAACATCCAACCTATTGACAACCTCAGGCCATTACTTTGGGCCCTGTCACTGGTCCCCACACAGGAAAAATCAGTGCCTGCCCCTCCTCTTCCCCTCATGAGGAGTTGTAACTGCAATGGGGTGTCCCCTCAGTCCCCTCTTCTCATGAGAGACAAGCAGGGAAAAAATCTTTGAAAACAAGAGCTCATCATAATTTGGCCAATCTTCACTGATAGAGTTTTAAAAACACTTTGGGACCATATTCCAATGGTAAATGGAATTTTACAGATTCATATCAAATTTCTCTATACCTTCTGCCAATATTAGAAAACATATTTACTATAAAGCATCAGACAATACAGAAGCTATTATATTCCCTCTCCTCCTCAGGTTTCTTACATCTCCTACTGGATTCTTCCATCTACTAGCATGTACCAAAAAAAAAAAAAAAAAAAATGTGGCTTCAAATCCCATTCTAATTGATTAATAATCCTTAGGTACAGGACAATCTACTTAATTCTAAATCCCTACAAAGCTGCCATCTTTCTTTCCCAAAATCTGCTTGAGATGGGACTCTTTCTCCTTTGGTGGCATTTTTAAAGATGACTTTATGAATAGCAGCAGTAGTCTGTACCACATAACAGTGCTTAGTAGGAGCTTTTAAGAGTTGGAGTGACATTATCTTCTTGGTTCCTCAGCAGAGGTATGTGCACACCCTCCTGCAATCACAAGAGGAGGATGTTTCAAGAAAAGGTTTCAAAGCCTCAAATCTAAATAGGTTCCTCATTCAGATCCACCTGCAAATAACAGAGATCTAGAAAGAAACAACGATTAATACTCTTTTCTTCTTGTCTTCTCCACTGACTGACTTCTCTGACAAGAACACTAGATTTGAGAATTTCCCCTGCATGTTCCCAGCCACACTGAGAACACAGAAGCAGCACCTGCACTTCTCCTGCAGCTCTGGGGCATCGAGGAAGGGCAGTTCCCAAAGTTCAGTCGTGGCAGAGTTCATAGTGGTAACACCTACTGCCTTTGCTGGATCCTGCCCTTGCTCCTCAAGAGGGAAAGTTGTGGAATAGATTGAGGTAACCTGGTATGAGCTCCACACAGCAGCACAAACACCAGCTTGGCTTTCCTATTATTCACTGCTGATCATAGCTTGTAAATTCATATGGAATCAAGAAAATTACAGGCCAAATTTTCAAGGATTTTTCCTTAATAATAATAAAGTCACACCACCTCATCATTTTCCTGCTTGTGGAGTTAGAGGTATAAACATTTTATGTGCAATTTCTTCATAGACTTGTGCCATATCACTCAGATAAAGAAAATCCACTGTAAGCCACTGCTGTAATTTGTCCCTGTCATTAGCTTTTAAATACAGAAGTTATCATTCTAAGGCACCTCTCTTATGACATGCATCACTGCCCGATGCTCAAATTCTGGTTACACCTAACACTACAATTTGTGGAATAAAATGCAAAGAAACTAGGTATTTTTAGTCAAATCTGTACCAATCCAGATATTTACATATTGCTGTATAAAAAAACCTATTGGTTTGCCACTTTCATTTTCTCTTAAAAATTTGAGATGTCCATATTAAATTTTGAAACCATATTTTCTGGGCTATTTAGGTAATTTGAAAAAAAACAAACAAACAAAACAACCCAAACCAAAAACCACAATAATAAACAAATCAGCCTCCCTGGCTGCGAGAGGTCTGCCCCAGCTCAGCCGTGTGCAGCCAACCCCACACTCTGAGGCTGCTGCCCCCAGACTCTGGCACAGAGCATGGAATCTGGGGTAAAGAGGGGGCAGCCATCACACTGCTGTGTTTGCTGACCCCCAGGTATCATAAAATTATTACTTGTAGTCACTTGTAGCCCAAAAGTGAATGAGTGCAAAGGTAATTTCTGCACTGGTTTCACTGAGGGAATTCATCCACAAAAGTTTTTGCAACTTTCTAATACAAAGATTTTACTGCTCTTGTAGGAAACGAGCACCTGTCGTGCAGGTATGATACAGGACACACAGCAAAGTAATACACTTATATACGAATAAGAAAACCTTTAGTTGTCTTATTAGTAAAATGCAAACAAAATAGACACTACTAACATGCATGAGTAATCAGCATAATTTTTTGGACAGCAGGTTTGGTGTAGAGTGTTACTTGTACAGAGTCCATGCTGACAAGTCATTAATTACCAGTTGTTAGTAGACATATTTGCATAATGTTAAAATTCTCTTGAGTTTTATCATCTCAATCTGACAAACAGTAACTACATTTTTATAAAACAATAAACGTGCTTGTTTCCTTTCAAAATAATCAAATAAACCCCAGCCTGTTTCCAGTAGCTATGAGGATTCTCTGCAGGAGAATCAAAAGCCTCCCTAAGAGGCATCGTATTTTTTATATTTCCTTATACCTACAAACAATCACAATTTAAGAGACATCATTTAATATTGTCACCGAGATTGACAATATTATGCCTCTTCTGCAGACTGAAGACTTCAGACCCTGGGCTGTCATGCCTGCACCTTTACCAACAATCAGTTCATTTGAAGTGGTTTTAAGAAATAAAAACAACTAAATCAAATACAAACAAACAAACCACACGGGAGGCTTTCTGTTGTACTGAATTTATGGCAGGCAATGATATTTGCAAAAGGAAAATAGTACTTCACATTTCCAGTTATGAGGTTAAGTGCTATAAACTGCTCAAGATGAGCTACTGGTGCCCCCATGTGTTTAAGTGAGATTTTTACTGTTCTCCTATGCAGGGTATATAATAGGCCTGAAATTTACATTATACACTTATTCCCTTCCACTCCTCAGAAAAAAGGAAAACAACTGAAAACCAAACAGTAACAAATGAAAAAAAACCACCTTAAATATTGGCACAAAATTGTAAGCATGCAAGGAAAGAAAAAAAAGTGTGGTCTCTTACTTCATAAATGCCCTGCCAGACAGAAAAATTAACTTCTATGTTTTTGAAATGCATTTCTTTATTTTAGTCTTTTGTTCTCTTTTAACATAGATGCAGCCCCCTTCTTATCTGTAGAAAGCTTAAATATAACCCAGTAAGTCTTGCATAGTATTTTAGTGATAAGCTGAACAGTAAGTACAGAAACACAGCTACTCATTAAAAATTCCTATTTTGCTTTTCTGTGTTTTCCACTCTTTTTATAGATGCTGCTAAGTGACTCCAGTATAGCCTTCTGATAAGATGAATTAACAAGGAGAGTGAATATTATTTTAGAAATTAGAGTAATTAATATGAGTTTATTTCTTTTAGGAAGAGAGCTCATGCTGCCCCTGTACTTCCCTGAACTTCACACAGTAATTTCCTGGTAGATTAAATTTTCTATCAGGCATTTTCTAGATACTACTCCTATTTTAGCAGCCTGACCTGCAGTAACAGTAAATTGACAAATGCAAAGTTAAGGCGATGTAGGAAAAAAACAAAAGCGCTATGTGTTTATAGATTTGAACACAAGCAAGAAAAGGCAGAAATTTCTTCCAGTTAACAAGCTGAATATTTCTTTCTATCCATCAAGAAAACTATCTAGTCACTTCAAAAAGAGAGCATATGCTACTAAATGTATTTTCTGAAAAGTGTCCATCTTTTAGTTTTCTTTGGTATAGAATATGTTTGTGACTGTACTTTCTAAAGCCAAGTCAGCCCTGAACTTTTCTGAGGGGGAAGTGATAGGGTGGGTGTGAAGGTAAGGATGGAAAGGGTCATTTATCATTCCTTGCAACACATACACCCTCTGTTTTTTAGCATTTTAACATCAAAATAGAATGATTAACACCAGAAAAAAATTTAGAAAGCTGAGATGGAAAATAAGCTTGGTCAGGAAATCTGCTTGTAAACTAACAGCAATAATATTTTTGTTGTGTATTAAATTATTAAGCTCTTATTCATGGAAATAATAATAACATGGAAAATGCTGTTATAATAATCACGCAAATTTGCAAACATTTCATTATAATTAGGTTGCTAGAGTAAACTTGTTTATATTATGGCAGCCTAAATTTGTTTCCGAATTCCAAAGCCACAACAATTAATTTTTCCTGACAGTATGCTGCTTGCAAGTGAAGCAATGGGTGAAAGCGGAAATGGCCTTTTGCAAGTCAGTGGTGCCTCTGGAATTGTGGCTCAGCTGAAGCTGATGGCAGTGACAGCTATCAACACTGCTGCGGGTCTGTGCTGCTGGAGCTGTTTCTGAAAAAAACCTTTTGGTAAGTAAAACAATTTTCTGTAGGAACATACTAAATTTATTAAGGTCTAATTGACAGAAGGTTGTTTTTATGTTGAGGTGCAGTATCCAGTCAAAATGAGAAACAAATGCACCCCAAAGCTGTCAGAGCCTTAATGATGAGGATGCAGGCAAGAAATGAACCTGGTTTCAAAATGTTTACATTGGTCATTGAAACCTAGTCTGAAAATATGATTGGAAGTCAACACTTTTGGCAGCTCAGAATTTCTGATAAACAATAATAATTTCATACCCAATTTTACTGTCCATTACTTTCAGGCCAAAAAGCCCAGTGAAGACAGAAGGGTAGTTCAGAAGAGTATTTGGTGAATTAACACTTTGCCATGATGGCTATCGATGAAAACCCTGTTTTGCTGTGACACATTCTAATAACTGTAAAATCTCTTTCTTCCCTTACCCCTTAGTTTTCCTTTCTATTATCATGTAGAACTTTTTAAGCACTTGCACACAGAATTATTAGCCAGTGATAACAGTGTGAATATGTTATGGAAAGTCCATAGATGAACTCTTCAGAGTGTGAAACCTTGTAGTGACGTTATTAAAAACATATGGACTTCTTTTTCAGAATGAAATGCAAGTTTTGATGGATTAGCTAACCTGTAATTCATGGTCTATATTTAAAAAAAACCTCATGGTGAAAATTCAATAATTTACATGTACTTTTTTAAAAAAAGCAGTATGAGAAAATATTGTGTTCAATGATGTAAGACCACATTAACCATGAAACTGCAAACAACACTTTCTTAGGTTGAGGTTTCTAGTAAGATACTTTTAGAAATATCTATCTATAGATAGACACATATCACCACAAGAGACCAAAGAAAGAGTAAGTGATTACTACTTGAAAAACTCACCAGAATACTCTATAAAAAGCAACATTTGATACAAAGGTCTGTTTTGCTTGCCTATTTCTATACTGAAAGCATTTACCCCACAAGACCATTTTGCTTTTGCAGAAATTTTTCAATAGGCTGTTAAATATCCATTGTAGGCTTAGAAAAAAAAAGAAAAAAAAAAAGAGAATCATCCTCATCTGAGCAAGAGGGTTAAGTTAAATATGATAAATCAACTGCATTTATCACCTTTCAGCTTTACTCTGTTACACACACAGATGGATTTTTTTAATTAAAAAAAAAAGGAGAAACAAAAAAATGTTTGTCCAACCTGCAGTTTGTGGAAGACTGTACAGAGGACTGGAAAACTAGCATTACTTCAGTCTCACAAACACTAGAAAATTTTTGATACTAATACAAAGAGGGGCATAGTCTGATTTTGCTAACACTGTAATTAGAAAGTAACATCAAAAAGCTGAGATCAAATATTTGCCAGAGGTTCAGACTTGCTTATATTTTCTAAGGTTTCTCTTTTTAAAAAAATGTCTAGGGAAAAGAGGAAAATGGAGAGTAAAATTACTCACTTCTACCATCTGTCTCAATTTCTCTACGTATAAACATTCATAAAGGAGAAAAGGGTACAGACCAAATTATGCTCTTTATACTTAGTCTCTGTTATTTAAGTTTGAAGAAAAACATGTTTCCATCAAAGTTGCTTTGGAAAATATATAAACTTAGGTCTGCAATTATCTGGTAGAAATGCCTATTCAGCTTTAATCCTCTCCTCATCCTCCATTAAAGCAATTGTATCTGTTTGGATAGGACAGTCTGTAGATTAGAATGAAGATAAAAGAGAGAACAGACTCATGGACTGAGGAGTCTTACTGCACGGTGTCAGATTGATTTAATTCTGAAAGGAAGGTTGAGGCGTTCTGCCCTGTTTTGATATTCATACATGAACTATAATATTTGGAGTTTCATACCTTCAACTTCTTGCTGCCATGACAAAAGAAAAGCTGATTTGTTCAGTTAAAATAGCAACACACTGAAACATTATCCCAATATCCTAACATTTGAGCCAGACATTTCAGATTATTTACATAGCTATAAAAGACTGATTAAAAAAAAAACAAAACAAACTTACACAGTGTGAGATCAGAGGTATTGGTCAAAAAAAAAATGAAGCTGAGCCCAGAGTATTCATCCCTGCAGAACACATTTTTGAGGTGCTACTTGTGGAGAGGAGCACCCCAGTGTAATGTTTATTCCTTTATCTCACATGGCACCACAAACACTTGATCTCTTCTGGTTTGCAAATGTTTATAAAAATCCATGAAATCTGGGCTCTGTAGATAACATTTGTTTCATGTGAAATATATATGCAATGTATTTATACACAATAGTCAGGAATAATTTAGTAAACCCATTGTTTTGAGGCACTAGAGATCAGACAATGCCAAGACAACATAACTTTTTCTGCAAAGCCTGTACATTAAAAAAAACCCACTACTTCTGCCAAAAACATTAAATTAAGGAAAGTGGAAGATGGATAGTGATTTTAAAACAAAGATCAAGCAAAAACATGGTGAAGAAGTCTGTAATTTTAAGCTCAGGGTATTCTGTCTGCATCTATAAACAAAACACAAATTATTACCAAAGCATACTAATAAATTCATCATTATTCAAAATAGAAATTAGCTACCTTCAATGCTCTGTGGACCAACAAGATTTGTAGCCTGATGTGCTGGATACTCTACCCGGGGTCTGGCAATGCCCAATTGCTCCATAACCCCATGGAGGAGCCTCTGAATATCTGTTTCAGTAACCCTGTCAGGTGTCCTAGGGCTGTGGCTAAAAGCTGAAGCCAATCCAAATGCCAGCAGAAATATCATGTTGCAAAGCAGGGTAATTATCATAGTGATAGCCACTCTTATCCTGTGAAAAAGAAAGACATTTTATTATAAATTATAGTGGTGGAAATAATCCTACTACTGGACTTTAGTTTACTACCAGAGCTCCTAGGGTCACAGCTGGAAGTCTAGCCAGCTGGAAATTGGGTGGGGGCAGCCAGGGAGGGAATAGGGTGGGTATGCTCTTCTCTTCTAAAAGAAATATTAAGCAGCAAACTGCAGAAATCAATTTGCTGATTTGCATTTTCTCATAACATTAATTAACAGTCACTGCAAACAAAATGAATCCACTTTTTCATTTGATGAGAATACATCATCCACTACACCATCCACCACTCCACCACCTCCATGTTTATTATGCTATTTATAAAGCTCTGGTCTAAAAGCTGAGTTCCTTCAGCCAGGAACTGTGTTTTCCAGGCTCTATTCTTACAGTGCCTGAAAAATCAATAATGAGAAGCTGCTGAACAGTCTGGATATATTTTGTTTGCACCTTAAGACAAAAGGCTTCCGACTTCATATGCACTGTCTTTCCCACCTGAAGCAAATAGGTTTCATTTGTTTCCTTGCATCCCTTTCACTAAATGGCAGCACAGTGTAGTTTAATCAAGAAATAAAACCCCAAAGCCAACAACAACAAAAAAAACCACAACAAGCAAGTACCACTTACTGTCCTCTGAGAGGCTGGGTTTTAATCAGAACGTTTGGTTTTTTTAAAGCTCCTTTCCCCCTCACATTAGAGTCTAATTAAAATGCATCATCTCCAGTCCCCTGGATAAACAAACCCCCTTTGTCTTCCTCAACACACGCACAGCTGCCTGATTTCTTCACGCCAGACGTTTAAAGATGCTCCAGTGCTCCAGCCTCCGGCGCAAGGCACCTTCTTTGAGGCAAAAATGGCTGAAAACCCCAACGCTGGGAATATTCCCCGCTACGCCTGTGCGCGGCTCCCCCACCGCACCACGTTCCTCCCGCAGCCCTCCGGCTCCATCAGCCTCTGCAGCCTCCGCAGGGAAAAAATCTGCTTTCTGCAGAACACTCCCGCTGCCCTCCGCCACCCGCGGACAGCTGGGCCGTGATCCCTTCCCTTCTCCCGGCAGCAGCTCGGAGCCGCCGGGCCGGAGCGCCCCGCTCACCTCCCGCTCCCAGCGCGGCTCTGCGGGTGCGGCGGCTCCGCGGCCGCGCATCCTCTGTGCGCAGCCACGGCCTCTCGCGCCCCTGCCCCTGCGCGGCTTTGTCCCACAGAGTCACAAAGCTCGGGGGGATATTGAAAACCTCCCTTTTTAACAGTCTAAAAATAAAACGGAAGGGTTTTGATGGATTACCGGTGACAGAAATAAGGTAGTACATATTCCTGGGAGAGTATCTATCTTTCTGCCGTGATTTCTGTCTCCAGAATAATTCGATCAATGGGTTACTTACGGGATGATAGTGTTACCTAACTGCAGGTTTACAGGGTAGCAACACGGTCACCATCTCCAACGCCTTGCAGGTAAATGTCTCCAGATTAAGCAAATCCAGACACACCATCCATAGTGAAGGTTACCAAGAAAACAACTACAAAAGGATCTTGCAAAATGAAGTCTCTCATCTAACACAGCACTTGGCAAAATGGTAGCTTCTAAAGGCTATTTTATGTATCACACCTTTACTGCTACTGACAGGAATGTGTCACATCCCAGTTTAGTATAGCAATCCACAGAAAAACTCAGATTATACACCATAAACCACAACAGTCCCATGAACTACACGGTTGCACCTGTAGATTATTCTCTTTTTGCTGGTCTCTGGTACATTATGCAAGCTGCAGTTTGCAGGATTAAGCAGTAGGAACTTCCACTTGGCATCTAGTGTTTCTTTCTGCAAAACATAACCAACTTTATATAAAGGGATGTATGTCCAAACTGTTCTCCAAAACCTCTAAAAACAGAACCTAAAGTGTCACAATTTTCTTTTCTGCTACAGGTATCTTTGTCAGGGCCCTACCAAATTCCCCCTAAGATTCTAAGTTTTGATTTTTCAAAAACTAGCTTGCATGGATGATCAAAACCAGTTTACTGCTCCACATAGGACACATTGTTAATATGTAGCAAATGTTTTGAATGCTAATGCAGTTTTGACAATCTCAGGTCTTACTCTTCCAAACAAAAATTAGCATGATGCCTCACTATTACAGGAGTCAGCCTCATTTTCTTCCTGCCACTGCCTTTATCTCCTTCTGTCCTATTTCCAGCTCCTACCTCTCCTTGCATCAGCCATGACAGCTGGAAGTTGCTCTGATCCTTATTTACCTCAGTGAGATGATCCAGAAGATGGTTCTCTGGTGCCTGCATTTAGCCTACTGAGGGATCTGCCAGCATGTTGCCAAGAGGAACAGCTTCCTCTTCAGATGGTGAGCTGCCATATTCACTCCTTGACTTCATGAAACCGAAGCTTCCCATTCTTATCCACAACGCCAAGCAATCCTGTTAAGATCTCCTCATGGCTGGCTCCCTGGTATTAGATTTTGCAATAATGCAGCAAGAGTGAGGCAGGAATCAGGGAGCTGAACCAATACAACTTGCAAGCTGGTGGATACATGGGGAACGAGGCAGGGGAGAGAAAAGAACTATTCTTTTGATTACAGATCCTTTAAGAAGTTCAGAAGACTACTGCTGGTAAACTATGTTGCACCATGCCTTTTGCTGATTGTGAGAATTACCAACATGTATCGAAGATGAACAAAAAGGACAGCCAGAACAGATTTACATCTGACTTCAGTATTTTCAGGCTTAATTTTGGTGTCTACAGTCTGCATCTAACAGCATAATCTAACTTTCCAAGTCATTATAGAACAAGCTTAGAAAAGGGAAAACACAAAGGTTTTATTAAAACCAAAAGTATCCAGTACTTCAGCTCTAGCATTTTGCCAATAAGCAAGTCACACATATAAAAAGCTTATGAGCAGTTTCAAGTGTTTACTCTTAAATAATTTTACAACTGATGACAAACAGTTTTCATTCCAAAAGATGTAAACATTTGCTTGTGCAAATCAACCTTAAACACACTATGGCTTCTTACATTCATCTCTTGCAACACTTTCAGCATCTAAACCCAGCTTCTGCACCACTTAGTTAACATAATTATACAGCTCTAAAAATAAGTTAAAACCCCCCTCTCATATTAAGATAAAACATTTTATTACTGACAACTGAAAATACTTGGTACCTATTGCAGAACACATCACTAGATAAAGTTTTAAGACTTCAATTCTTGAATAAACTGCACATTTGTTTTCCATGTGTTCTAATGATTCTCCAGTGTGTGCACACATTAATTATATTTTGACATTTACCTACTCAACAAGGAAAATACACTCCCAATTTACTCCAAGAGAAATAAAAAACATTGTCTCAAAAGACAGAGAGCTCATATGGGGTCCAACTTAGTATCAAGGGGTGTGCTACAGTACACTTAAAACTAAAAGGTAAGTAAATTTAACCACTAATACTCAGCATCAAAACACTTCCTTTCATATGTTTGTTAAATTTGTTTTAAATATTTGAGAAATTGTTTTTAAATTTGATACTTAATCTAAATACTGCAAGAACAGTTTTGGGAGATGCAGCATGCTTTTAGAAGCTGAGATAATCAAAACTTGAGATATAACACAAAAATTTGTAGAAACAAGATTACTTTTGTAAGTCAAACCCATTTAGTTGAACTTACTAGCATTTACAGAAGTTTCAGTAAATGAAGAAAACAGCATAAAACAAATTGCTATTTGTACATCTTCACAACTCATTCATTTAAAACAAATGAAAAATAACAAATAAGAGCTAAAAAAAAAATCATACAAATTTAGATTTTTCCAAAGGTTAATCAAGTTACAAAGAACTCATTTAGCCATTACAGTTAATCTTATAAGTCTACTGGCTTTGCAGTTGGTAGCAGTTTTACTTCAGATATTGGATTCTTTGGAGAGCCTCTATAACGAACTCTTTCTTTTCCTGGAACACTTCTTGTGATCATAGATTTTTCCGGGGCAGCACCTGGAATACTTATATTTGCATTAACTTTCAAATTGGATTTAACCATCTCACGATTGGTTAGATCTTCTAGAACAGACTTTGATGGATGAACAGTTGCTTTTTGTTCATGGACTCCAACAGTTCTGACAGAAACATCAGGCTTGTCTGATGGATTTAATGGCCTGCAACATGATTTGGATGTTAAATCTAGCTGCTTATGAGCTACAGAAACTTGGTCACGTGCACTTTCACTTCTGCGTGGCAAAAGCATGGGATTCTTTGAGGGCTTTTCTGTGCAGGGGAATAGGGCAGAATCATAGCTCAAGGATTTAACAAGTGGTGAACCAACACCACTTGATTTAACCGTCTGAGAGCTTACAGATTGTCTGTTAGCCTCCAAAAGGGAATTCATTCTTCTTACAGACTGTCTAACTGGAGTACGTTGAAACTTCAGAGGTGGTTTAGTTTTGCTTGCAGAATTTGGATCATTTAATGAAAGCTGGTTGAACCACTGTATGTGGTCAGAAACCTTCCCGTGGTCAGAAACAGTCAATGTTTTAGTTAAAACTTTATCCGAATTTTCAGCTTTCAAGTACTGGTTGCCAATTTCATTTTGTGATTTAGGCAACTGGGAAGTAGGAAGCTGTCCTGCCAAAGAAGGTTCAGCAGTACTCTCCTCCAAATTACGGCACTTTACCATACCATTTTCAGCTGTTTGTGAGTGTATTAATTTTATTTCCTCTTTTCTTCTGGAGAAATTTAATTTGCATAAGTCATCTTCTGTTGAACTGGTCTCAGTCAACTTATCTTCCTTGGCTGGTGCTTGAAGCATAGGAAGTTCTTTTACTTTTTTTATATCTGGTTTTGGGACCTGAAGTTCAATCTCAATAGAAGTTTTGAAGTTTCTTTTTTCCAAAACTTCTATTTCCTCTTTTTTTGATTGCTGTTTATCAGCAGCAGAAGATTGTTCAAGTTGGTGCAACAGCTCTATGGATTTTACATTTGCTAGATTTTCAGAAACTTCTTCTGCTAACAATTCTTTTGCTGAATTGAGCCCTGTGGGACACAGAGTTTCATTTAGTATTTCACTTGCTACAACTGACAGGGATGCTTTTTCATCACCTATCAAATTGTGAAGAATACTCCCAGATGCAGAGAAGGCTTGCTTAACTTTCAGTAATGTTTCTGCAGTTGAATTACTTTTGTCTTCAGAAAGCACAAGTTCCAAGTTCTTGTCTTGTTTGCTTACAGTTGCAGATTTGAATTCATCTGGAATAACTGGTGGCTTTCTAAATATCAAAACAGATTCTGAAGAGCTGATTCGCATTTCAGAGTGTCCAGGCAGAATTTGCTCACTCTTGCTGATCACCTGAGAATCCGTAACAGCAGGACTATTCCATGACATTCTGTGAACTACTTCATTGTGACACTTTGGAGTTAGCAGGTTTTCTTCTGACTTGCTTACATTCCTTGAACCTTAAAAAAAACCACCACAGTATTTAAGAATAATTTATTGTGATTTTAATAATTATAGACAAAATTCTTACTAAACAATAATTATCAAAGCAGCACTGAATTTAAAGATGCCATTATGCCCTTAAGTTTCAGAAATGTAAAAAAACTTATAATATTAAATGAAATCGTGCATCTCCTCTCACTTAACAAAAGAGAACTACTAAAATACACTAGAAACACAACAAGGTTGTTCTAAACCAATTCTTTTTCCCCAGAAGCCACTAACATACAAGTGACTTTTGACTTTGCTAGAAGCATACTTTTAATCCAATTGCTTTTATACTTTTACCCATAAACTTACTTTTACAAAGTAAAAAAAAGTTTTCCTCATCTAATGTATTTGGTTAGGCAATTACCTTTCTTAGGGAATTTTTCATTGACATATGGGCTGAAGGGTACATCTCTTTTTGCACATTCAGTTCTGCTTTCCAAACCTTGCTGACTTGCAAGACGCCTTCCAATATTTTCTGATCTATTGCCAACTGCACCTCCTGATAAAGTATTCTTGAACAAACAAAATGTGTTAATTGCTTTTAGATAAACTTGTAATTTGGAATCTCATTTACAGAAGAAGCTTCAGGAAATTGCTATGCAAATCAGCCACAGCTGCCTTTTCTCAGCCATACTTCATCTTGACTTGATTCTTTGCAGACCTAGGTGGGGAACAGCCACCCTGCAGTCAGGCAGACTTAATCACAGTCTGAACAGAGCGACTCTGTGCACAAGCTCTGCAAGATCAGAAGCTCAGCAACTGTGAGACCGCCTGATCACCAGCAGGGTAGGTTGATCCCAACAAGCAGGCAAGCTCCCATTCCCCAACAGGATGAGGAAAGAATTGGAATTATGAAAAGCGACACACACATCACAGACAAAAGAATCAAACCCACACATGATGCAAACATCACCACTTACAACAAGCAGACCAGCTCTCAGAAAGCTTCTGAGCAGTGGCTACTTCCATAAATTATCCTCATCCCAGTTTTACTGGTGAGCTTAACATTACATGGCATGGAATTGCTCCTTGGTCAATTCAGATCAGCTGCTCCCTCCCTCAGCCTCTTGCCCCCATGCCAGCCAAGCACAGTACAAGCTGATCATGCAAATAAGCCTCAAGCTTCTTGTACTTGAGAGCAAGCAGGTTAACACTGGGATTCCTCCATTACAAAATATGTGCTTCCTGCTACTGAAAAGCAGTGCCCCAAACTTTGGATTAAAATCTGCACTCTAACTAGAGGACTGGGGACTTACCATTTCTCTGTTGCTTTTCCCCAACCCAAATTTCAGGCGTAAAGACCTACGAACCACTTCTTTTCGGCTTATCTTTGGAGAAAAACAACCCGTCTTTCCTGATTCAGCCCTGGAAGGACACAAGGGAAAAAGGGACATAAACTCTTAAGGAGGGCAATTAAAACATCCTGACACTTATTTACAGTTATTTCCTCCAGTTTTACTTATTCTACTGCCTTCTTGCCAACCTTTTTTTAATAGGCATGGGAAGCTACTATACCAGATCTTATTTTGTTTTGAGCTCAACTTTGCAACATCAGAAGATCTGGTGGTTTTAAGATTACTATAAACATCTACCAAAACCAGTAATTTTAGAGACAGATTGAGGTCATTATTCAAGGGGTTTAGGCACATCTTTCCAATTTATCTTTAGGTTTTGAGAGTTAATTACCTGTACAGTTTTTTGCTTGCAAGTCTTTTACTTCTTCTATTCCCTGTACTGGACACATGATTTTCACCCATGGTTGAAGGAGATAGTGAGGTTTGTGATGACTCAAGGCACACACAAGGACTTGCTTCAAACTGAACTACAGGGACAAAATCATATTTATATGAACTTAATAGTCACATTTTTTCAGATAAAGACTTAAGAGTTAACACAATAACAGGTTTTTAAACAGCACTTTTTTTTTGTAGTTTTGTGGAGTGCTCGCTTGAAATTATTTTGACTTCCACTTTAAAATTAAACAAAGCTCTTGCTTGTAGCATCTATGAAGTGGCTGGAATGCAATTAATTATATGCTAGAGATATCAGTATCGCAAATAAGTTTCCAGAGTGTTTTCATCAGGTCAGTTCCTTTAAGAAATTTAGAGCTCAAGAAGAAAAAGTAGACACAGTCTCATTATTTGCAGTGTGGTTTTTTTTTTTTTACATACCTAGCCAGAACAGCTAAAGCAACAATGAAGAAAAGAGTTGCCTTTTCTTACTACTGGAAATTTTATGAAACACATGCATCACTGCTATCTTTATAAAATGTCATTGTTTTGGTTATCCATAGAAACAAGAATTTCATAGAGAACATGAAATGATTTAATAAAAAAAGCACTAAGTTTTATAACACTCATTTGGGGGGGGGGGAAAAATCAAGCAAAACAGCCAATCTAGAAATTTCCTTTCACTCTAACTTCAGTTGGCAGCACATTAAAGAACCAAATAAAAATAAAACAATTTTCAGAATAGTCTGATGGTTGGAAGCACTCTAGTAGAATAAAGTGGTACTAAAGCATGGTCAAACAAAAGTAAAACTTTGTCTAGAGTTGTGAGATTTAGCATCTAGAGGAAAAACAAGAGTGATAAGACACAAGAAAGAAGCTTTATAAAAATCAACAATTAAATTTCACATAGACCTAAGATCAGCTATTTAAGCACTTAGGAGACAGAAGGCTACAACTTTCAAAAGGTTGGAAGCATAGGCAGTCTTCATGGATTTGTGCACCAAGAAAGAAACTGGAATATAACCTGAGTGATACATAGGGAGTAAAAAAGATAAAGGACATCAGGATTGCAAGTATGAGATAAATAAAACAGAAAACAAGAATTTGGCTTTTGCTCAATCCATGTAACACAAGTCACCAATGAACATAAACATACACTATTTACCAAGATGGGAAAGTAGTGCTAGTAATAGTTAAACAATGAGCATCAATGACTGTCTAACAAGCACAAACAGCTTTACTCTTAAATTAAAACCCACCAACAACCACGTCAAGCAGCAAGGAAAAAGTGATGGCACTGTACCTGATGCTGGTGTTGAACTGCTGTTAAAAATGCTACTTGGTAAAAACTCAAAGGCAAAACTATGCTTAAAAGATCGTCTCTTCTTGCTGGACAAGCCCTGAGAGCAATCAGTTGGAAGTTTACGCTTGCTACTTGGAGTAAGAGCCACCGGAGTCACTGATGAAAGGACTGAAATTAAGAAAACCAAATTTGCAGTAATAGATTAAAAGTTGGAAAGTTTACTAAAGTAAACGGTTGTTTTGGGGTTTTTCTTAACTCTGAAAAACTTGTTGCAAAAGCTTAGCCAAAGTGCATGCATTTTGAACAGGCAAAGCAATCACTACAGCTTAGGATCTAGTTTTTAATTTTGTTGGGTTTTTTGCAAGTTCAGAGTACCAGAAAGGAGAATCCAAATCCACACATTAATAAAACAGTATAGGTATTAGGAGGGAGTAAATGTATAGTCATCTTCAGTAAGTTTTAGAGATAGCGTGAAAGAATTTTAGTCCTCAGAGATTCATTCCCAAGATGATAAAATGCTGCACTACTGCACTGAAGCCTTAGTGGTTCATTAGCTAAAAAGCACAAAGTTGGTTGTGTAATCCCAGCAGAGCTAAACCATGCAGCCTTCTACTGCAGTGATTGTAGCTGCTCCAAGAATTACAGTGAATGCAGTATCCTCAATAAATATGTATCTATATTCCATTTTAAACAATTTAATCACTTATCTTCAACTAATTTCTAATTATTTAGTTTAAAAGAACTGTCGAATATAGCTAACAAATCCAGAAGATACTGCATGGGCTTTACTCTGTACAAATACACCAATACCTACCGCTTCTGTCTTGTTGAGGTGTAGTGGAGGGTGTTCTGTTAGATTTAAATTTATTCAGTGCTCCACTAACAATATCTGAAATGCAAGACACACCAAGCAATCAAATTTAAATGTGAAGCTTGTCTTGCTCTGTTTTCAACTCAAGTTTAACTTGTTTTTTTTCAGGGAGAAACACAGCAAATCAGTTTAAGTGGTTGGTTTATGCAGAGAAAATCATAGCCCAGATCTTCCCACCAACATAGTTTTTAGTGCTTTCACAATAGCTGAAAAATCTATTTTCCTTGTAATAAAAATTATTAAAAAAAAAACCAAAAAAACCCCCACAAACAAACAAAAAACCCAACAGAGAAGTACAAAACACAAAAATCTATACCATGGCTAAACATACAATCATACAGCCTTAATTTCAACTACTGCCAGGTTTAATACTCCTGGTACATGAGCTAAATAAATACCTATGTTTTGATAGCAATACTTAAAAGATCACTTTGCAGTGGATTTGAATCAAGTCAAGCATACATGTTCCATAGTATTTCCTCTAAGAGTGTGCAGAACTGAGAATGTACCATTTGATTGTCCATATCTGGCAAAAAAACCCAAATCAATCCTGTTCAAAACTGATAAAACCTCACCCGACATCCCAGATCCATTACACCAGAGCACACAGTAGCCGATAATATCCAATTCAGATTTACACTTCAAAACAGAAATTAGCTACTTCAATTCAAAACACACTTGCCATTTGCATCCCTGCTTTCTCATGACCTGATTTATCCAAGTATATATAAAGTATTTCAAAATTAGCAAAAAGAAATAAAAACAACCCCCCAAAAAACCCTTTAGCCTTCTCCAGTGGGATCTGCAGTTGACTTAACAAAAAGCCAGAATATTAATTTGGCTTCACAAATCCAAACAAAACCAAAATAGCTTCTTTAGTAGACGACAGACTAGAAAACTTTGAGTAAATATACAACAACGTGATTACTGAAGTCCTATATATTTTGCAAATCAAACCCTACCAGTTTTCTAAACCTCTATTCTGCTTGTGGAAGAAAGAAGTGCTTAGGATCACACTACCTGAAGTCTCAATTCTATTTTTGGTTTTGAAAGTTTCACAAAACACACCTACCCCCAACACTTCGGTGCTTCCTCCTCTTACACTCACTGGGAGATTCATTTTCACTGTCCTCGTGGCCCCACAGTGAGGGAGTAGATTGAAAGATATCAACACCTAACATTGAAGGAATCTTTTCCAAGATAAATTCTGGTACTTGTCCTGGAATAGTCAACAAGTATTTTTTTTTAATTATTCTTGAAAGTTGGAATGAAAAGCTGTAGACAGGTTGGTGCATTGAGACATGCTGATAAGCATTTATCATCTTACCGATTTCTGCCGCATGGTCAATAAGTGTTTCCACGACAGCAGCTTGCAAGCGAATTTTTTTTTCTGTACTAGTGGACATCTTCTCATTTTCATTCGAGTGCAAGAGGTTGGGAGCAAAAATCACTGCCAGATTACTGCTATCCATTCTGTTTTCATTAGATCTTAAAAAGAAAAGGCTTTTTTAAATTCAAATTATCAGAACATAAGCAGTGGAGAAAGAAAAGACCAAGTAAGACAAATGCAGTTAAAAAAATAAAAATGGACTCATTCACTGGAATGCTTATATAACAGGATTAATGTACAGATTTATGCATTCCAGGCCAGATAATTGCACAACTATGTTACTGAAATCAAGAAGTCATAGATCCCCCTCAGTTTTAGGGAACACAAGGTATCAAATTATGGTAATTCTGCTTTACAAAGCTTGAACTAAGTCATGTGTCCAGTTAATTAGGTTTTCATAAAGAAAACCTTGGATTTATGACATAAAATATTATGACTGAATTTAGTGAGTATCTGCAGATATGAAAGTTTAAAATTGCAAACCCCTCACAAAGTTACAGCACTTGCCTGGACAGAAGTGGTTAAGGGAATTCGGAGATGTTTACAGACACACCCTTTGTACTGACCTTAAGGACACAGTTCTCAGAAAGTTGAAAAAGTATCTCAAAGCAGCAATTGTTCTGTCAGTCATCAAACAGGACAGCAACACAGTCGCAGTTTTCTTCTCATTTCCAAGCTGCTGAGCTTTGAAAAGGCCTTCCTGCAGGTGAGGTGGAAGGATGGGTTCTGGCAGCTCTCTGAAGAACTGTTTGAGAAGCCCTGCAACATCATACGGCAGTGCAGCTGAGAGGCAGTTTTCACCTTGATCCAGTTTACTCTGAAATTTTTCATAAGAAACATGATTTGAAGTCTTCAACATTTTTCAGCTTTCTAAATTTAGGCAGTAATGCTCTAGCCCATGTCACAATAGACAGTCACATCTTTCCCCATTGTTAGTTTCAGCCTTGGCATGTTTTACCCAACTACATTATCTACAAAGAGATACAGACAACATTGTCAGACCATCTGTGTTAGAGATCTCC
Source organism: Picathartes gymnocephalus (assembly GCA_013390045.1). Classification (NCBI taxonomy): domain Eukaryota; kingdom Metazoa; phylum Chordata; class Aves; order Passeriformes; family Picathartidae; genus Picathartes; species Picathartes gymnocephalus. The sequence goes on from WEKY01035080.1 coordinate 80,069, forward strand.
TATCTTCCCTCCACCAGGGGAACATTGCTAAACAATTATCCTCATAGCATCCAGTGTGCACAATTGCTAATGAGTTTGTTCAGTCCCAAACTATTCTCATCACCTGGAAGGCAAAAA
>WEKY01035080.1:80203-91434 GCA_013390045.1 Picathartes gymnocephalus
AAAAGAGGGAAGCCTGTCAGTTTCTGGACTAGATCTCCTATAATTTCTAAAGCAGGCAATGTTACCACTCTACCATTCTACTTCCAGTATTAAAACTTGAATATGACTGAAAAGAGTCCAAAAATTAAAACATGCTCAAGTGAAATGCACCTTATGAAGAAAAAAAAGAGCAGCTTTAGAGAATACCTTCAAAGCTTTTAAGCGAACTAGAGATCCAGACTTTCTGAAGAGTCCCTCAGTATGAACATGTTCTTCCAAATATTCACATGTATCAACGAGAAAACTGAGAAAAGAACAGTAACATACTTCTGATGCTCAGAATAAAGCTCAAGTTTTTTCCAGAAAAATTATTTCACCATTTTTTGTAAAACTTAATATATAGAATAATTTCCCCCAATGACCAGAAGCATGAAGAAATATGACTGAATGAGAACTGTGGCTCAGAACTCCCCATCTAACTTCTGCATCCCTCTTTCCCAGCTGGAACTATTCTTATATCCCCCAGAAGCTCTAGCAGGCATGGAACAAATACTGCATTCCTTGTTCTAACAAGGGTTCAATACTATAAAGAGAGCAAAGTAAGCATAAAATCTAAATATACATTGTTAATTTACCTTGGAATATAACCATATTCTGGCACAAGTGATTGTGGCAATGCATGAAAAGATATTCCAAAGATTTTACCCTGAAATACAAAATTCAAATAATGTCATTTGAAAGTTGATAGAATTATCACAAAAAACAAAGTCTTTCAGATAAGACAGATAAGAAGTATTGTCTGGAAAAGCACTGTCATCTCTAGAGATCTAAAACTATACTGATTCTAATTACAGGTAACACCCTAGATGATTGTGAAAGAGTAGAAAGCTTTTCTGCAGTATGTTTTAGTTTTCATTTTACAAGAAGTTAGTTTTCTTATAGGACTTCCAATTCAGTAAGGATATTAACCAGACTGTTCTGGAATCTCACTTTAGTTTATCAAATTGACTAAATCCTATTTTTCTTAAAAATCAACACAAGACAATTGAAATAGCTTTTTTTAAAAATAAATTTTTCTTCTCGCAGACACTCAAGATTGCTCTTTTGGAAAGAATTAAACTCAACAGAACAACCCAGACAACTGTTCTGAACCTCATATTTAGCATTTGTACTTAAACTGATCTCTACTGCCTTATAGCAAGACATTAGAGTATGTTAATGTAACATAAGAAAATAAGTAAGTCTCATCAGTCATTACTACTGATGTTCTCCTACAGCATTTTTTTAAATGTTTAACTGAGGTTGCTGCACAGTGTGTCAGTTATAAAAGCCCATATTTCTGTGTAACAACTTGTACTTTTATTTTGGGTTTTTTAATTCATATTTACAAAACACATAAGTCAGTCCCTCTCCCAGCCAGAAGAGAACGGGGATCATGCCCAACTTGTTCTTAGAGCTGAATGCAAAGTCTTAGTCATTCACAGCTGAAATTCAATGTGCTGTCCATGTTAGGAAAACAGTTAATCAGTAACTAACCTATTAGACCCAATCTAATCTGTCCTACAGAAAACAAACAACAGTCAGGAAAGAGAAGCAATACATCTGTCATTGTGTTCCAGGTTGCTACTAAAACTACAAAAATAAAATCAACTCCAAGAGAGAATGTTTTTTCTGTATGTACAAGATCACATACTAGAAAATTTCAGTGGTTTGGAATTCAACATTTAAAACTCCTAAGTGATATGCTCACTTCACTAGGCTTTGTTTGAAGTATTAGAAGTTGTGATTTAATTATTAATAAATAATACAGCTAATAAAATTATGCCTGTTCCCTCATAACAGAAATAAGACACCCCTTGGCCAAAAAAATTGTTATTCTATGGCTTTTCCTACCTTGCTCAGTAGTTATTCAAGTACACATTTTCTTCCTTGCATACAATTTAAGGACTACAGACAGCAATGTAGACATCTTTTATCAAGACATACATATACAGTTCACAGTTTTTATTATCTTCCCTCCAAATGGAAAAAGAAGGAAAAGTCTAGAACCATATGTTTGATATAGTCAAGGGGAAGGAAACCGATTCTGACTTTACTCTTGCTTTCTCCCTTTCCAAATAACCCAACTCACACGTGTCTTCCCAATTTCTTTGGCTTATATTGACCAAGGATTACTGCAACATTGTGTACTATTTTCTCAGCCTTACAGAATGCTCAGTCTGAGGAAGTTCAGTTGCACAGAGATCTTGTTTAGGACATGACAGTGGTCCACACTTCATAAATTAAAGAGTCTACCAGAAGATCAGTGCTCTGAAATGGACTTCAGAGCCATTTTAATTAATGGACTTCATTATCCATTACAATATTTCAGTTTTAAATAAGAATCCGGAGACAGAAAACACTTTTTTCCTTCATCAAATTCACGATAGGTATTTAAGGTAATGGGAGAGATTTCGTTCCTGGACCACTGGCAAATCACGGCCAGAGCTGCCTGCGCCAAAAATACTTAGTTATACCTTATACTAAGAAACTATGCAAGTAAAGCTCTTCAAACAAAACAGAAATCAAAGAAATCAAGCAAAAGACAGAGAGCTTTTAGAAACAACACCGTAGCTATATTCCAAGAAATAATACAATTACTAAGATTTGAATTTCGCAGTGAGCGACATTAATCACAGCGAAGCATAAAAAGCTCTTGCACGGATCAGAGGCGAGTATGCGTTGTTTCAGGGGCCAGCAAGTCCATGGACAAAAGAGGAACACATCTTCGCCATCTGGCCCGACCGGCAACAGAGTCCCAAACTACCGGGGACGGGGGTAGCCAGCGCCACGGAGCCACCACCCTCCCGAATCACAACACGGCTACGTAATGGCCCCCTGGAGCCCTTGCAGGGTTAGGGAAAGAGTCAAAAAAAGCTCTTTTCCCCACTGCAGGAGGTGATGCCGTTAGGGGCTAGCAGGAACCGCTGCACTACAGGAAAGGCACTGCCGCCGGAACCAGCGCTCTCGGCGACAGGACCAGCCCCTGGACCCGTGTGAGCTTCGGCTCTGACTGGCCCGGGAAACGGAGCCCTCCGAGCTCCCCCGCCCCACTCACCTCCGCTGCTCCCGGCGCCTTGGCCACGGCCAGACAGCTCCCGCTCTTCACCTTGATCCCGTACGAAGCCCGGAGCTCCTCCAGCACCGCCAGCCGCACCAGCCTCCGCCTCTGCTCCGCCATCCCTGCGCCCCCCTCTCCCTCTCTCTCCCCCCCCAAGCCCGGCCCGGCCTCACCGCCCCTCAGAGCCCGCTCGGCGCCATCGCAGCCCCGCTCCCAGCCCGGTTCAAACCCAGCGCGCGGCCCCGCCCGCACCTCTGATTGGCCCGTTCGCCGTTCGAAATCAGGCCCCGGCCGCCCAACGGCCATACGGGGCTGACCCGCCGCGCCTGTCTCCGTGCGCCGCCTCTTAGCCTACCCAGCCAAGGCCCCTGCGCGCCGTGCTCAGGCGATCGCGCTGGCTGCCTAAGGGCCGGGAGGAGTGGAACGGTGGGAGTGCCCTCATCCCTCCATCCCATATCCCTTCAATCCCCAATACCCACATCTCCCTCATCCCTCAAGTCCTACATCTCCCTGAACTCCCCCTCCCATGTCCCCTCATCCATTCGTCCCCACATCTCCGTCATCCCCCAATCCTCACATCTCCCTCATCCCCAACACGTGCCAGCCCCTCGCCCCCACAGGTGTCGGGCCAGCGGTGCCGAGTTTGGGATGGTTCAGTTGGGTGGTTACTTGGAAACAAGTGTCTCTTTCTCCGAAAATAAGTTTCAAATAAAACAGCTGCCCACCGCAGTTTTGTGGGTAAACCGGACTCTTCCACCGTACCTGACGGCCAGGGAATGTCGTCTATCGGCATAGAAAAAAAAAAAAAGGTCGAGGTTCTTCCCATCTGCTTCAGTAAGTGACATTGGTGTCCCCAGCATTGCCCGGGCTCTTTGCAGGTCTGCCCGAGGTGATCCATCATTTTCTGCTAGCAAAGCCACACTCCGCAATTTAAGTGACATTTGAACCATTAGCACCAAATTTGGATTATACTTTCTAAATTTGGGTTTCCTTGCCTCTTCCGTACAGTGAACTCAGACACCTCCTCCAGCAGTCAGAACTGGTTGCTTTTTTACTTTTTTTACCTTTTTTTTTGGTTTTGTTTTTGTTTGGTTTTTTTTGTTTTTTCCTATTCCAAAGTAACTCTTCAAGTGCCAACAACACTACAGTTAACCAAATGCAGTCTTTCTGTGTAGTCAGAAAAAAAGTACTGTACCAAAAATAAGCTTTCCAGTTTTTCCTTTATATGTATTCTGTTACTAGTTCTAAAGTGAGTCTTCCTTCACTGAAAGACAAAGATTACCACTAAGCTTAGACACAGAATAGTATCAAGCTCATTACACTGCTCTGAACACTTATGGGCACAAAAACTAGAGAATGAAAAGAGAATCTCTAGAATTTTTCCAAATGTCAGCAAAATGTTAATGGAAAAAAAACCCTCTAACAAATTATATAGAAGAAAGACTTAGCAGCAATAATGAAAGAGCAGATTAGATATGAATTTTCTTAAGTAAACTCTCATGATTTTGATTATGGATGTCCAAATCATGTAATTGTACAAAAGTAGTATTCCTCTAAATGTGGTTTTAGTGTAACCTTACTGTAAGTATTGTTATCAGTCCTGACATTGAAATGGCATGAAAATACAAAAATTTCAAACCCCAAAATATCACTAAATTTCTCTAAATATGAGAAAAATAAAAGTAAAGGAATTAAGTAAATAGCTTAGTTTTTTTGTAGTAATGATGAATTACACAAGAGGGAGCTGTGATCGGATAAATATATCAGAACTTTTCATGTCAAGTATTTTCTGTTCAGTATTCACATAAGAAGAAACATGTTATGATAGTATGTACTGCATTTTTTTTACTAAAAAACGTGGTGTGGGTAATTATTTTACCTTTTGCAGGAGTTATTTAAAGTGACAGTATTATCCAAATTTTGTCAACACCATTTGTCAAATATTTTAATATTCCTTAGATGACTATTTTAGCATGTTTCTGTTTTATTTGCAGGTAGAGACTGGAGCAGGAAAAATTACTTTGCAAAGAAGAACTATAGTTTTGGAAGCAGTTGTAGCATCCCAACTCAAATCTATTACACTCTTTTGAAATCAAGTTAGGAAAAATGAACAACTATTTGGCATCTTCCCCTGATCCTCTCCCTGCCCCAAATGGCCTCAGAATTGACATGCCAAGCTTCTGGCATTTTACATAGTTCTAATTTTATCAATCTATAGGTGAAATCATGTCCTGAGTGAAGTAAATTACATCATTCTCTTTCATCATCAGGAGGGCCTTTTCGCATGTTATACATAAATATTTTTGTCCACACACAATCACTTTTTCCGTCACGCATATATAGGTATATGTTTACATTTTGGAAGAAAAAAACAATACATGAGCACCTAGGTCTACATTTAGTGTGGTATTTTGTGAATTTTGGACGCTACTACAGAAATGACAGCTTTGAAAGAGAAGTCAAATGCATACTAATAATCTCATTTCAGTAACTACTCAGAACAGTTAGTGGTCAAACCAACCAGAAAATCAACCAGAGGAAGTGAAGCCAAGCTACTCCACAGAGCAGGGTAACATGAGGAGTATGAAAAACAGACCCAAAGTTCCCCTCCCTAAACACACTCAGAACTTGGTGGGAGGAAGTGTAAATATCCCCATTCTAGCAGTACAAGGACTTCTTTTGTGTTATTTCTTCAACAGACAGCCTGAGGGAAGAAAGACCATAAGGACAGATTATGAAAAGTAAAGACCATGTGGGGAGAAAGCCAGGCCGTACCATTCAGGAGAAACTCTGAGAAGCAGCTGCACAAGGGAGGTTCTCGCATTGATGTCCTCAGAGTCTGACTGCTAGTACAGTTCATTCTGAACATCCTTACTCGTTCTTGTCTCTTCTTGGCTTTCTTTCTTAATGAGGAATTATTTACTCCAATTCTCAGTTGTCATCTTTTCATGTTGTTCAGCCTGCACTTATGTTAGTTATGTTTATTTTCCACCTCCCACTTTCCTTGCTGCTTGATCTCATTTTCAGTAAAGAATTTTGCCCAAGACTGAAAGTGCTGAGAAGTGACCAATCTTATGCAATGATGTCCCTACTTGCAACAATTCTGAATTATGTCGGAAGTAAAACAATATAGACACCTGAATATCATCATTTAAGGTTAACTATATCTCTTACTTCTGTGACTAACTTGATGAAAACTATTTCCAGATAGAGAAAATTGTAAGGAAAAGTATTAAAAGTGTATTTGAAGTAAGAAAATAAGATTAGAAAGAATTTCCTCTGACCCGTGGTTTGAGAAGAGAATACTTCTATTTAACTCATGTTTTATTTGGGTTATGGATTTGTCTCAATTTACCTTCCTGTTACTTCAGGTTTTCAAGAGACTATAGCAGAGAACTAGACACAACAATCTCAAAATTTCAGTATTAATTGTATAAATTGTTAATTCTACATCTGAACTTGCTCCATACACAGATTTCTTGGGGACAGATTATGAAAGCTAAATCATTTGGGTTTGAATATTCCATGCTATGAATCATCAGTATTATGTCTGAAATATTATAAAACTTTTTGGATTTTGTGAGAAGTATGAATTGAATTTGTTTTTCACATTCACTAGTGCTATAGTCAAATAAGTTTTTCCAATGAGATTTTGGAACAGCTCTCAAAGTACAGCAGTATACAGCATACCTTTTTCCCAGGGTCACAATCCTGCCAGCAAACCTGCTCTAGCTTGGGCTTCTCCTTCCATGGGGCCACAGATCCTGCCAGGAACTTGCTGCAGAGTGGACTTCCACCTCTTTCAGCCATCCACCAGCTCTGGCATGGGGTCCTTCATCAGCTGGATGTGGACATCTGTTCCACCATAGACAGCAGCAGCAGACAGACAGCCTGCCTCACCATGGTCTTCACATGGGCTACCGGGAGATTCCCAGTGCCTGGAGCACCTCCTCTCCCCCTTTTCCCTGACCATGGTGTCTGTGGAGCTGTTTCCTTTACATATTCTCAACCCTGTCTCCAGCTACTGCTCTGCAGCAGTTTTTTCAACCATCTTAAATACGTTATCCCAGAGGCATTACAGCTGTTGCTGATGGGCCCAGCCAGAGGCAGGTCCATCTCGGAGGCAGCTGGCAAACATGGGGAAAGTTTCTTGCAGCTTCTCACAGAAACCTTCATTGTAGCCCCGCTGCTGCCAAAACCTTGCCATGCAAACCTAGTAGAGGGATCTTCTCTGAAGAGGTATGTTTTTGATCCATTGAAGCAATCATGCTGAGGATGCATTACTGAGACAACACATTCATTCTGAAGAGCTATAGTTCTAGAGTTTATCAATTAATAAAACTTCCTTGGGAGGAAATAAAAGCTTCAGACTGGTATAATTCTGCACATGGAAAGGAAATTAAAGTTCCTCTTATACTACACCACATTTATAGAATACTTGAGATCAGAAGTATTCAAAAACTATATATGGGGCTCAGCTCAAATCCTCAGTCAGTTGCAAGTACGAAGGCATTGACTTGAGAGGACTCCAAGGCAAGAGTTAGAGGAGACACTAAACATCACGTCTTGTGTCACAAACTTGTCACAGATTTTCTAGAAGGATAAGATGCCTTATTTATGTATTTACTTATTTATGGCAACACATACATTTTCACAGATTGTCATAGAGTTTAAAGAAATAAATTATATTCTCTAGTGTGACCCTGTTGTACATCACAATCCAGCAATTTATGTAGTAAGGGTAACACCTGATTGTTATACATTTTTTCTAATGGGAGAATTATGTGTGTTTGATTCTTTTCAGCACAAAAAAGTGAACATAGCATTCATTGGCAAAGTCTGTAACTGTTATGAAATTGTATAGAAGCTGGATTTAAACCTCTCCTCCATCTGAAAATAAAGCAAGAATCTGAAACTCCATTTTATAGTCTACTAAGTCCTATAGACTTACTTTGAGGAAACTTGTCACATCATTACTGGGGCAATGTTTGGAATAAGGAACTAACTTCTAGATTTCAGACAACCTTCAATATGAGGTAAAATAGAAAGAAAAAATGCCTCTTCTTCTGGCATATCATTTGGCTAAGTTCATATTTTAGATGCCTCAAGAACACAAAAATCAAAGAACAAGAAGTTTAGATATTCTAGTTGGGTGGAAGGTGGGTGGGGGTTTTAAAGTTGCTGTTTTGAACTTGTGTCTGCAGTGAGATCTCAGGTGGAATGCAGCTGCCCAAGTCTCCTATGAAGCACCCAATGCCTTTCTCAGATATGCCATAGCATGTCTGAAGTAGGAGCTGTGCTGAAGCCTTTAGAAGTTTAACTCCGGGCCCAAACTTGATGTTTTCTCTCTTCTAACTTTTGATCTCTCCCTTTTAATTGGTGTGGGAAGGAGAGATGGTAAAATAAGCAGTGTATGGGAAATTAAAATGAGAACAAAAGTCTGTCCAAATTATGCAACAAGGATCATTATGCTATAAAATTGCTCTTCAAATGTGGCTGTCATTGAGCAGTATTAAGATTTCAACAGTTATTTTCTTGATGAAGACTTAATTTCTTGCATAAAAAGGTTTTTAAGCTTAAAGCAATGCCTACAGAATTAGTGTCCTTTGGTTTTTTGAATATTTGAAGGCTGCTAAAGGATTTAAATGTTACAGAAGTATTGTTCATCACTACACATCAGTTGTATCAAAGTGCTGTCACAATAGCCTTAGAATATTAACAAATTACAAATGTAATGTATCGCTAGATGACCAGATCATTTTGGAATGGAATGTGTGTAGTTTTAGGAACTCAGTGCAGGCTTGAGGGTTGTGCTGCTGTATCTAGGGCTAGAGCTGGGTTGGGCAAAAACAAGCAGTAACTAAATTTCTACTGCCAATTCAAAAGAGAACTTCACTGGAAAACAGCAGAGAACAGAAGCCACAGATTCCCTTTCTTTAACTCCGTTCTCTGTTTCTCTATGCAATGGGATTTTCATGTGTGCAGTGAGGCAGAAATAAGCTGTTTAAATATTCCAACAGGGAGAGCATTCGAAGAAATAAAATCTGTACATAAAATTGTTTTGTTTCACAGACTGTACAGTGGGATACATGTCACTGGCGGGCTCTGCTCTGCATGTCTAAGTGCACTTCTTGGCCTAGGAACAGCAACCTGGTGGGTGGTTTTGAGCTAATTTACTTTGAAGGGCATACACAGGGTTTCCTTCCTTAGTCTTCCCCATAGTCATCCTATACTCATCAGTTATACAGTTGTTCATTGTGGGGTTGTTATGATACCCCAGTGCCCATCTTTGGAGTTGCTTTAATTTAATTACTTTTTATAAAGTCACTTGTTTTTCTTTCCTCCTGTAAAAAGATAATTGCATAGGAACAAGAATTTTCACTGTTACTTTTGTTACTTCTTTTTTCCCCCTTCCCTTTCTTTTAACACATTTATATTACAAATGTGCCTGCTGGACTTAGCTAGCATTTTAGCCTCCCTACAACTGGTGCTAAGTAAATCCAATAAGAAATAGGATCTATTAGGAAAAGCTTGGAATCCAAGCAAGCAAGACAGTGGGGGTATTATTAGGCAGAAGATGCATAGATCAATTATATGGTTTGTCTAGGAAGATCAATTGCTAATCTAAATACAGAATCCAGATCTCTTTGAATTCAGTTCCATTAACCACATAGTGACCTACACAACCTCTTTTTTTTTCCTAAAGCATCAGTAATTCTGAGTAGAAAAAGTGGTACTGTCTGACTGATGTAAGTTACTCCTATATGGTCCAATCCTGTTACCTTTGTAAGTACAAAGACCTCTAACAGCTATGGAGTCCAGCTCATATTGGAGAGCAAATCAGCAAAGAGAGCATATCTTCAAATAAGCTCACACAAACTGTTCAGCCAACGCACCATGTACATTTTCCTGTAGGGTGGGGATTGGTTAGTAAATATGAAGTAAAACCAGACATCGATCTAGACAATGGCAACTGTTTTAAGAGACCACAATATAACTTCTTTGCCACACATTTTTGGATCTGAATTCATCTACTGACAAACTTTTAGATAAAACCAGACACAAATGTGCAGTATTATTGTAGCTGGCACATTTATTACTCCTATCTTCATTACAGTTACTTTTACAAAAAGCACTGACATCTCACTGTCATAAGGGATGTATGTAAATGTAGTTTTGAAACTTGTTACTTACAGAGTCACAATTCTGAAAACTCTTACACGTATAGATACCTTTCTATTATTGGTGGGTGGATCTTTATCTGTTTTACAGACTCGGCATGTTTTGAGTGCAGAGAAGCTCAGGCCAGCTTTCTGTGTAGGACTATGTGAACTGGATCTCTGCAGTGCAGGTATGTCTGGTGTGGTCACTAGTGTCCCAGGCTCAGGGCACAGGTTTTGTCACTCGGGGACAGCACCACGGGCCCATGGCTCTGCAGCCTCCCTTGCTGACACTCAGGTATGTGGCTTCATTGTGTGAGCCTGCAGGCTTTGGAAACTGTCTGCACTTCCCAGCAAAGTGGTGTTCAGTAGTTTTTCTTTATTACATCTCATCATATATTCTTGTAGCTTTATTACCTAAGTATTACCTTATGTTTATTTTAACTGTGTTATCTCTCTCTTCACCTTAGATAAATGATAACCGAATGTTTTAACATAACATAGTCAGCAATCTATTCTAAAAATAAACTTGAAATTTCATGTATGAAGTTTCTTTTAAAATATTAGAATTGTCTGCTCATCTATGATTTTCAGTTATTTCAGAAAACTGAAAAAGGCTACATACATGGAGAATGAGAAGATAACAACTCAGAAGAAAAAAGAACAGAAAAGCTTAATGAGACAGCTAATGAAACATGCAAGCACAACCTACTGCTGTATACTTAAATTTCTCCCATTCTTTGCGATCTCTGGAATTTTGCACTGTTTTTATCATGACATTTCTAAATATTTCAAATTTTCAAATTGCCATGCTGGACTTTTTCCACATCTTTGCTCTGCTAAAAGTAGTTCTAATTATATATATATATATAGCTATTTTTATATATGTTATTTTAAAATTGATTTTATTTTTAGCTACTTACTTTCCCTCTAAAAATACACATAAGATCAGCACTCATCTATGAAATAGAGAAACTTTTTTTTTTTTTTTT